>OV725083.1:5904137-6416637 GCA_928085145.1 Nezara viridula | reverse complement strand
CATATAATCACATGAAAACGCTTGTTGAGAAACTACCCACTGGTAGCACTCTAATAATATGTCTACAAAAGGAGATCACGCGACCATCTTCTTTTCAGACGCCTCTGAAGCTTATTGACTTAAACAGCTAGGATTTCATCAAGTTCTTTGCATTCTGAATCTTCATTATTTCGTTCTATGAAAGGATTTTTAATAAAATAATTTAGCAACTCTTCCTTTTTAATTTGCTTCGCCATTTTTTAAATATTTTTTTTTCTTTCTATACATGTAATTCTTTTTTTTTATTTTTGTTATTTTTTCCAGTAAAATTATAAGTATAGTTGAGAAGATTTTATTTTATTTTTTAGTAATTTACATACTATTATTTAAATTGTTGTAGATATTGTATGAATCTTTATTAAGTTAGTTTTTGGCCAGATATGTATTTTTTCATTATCGTTATCATTGTTCATTATTGTTATTCCAAGGGGAAATTGTCCCAGAATAAAGTTTATTTTCTATTTCTAAATAAGAACGTTGTAGGAGAACTCGGACAATTTTTTTACATACAACACAATCATAACCTTAAATAACTAATTATAATATTATTTTTATTTTCAATATATATTTATCATGTTCGTAGGATGCGTTTTATAATTAAGTAAAAAAATTAATTATGAATTTTAATAAACAAAATTTAAATTAAAAAAGCAAAATGGTAAATAGAATTCTTTCTCTGTCTTTTAAAGTTTTGTCCTTATTTAAGTTTGACCCGAAGCAAACAACATATTAAAATAATTATGTTATCTATCCATCAATGATATTTTTAGATAATAGAGTTAGTTTAGAAATAGCTCCCTCATCAACATGTCGTATTAGTGTGACCATTAATATGGGAGGCACGCTACCTTGTTTTTGATAATTTCAGCCTAAAAGATAATATATTATGTAAATATTGAGAAATAATATATAAAAATAGATAGATTAAAGCGATATACAAATTAAGAATGTAACGGTAAGAAAGCAGGGACTTTATCAGAACCTTACAAATCATCTAAATCCAATTGCACAATCCCTATCTAGCCATGTATGTGTGATAGCGCCTCCACTAGTCCTTAATACCAGTAATGCGACTGAGCGAGAGGCGCTGGGATCTACTAGATTCCTGCTTTCCCTTCCACGAATGAAGAGAAAGGCTTAGCATGGATTTCTCCTAAGTGAATGGATTCTGTAAATATTTTTTAAATCGTGTTTAAGTTGTTATTTTGATTAGTTTAGTTCTGTTGTTTATATAAATTTATTTTTAGTATTATAATTTTCTGTATTATTTATTTTAAAGAATATAACGTGAATGTGCTCTTTAAACGCTATTATAAATGACCTTAATTATGACAGGCTGTAATATTTCTCAATTAATATAGTAAAATATATCTTTTTCAGTAGTAATAAAAAAATCGAAACATCGTCTTCGTAGAATGTGTTTTATATTTAAGTGATGTCGTAATGTTAGTACAAAAATTAATAATGAATTTTAATAAAGAAAATTAAAAAAAAAAAAAAAAGCAGAATGGTAATAGAATTCTTTCTCTGTTTTTTAATGTTTCTTCCTCATTTAAGTTTGACCCGAAGCAAACAACATATTAAAATAATTATGTTATCTATCTGTCAGTGATATTTCTAGATAATAGCTCCCTCATTAACATGCCATATTAGTGTGAGCATCAATACAGGAGGCACGCTGCCTTGTTTTTGATAGTTTCAGCCCAAGTTTTATGCCGTCACCAGGGCTAAGCATGTGACAAGGCAGTGGATCAGCTGATGCGAAGGACGTGTTCTGAAATCTTCTCTCAGTTGTTGCCTATTTTTCAGCGGAATCTCTTTGATTATTTACTGAATATAGTTGAACTGTACACCAGAGCAGTTGTTATTTACAGTTTGCTACATATTTTTTTTTATTTTATTATTTTTTTTTTTAATTTTTTTTTTTCTTCTCTTATGATATGCGGCATTGTCAGCCAGTGATGTCCAGTAAGGTGCCCACTAAGAGGACTCGGTCAGACGGAGTTAGTACCCCTCGTGATTCACCAGTGAAACAAAGAACTCGTCGCTGCCTGCGAGAAATAGCTCCAATAACCACAGTGAAAACTTCAGATACAGAACCTCAGCCTCAACCAGGTACCTCTTCGCAAGAAATGGTTGAAGAATCTCCTTTCTTCACTCCAAACCCGTTCCAAGTGCTTCATAATGACAGAGAAGTAATGGAGTCAGCAGCAATACCCAGGGAACCAAGGCCTCCTCCGATATTTGTTAAAAACATCAAAAATTTTCAACTACTGTGTACACAGCTAAACGAAATCTGCTCCGGCAGTTATTCTTGCCTCAACAGGACTAACGACACAAAAATAACACCTGATACTGCAGAAGCCTACCGAAAAATTGTGAAGTACCTGTCAGAAACTAATGCAAATTTCCACACGTACCAGCTGAAACAGGAGAGATCGCTACGAGTGGTGGTTAGAAATTTACACTCCTCAACCCCAACTGAAGTGATAAAAGAAGAACTAGCGACGCTTGGTTTCAAAGTGCGTCAGGTAACCAACGTTCTGAAGGAGAATAAGGAGCAGCCAGGAGTGAGTAATAAAGTTCCACTACCTTTATTTTTCGTGGATCTAGAGCCATCACCTGGCATTGAAAAAATATATGATATCAAGAGATTGTACTACACTATCGTGAAGATAGAGAAGCCATACCCCAAGAAGGAAATTGTGCAGTGCCACAATTGCCAGGCGTATGGCCACACGAAAACTTATTGTCACCATCTGCCGCGTTGCGTGAAATGCGGTGAACAGCACAAATCTGTGGAGTGCACCAAACCAATACAAGATCCTGCAGTGTGTGCACTATGCCAGGAGGGACACCCGGCCAACTACAAAGGCTGCCAAACCTATAAGAGCCTCAAATCCAGATACCAGAAGAACCGGATTCAAGATGAGACAACCAGACCAAGAAGAGAACCTTCTAGAATTGTTAACAATAATTTATCATACTCCGAACTACTTGGAGGTAAGAACCCCAATAATACATGTGAAGCCCTGCCGCAGCAACTACCTCAGCCCCAATCTCAATATTCTGTTCATCCTAACACACATAATCATCAACAACCTCAAATTCCTCATATTCCTCCTCCTTCAAATGCAACAGATCTCACTAGTTTGTTAGCATCTTTCCTAACCGATTTCAAATCCCTAGTCACTCCACTCATATCACTCCTTACAAATCTCGTATCTCACCTCATCCCTCCTTTGAAAAATCCTTAATGACCCACATACCAAAACCCATGTCCATTCTCCTTTGGAATGCGAATGGTGTTAGAAATCACGTTGACGAACTAACAGCTTTACTACAAGACAAGAACATTGACGTAGCCCTAATTACAGAAACTCGACTGACCATAAAACAGCATTTAAAAATCCCACAGTATTTAACATACCGTACTGACCACCCTGATGGCAGAGCACATGCCGGCACTGCTGTCATCGTACACCAATCCCTCTCCCATCACTTACTCCCATTACCTACTCAAGATTTCCTACAGTCAACCGCTATTGTAATCAAAGCCTTCTCCTTTCCAGTCACCCTTGCATCAGCATATTGCCCTCCTAACAGATCCATATCCAAAGTCCAGTTCAGTTCTCTCCTCAACTCCTTAGGTCATCATTTCATCCTGGGTGCAGACTTAAATGCCAAGCATCAAGTTTGGGGTTCAAGAACCACGAATTCTCGTGGCAGAACATTTCTGTCTGCACTCAATACCCAACGTTTCAGTCTCCTTCCACCCAACTCACCTACCTACTGGCCCACAGATCCTAACCGCAATCCCGATATCCTTGATTTTTTCATCCACAGTGGCTTAGGTCCCCTCAATCATTCCCTTACCCCTCTTGGCGAACTATCCTCAGATCATAGTCCATTATTACTCCAATTATCTCTAGCTCCTATTCCTAAGTCTTCTCCACCGTCCTTCATCAGAGGCCCAGTTAACTGGAAACTCTTTCACCAAATCCTTACCGATAAAATTGACCTCAGAATGACCCTGAAAACCCCAGATGACCTTGACAATACCGTACACTTTTTTACCACCACTATCCAACAAGCAATCTGGACTGCTTCCTTTCCAAACCACTCCTCAAGAACTCCTAAGAAAAATAAGTTACCTCAACACCTCATAGACCTAATCCATACCAAACGCCGTGCCAGATTATTATGGCAACGTACTAGACACCCCACCGATCGCCAATCCTATAATTATTTTTGCAAAAAACTAAAGATAGAATTGGCCACCTTCAGATCCCAATCCTTCAACTCCTACCTCACTTCCCTCTCTTCTCATGACAATTCCCAATGGAAGACCCCCAAACATCACCTAAACCCCCCTCACATATCACATCCTCTCCGTCGAGGTGATGGCTCTTGGGCAGCATCTGACGAAGATAGAGCCGAAGAATTCGCCAAAAACCTTTCCCTTACATTCACCTCTCATCCAGAATCCAATCCCACCCACACGTCAGCAGTAGAGGAATTCCTTAATTCACCCATCCCACTCTCCTTACCGCCTAAAGCAGTTAATCCTTCTGAGGTAAAATTCCTTTTACAAAAACTACCTCCCCGTAAATCACCTGGATACGACCTGCTTACCTCTCAGATCCTTAGACAACTCCCTCCTAAAGCTGTCATATTCCTTACATACATATACAATAGCATCCTACGAACCACCCACTTTCCTCTTTTGTGGAAACATTCCACTATTATCCTGTTTCCGAAACCAGGCAAACCTCCCAACACCTCAACGTCCTACAGACCAATTAGCCTTCTTCCTATTCTCTCAAAAATCTTTGAAAAGATCCTCCTAAAACGCATCCTACCCTTTATAGAATCCTAAACTCTTCCTTCCCATCAGTTCGGATTTCGTTCACAACACTCTACAGTCCAACAAGGACTCCGAGTGGTTGATCATATTTCCGCAGCATTGGAAAGCAAGCAATATTGCTCGGGTGCATTTCTGGACATAGCTCAAGCTTTCGACCGGGTATGGCACGCCGGGCTTCTTTCCAAGCTGAAAAACTATCTTCCTCAGTCCTTGTACCTTGTTCTCCGTTCCTACCTCTCAGATCGTACCTTCCGAGTTCGTTGCGGTACTGAATTTTCGCATTGCTATCCAATTGAGGCAGGTGTTCCTCAAGGTAGCGTATTGGGTCCCGTCCTTTACATCCTCTTTACCGCCGATATCCCTGTCCATCCCGATACCTTCCTGGCAACTTTTGCTGATGACACCGCTATTCTATCATCCGACTCAGATCCCAACATAGCATCCTTAAATCTCCAAAACCACCTCACCTTGATTGAGCACTGGTGTAATAACTGGCGCATTAAAGTTAATGAATCTAAATGCCAACACATTACCTTTACACTCCGACGCAGTTCCTGTCCACCAGTACACTTTAATTCCATCCAGCTTCCTTACTCAGACACAGTCCGGTATCTTGGCTTTCATTTAGACCGAAGACTAACGTGGAACCCACATACTAGACTCAAAAGACAAGAACTCAACCGACGATACGGCCAGCTATACAGACTACTAAACAGAAAATCCAAACTTTCTATTGAAAACAAATTACTTATCTACAAGACAATACTGAAACCTATATGGACATACGGACTTGAACTGTGGGGTACAGCAAAAGCTTCTAACATCAAACGTATTCAATCCTTTCAATCTAAAGTCCTTCGAACAATAGTTGATGCTCCGTTCTATGTAAATAACAAAATCCTACACCATGACCTTAATATCCCATTTGTCCTAGACCTTATTCCAGAAAAATTCTCCAAATTTCACCAGAACCTTACCTATCATCCAAATCCCCTTGCACAATCTCTATCCAGCACCACCCATCCTTACAATCCTCCTCGAAGGTTGAAGCGGCAGTGGCCCAGAGACCTTTTGTAAATAAGCATCTATTGGAGTTTTGGCAATGGCCAGATCCTCCACTCATGCCCGAGTGTGTATGATTAGGTTAGTTCTTTTGTTTATATACATTTATTTTATTTTATTGTATTTATTGTTATTTTATTTATTGTATTTATTATTATTAAGTTTCTGTATTATTATTTTTTTTTTTTTTATTGTAAATAGAGTGTGAGTGTGCTTTCTCTGAACACTATTATAAATGTCCTTGATGGACAGAATGTAATATTTCTAAATAAACAAATAAAAAAAAAAATATATATTATGTAAATATTGAGGATGGCATATAAAAATACAGAGATAAAAATGATGAGGAGGTAACGGTAACAATGCAGGGACTTAATACTTAATATAAATCTGAAAAATCAATAAACGGTCTATCCAACGAAAAAATAATTTTTAAAATCCGACAATTTACATTCTTTTAAACAAACGATTTTTTTAGATAACTAAAATATAATTGTACCAGCTGACCCGTGCAAATAATTCACACAAACCTTATATTTGTAAGTTCCATTCAGTAATGTTTCTATGCAAATGTTTAAATACTTTTATTTAGTAAGTTATCAGTTTATAAATATAATAATCTATACCCATCCATAGGTTAACCCTTTCTAGTTTCATTAAATTTATAATTATAATATTATATTTTTTCTCTTAAGTTTACAAAAGCTTCTAAACATCGCCTATAAATATTGGATGAAGGCTAAATACTTCAGATTTAGTTCTCTGGAAGGTACGTTTTGACCTAGCAATCTATATTTACAGAAAATAAAAAAAAATGTTTCTTTTGTCATTAAAAATAATCAAGTAAATTTTTAAAATGATAAACATCTAATAGCTTATATATAGATAATATTTTATTTAAAATGAAGTATATAACATTCCATATTTATAGCAATATAACAAATTTAATAATTAATTTAACAAAACCAAATGTTTTCAAATTAGCTAATGTATACTGTCTCAGAAAGAACAGGGTCATTGCCCAAAATTTTAAATTCCGAATGAAGAGCAGATGAGAAAATAGGGCAGATTAAGAAATACTTTTATGTCATTTTCTACAAATAAATTTATATTATCGAGGAAAAAGCTTTATTTTAACCTTATATATTTATTCCATGCTTTAATTCATTTAAATGATCCAAGCATGGAATATAAGGATAAAAAAAAAGCTTTTTCTTCGATATTATGAATTTTATTATTAATTTATACCCTTGATAAATTTTAAAGTTTCAATGAAAAAATAAAATTCTACTAAAATATACTTGTTGAAAACAATTATTACTACAGTAAATTTAAAGGTTTTGAGTAATCCAAAACTGAAATAAAGAAAAAAAAATTTAAAGTAGAATTAATACTAAATGTTTAGAGCACTATATCTTTGCACCAGATAGTCCGATATGGATGATTTTTTTGTTACGTTTTGTAGGGAATTTAGTAAGGTTTCAAATACTCATAATAAGTACTCATCGCGTCCTTTTTGAGTTATTCACAAATAATGAAATAACGTCTCGATTCGTTGAGACGGTACTGTTATATGGTTTGAAACCTCCCACTTTCACATTCACTTTTATTTTATAATTCCAGATATAAAAATAGGAATAAAAATATGATTCGCGCACTCTACGTGATATTCCCTTTCTATTGATACTTCATTCGTCAAAATCCATCACTCCTCAGAGCCGGAAAAGGGATGTATAATTGAGAAATAATATATAAGATAAATAACAATAACAAAAAAATGCCTTCCTCTGATTAGCTGTTCGCATCGATTTCACTTAGCTGTTTATCACTCGAGTATCTCCTCTCGCGATTATCCGCGCTTTAGACGTGGCGGAAATCGCTGATGGGAAATGCTTATTCGCAGCCTGACCCGGCCTTCAGCTTGGCCGAACAGGTTCGAACTACCTTCGGCTAACTTTCTAAACCGATTCCGGTTATGTCGGATCTAGTTTAGTTTAGGTTCCAAATTACGTTTCTCGTCGTCTCTTCTTTCACTATCGTTCTTCTCTCGTAATCTGTTTTGTCTTGGTAACTGTTTTAGCCTTTCTCTCTTCGTTCTTTAACAAGAGCAGATCTTTTTATCGTTCTCAGAAAATACTGATTTTTTTTTGTTTTGTTTTTTTAAACTTATTTATTAAAAAATATTACAATCTGTCTCTAGGACAGGTGGTTTTATTAAAGTTAAAATCTTATTTTTTTTTTTTTGTCTATAAAAAATGTATTTGCGCCTGTCAACTTATTGTTGACAATCAGCAAATGTGACGGCGATACGTGAGATAATGACATGACATTCATGGGGAAGGAAAGTACTCAGCAGTACCTCTTCCCTAACTTGTTCCAATTACTTAGGTTGTTTAAGGCAAGAGATCCCTCATCCAACGCCTTTTTAGTCTCCTCTTCATCTTCTGATGTATGTCAGCTGTGGCCATGTCTCTTATTAGTCTGTTATTGTGTTCACTTAAATTTGTGTAAAATCGTTGATAAAGGGTCGTTATATGTTGGTCAACTGTTGGAAAGTGGAGGTCAGTATGTAGAGTTTTGTTAGTCACGTACTAAGGTGCTTTTGTTATGAGTCGCAATAATTTTGATTGGAACGTTGGAAGTTTTTGTATGTGGGTCTTTTTAGCGATGCCGTATATTTGTGATGAGTATGTCCATATGGGCTTAAGTAAGTATGTGTATGTATATTCAGTTTCTGTTTTAGTTTTGAAGATTTAGAAAAAAGAGATTAAAGTAGTTTGAATCGTTTGTTAAGTGTCTTACGTTTCATTTTAACATGCGGGTCATCCTTCTGTCGAAGGTAAAGTAACGTGTCCGTTTGAGGAATTCGATTGTTGTCAATATAAACTGGAGGGCAGGTGTTTTTTCGAAGAGTAAATGTTGTATATGTGGATTTGTCATTATTAAGTCGAATTTTCCAAAGTGTGAACCAGTCTTGTAATTTAAGTAAATGGTGTAGTGTTAGTCAGGCCTGTGTTGGGTCGTGGAATGGAATCTTATTTAAATTTAAAGTTTTGCCTTCTATGAAAAATAAGCATCTAAAGATTTAATATGTTGGATTGGCAAATAAGTCCTTACGGTTTTTCTGTTTATTTTTATGTCACCGTAATATACTTCTTATCTGATGAAATAATACCTAAAGTGGGTTGTTTACCCTGTTTGTAATATGTCTGCAACTACAACTATAAATAGACACTGGTTTCGAAAATTAGGGTTTATCCAAGAAGATACAACGATACTGCATTTGTTTTATTATCGAAATAAATTTAATCCTTTATGAACAATGTATATAAAAAAAAGAATGAAACCTTCCCCTCCATTGATTATTGGCTTTACTGTTGCATTTTTTCCCCTCTGATATCGGAATTGAATTTATCGGGTCCGGCTTTTTTATTGGGTTTTCCCATAATCAAACCGCTCCTGTTATCCTACCTGGTTGATATTTTTCTTCCTTTTTTTTTTTTCGCTGTTGCAATATCGACTCAATAATTGGAAAGTTTGCTGCAAATAGTAGCTTCATCTTAAGGGAATATGGATTTTTCTTGTTGTTAATCCGCTGGAAATCAGTAATTTACTAATGGCTGGAAATTGGTAATAAAGGTGTCTTTGATTTTAAATATTCAACAGTATGGATGTCTCTTCGACTGAGTTCTTCTTGTTTGTATTCTGCTATATACAGTATAAGACTCTTTGTCGCCTCTCAGCAGTAAAGGATTTCGAGAAACTAGATGTCAAAAGATACCGAATTTTATCAAGAAATGACGAATTTCGATTCGAAAGATATAGAATACTCATTTCCAAGCTGCAGACTCATTTATATTTTTCATAGTTTATCAATTTGGTAAAAATCAGCGTTCGTTAATCATGGTTATCGACCATACTGCTTAATCAAATTATTAAGTTTATGTGTTCCGACGCACAATTTAATTTTTAAAGTATGACTCTTTCGCTTCGTTGCACCATTTAGGAGTTATAAGTTAAAAAACAAAAACAGATTTAATAAATCTGGCTTGTTTGGCTGTAAAAAGTTTTCCCTTGGTGGCTAGTGTTAGCAATTTTGTTTTAAATTTGATATTACTTTTAGTAAGGTTCTAAGCTTTGAAGCTAGTATTCCTCACTTCTCAGTGAAATCCTCTATAGTTAGATATCTCATTCATAAATAAAGATATATCGTTCTTGAGAGCCCGAAAACGGGTCTATACAACCGTATTATATTATATTATATTGTAGATAAAAAAAGGAATAAAAGATGTTACGTGTTTAAATTTAGGGTTCAGTGAATTTAGTGTAATCTCTGGATATCGGACAGTTGCATCTTTAAACTTCTTTAGACGCGTTTTGCACTTTTTGTATGGAGCTTGAATTAGATTGAGCAATCAGATCTCCGATATGTAACGCTCGGGTAAAGTCGGCTGGAGTCGACTAATTGAAGTGTTATTGCATATTGATTAAAATATCTGAAAAACTAAAACTAGGACCTGCATACTGTAAGCGGGGGAATTTTTCAGCATTTGATCCTCTTTATAATGTGCTATTATTCTCAATTGTATCTTAATTCGACGTCGTATAAGCTAGGCGAAAAGGAGAAAATAGTGTCGAAAACGAAATGATAAAGAGTTTTAGTGAAAATATTGAATAAAATATTTCAGAAACTAAATATCTAACCTGGATACTGTAAGCTAGGAAAATGTTCAGTATTTCATCCTCTTTATAATGAGCTATTATTCTAAATTGTATCTTAATTCGACGCTGTATACTGGTACTGGTACTGGTGGGGGGACTTAGTCCAGCAAGTCTATTGGTCCTTTTTGCCAACCCCAAAAATTTGATACTACCAGTGGTTGCCTATTGTACCTCTACTCTGCCTCAAACCTTTTTGTTCTTCTAATGAAGTTCAAAAGGTTGGGCTATTTTATGAAAATAGCATTTGCTAGAGATTGTACTACATACCAGGCCATGTTGAATAGTAGAGTTAGGTTATATTTAACAGCTGATAAATCTAGAAATTAACATTTACCTTATGCAATTATTGTATGTTTTTTTAAAATTTAATCATTAGCAATTATAGATAAATAATTTTAATTTCAGGTAGGTGAAGAAAAATACATTTCAAACGTGGTTGCCTATTGTACCTGTACTCTGCTTCAAACCTTTTTGTTCTTCTAATGAAGTTCAAAAGGTTGGGCTATTTTATGAAGGTAGCTTTGCATATTTGGATTCTGTCTGCTCCCAGAAGTCTGTATCTGAGTGACGCATAAGTAAGGCTAAAAGGAAAAAATAGTGTCGGAAACCAAATGATAACGAGTTTTGTGGAAGATATGGAATAAAATATTTCAGAAACTAAAAATCTGACTTGCATACTGTAAGCGAGGGATTTATTCAGCAATTCATCCTTTTTATAATGAGCTATCCCCCACATATATTATTACAGTAAGGCTCGAAATCGGTTTTGTACCAAATATAAGTTTCTGTCATGCTTAAACACCATGATTGGGGTACCGTTGGATTCAGAATTTCACGGGAGGTTAGCGAATCGTATTCTCCGCTTTTGTTTTTCTTCCTAAAATAAATAAAGTCGATACAAACATTTTGCTAGGCTCCAATACCTGAACAGTGGTAGGTCTGTAGATCGATACGGGACAAATTGGACCTTGATGATTTTGATGCGTACAGCAAGATAATAATACCAAAAACGTATTATTTTCGAGATAACGCAAGGCATAGGGTTCGCATCCACACAACCTTACATTAATTGTAGTACTGCCATTGAATACATGTCTCATATCGTCGACTTGAGGTCTCTATGATCGACAGAGGAGGAGTTTATATTATTTATCGATGGTGTTTTTGATCGGCAAGCCATATCATCGTTAATTCTTCACCAAATCTCAAGATTGAGCCACCTGTTTCGAAGGCTTTCTTCTCCTTCAGGCGAGCAAAATAGTCTAATCACCCCGAAAATTCAGGCAAACAATTTATTAAAGAAAACAAACTTTATTTGCGAATAACTAAAAAATTACACAATTCCCTTGGTTATACCCATGATTATATAAAATATTACTTAATTTCCTGTAAAAAGAAAAAAAAAAATCATCGAAATCGGACAATGTTTAGCAAAGATACAGATGTTTGAAGTTTGTAAACATGTCGGTTCCAAACATTAATGAAGATTTAAATTAATTTCTGTTTCCTTTGTCGATTATATTTATCGATAAAGTTACAATTGATTTCTTTATCTTTTGATACGTTTGCATTATTTTATTTGCTTATTAATTTGGCATTAGATAACAATATGCTGTGAAAATTTTTCGCACGGGCCTACTAGTTATTTATAATTTATATTTCATATTATTAATCTCGCCTTGTTGTTGTTTTCACTTCTACCGTGTGGTCTAAAGCACACACTTTATTTTTTTTTTGTACTCATGTTTTCTATTGCCAGTACTTTTAAAATTGTCCAGTAAATAAATAAGTGTCCCTTATAGAGAGAGATTCTTCTTAAGAGTGTAATGGTATTGATTAGTTAGTTTCTACTAGGATTCGTATCTTACAGTGTTCGTTAATACGTTAGAGGTGGTTAGAGTTCGAAAATCGGTGTTGTAGACTTCCTTACGATAGGGTTCGGTATGATTTGTGCTTCTTCTGCTTCCACACATTTGTATATTCACCGCCACGGCCGCAGGAACCGGCAAGCTTGAGTTATCTCGTAAATTACTTCCCTCGCTTGATTGCACTTCGGTCCTCTTCGAGTTTGGCTCGGTTTCAACAGATTTCACCTCTCTGGCCGATCTTTCCCATTAATATCTTCCTTGATCCTTTTCCCTGAGGAACATCTAAACTTGGTTTAGAATACCTATACTTGCGCTATACTAATAAAGCACAGGATCGAATCCCGGCCTTACTTCCCAATACATCTGGTCCCCGCGGGAAGTTAAACCATTACCATCTTAATTAGGGGAGGTCTACAGGTGTAATACTTTTAAGAAATTCAAGTAATGTTAAGAAAGAGGAGTTTTTTTTTTTTTTTCCTTCTTATCCTCATATTGTTTTGAAATTCCAAATTAATAATAATAATAATAATAATAATAAGGCTTAGCAAACCCGAAGGTTCGATGCCGACACCACCAATCGCTTGTTACACACCTCCCTCCACCGTTCGCCGTCCAAACCCAGTCCCTTCAGATCGGCTTTAATGCAATCTTCCCACCTTCGCTTCGGTCTACCCCTCGGACGCTTACCATTCGGCACAGCAAATATTAACCTTTTAGGAATTCTCTCGTTACTAAGCCCAACAACTTTACAAGTCCATTTGATTCGCCGCGATGAAATTACCTCAATTATATTACCCGGATACAGCTCACGCAATTCGGCGTTGTGTAACCGTCTGAACTCTCCGGTTAACTCATCCTTCTTCGGTCCGAATATTCTACGCAATAATTTATTTTCAAAAACCTTAAGACGCTGCTCATCCCTTAATGTAATCGGCCAAGTTTCGCATCCATAAATAACTGTAGGCAAGATAATTGTTTTATAGATTCTAATTTTTAAGTTTCGGGACAAGAGGCGCGAACTAAGTAGTTTTGTCACAGAAAAATAACAAGCATTCCCCGCCTTCAGTCTAACCTTAATCTCTTCTTCAATTTCGTTTTTTCTAGTTATCGTAGAACCTAGATACCTAAATTTATCTACCTGTTCAAAAATATTAATAATAAAATAAAATAATACAACGTATCAAAAGATAAAGAAATCAATTGTTACTTTATCGATGAATATAATCGACAAAGGAAAAAAAAATTAATTTTAGTATTCATTAATGTTTGGAACCAACATGTTTAGAAATTTCAATAAGCTGTATCTTTGATAAAAATTGTCCGATTTCGTTGATTCTTTTTTCCTTTTGTAGGGAATTTAGTAATCTTTTATATAATCAAGGGCACAAGAGCTAATCTTAACAGTAATGCCTAATTATTTAAATCAAATATATTTTTAAGTTATCGCTTCATGTTCAACAAAAAAACTGGTTTGCTTAAAAAAATACAATTCTTAAATTAACTACTTTTCTGCTGACAATTTTTTATATGAATTCTTTTGTAGATCTTGTTGTCTATTATCAACCTTTTAGAAATTTCCCTCAGTAACTATTATAATTATTATTTAATTACTAGTTGGCCCGTGCTAAAAAATTGCACAGTATATACTTCATTGATAAAATAATAAATAATAATAAAATAAACTAATGCAACATGTAGATAGAGAAATCAATTGTCTCGCTAAATATAATCAACAAAGGAAACAAAAATTAATTTAAAACTTCTTTAATGTTTGGAACCAACAGGGAAAAATGTGTACTATTTTAGTTATTCGAAAATAAAGTTTGTTTTCTTTTATAACTTGTTTGCCTGAATTTTCGAGGGGATTGGACTATTTTGTCCGCCTGAAGGCGAAGGAAGCCTTCGAAATTGGTCGTTCAATCTTGAGATTTGGTGAAGAATTAACAATGATATAGCTTGCCGATCAAAAACACCATCGATAAATAATGTAAACTCCCCCTCTCTCGATCATAGAGACCTCAAGTCGACGAAATGAGACATGTATTCAATGACAGTACTACAATTAACGTCAGGTTGTGTGGATGCGAACCTTATGCCTTGCGTTATCTCGAAAATAGTAAGTTTTGGGGCTTTAAACGCGGGATCCGATAGTACCGAAGAGTCCTCGACAGCGGGATTTGAACTTATAATCTTTTAGTCCGGAAGGTCGTGGAAAAGAAGATGTCTTATTTTATACTAAGGTTTTTCCTTGTAAATTGACCATAACCACTGACCTGATGAGAAAAATGCACGTCTGCCAGCATATAGCCGCTGAAATACAAAATGGCGACCATGTGAATATAGATATAGAGGGCTTGTATGTAGTGAGGGCTTATAGATATAGAAAACTACGAATCCTTTAAATTTATAGTAATTATTCGTAATTCACTAACTAAGAAAAACAAAAAGTTTTTTCCCCACATGTTTATTACTATTTGGCACGATAACACTTCTTTCCATTTTACGAGGGAGTCAATTTTTTTTTAAGGTTAGTGAATTACGAGGACGGGTATCTAGGAAACTATAGAAGATAGCGAAGAAATTAATACAACCATTTCTGTTTAGCAAATTTTGTCAGCTTTAATTTTACATTACATTATTATCGCTAGAACGCATAATTTAGCTTATATAAGAGAAAAACTTCGTGAAATCCAAAATTCAAATTTTAGCTTTCAGTTACGATAAGATGAAGCTATTTACGAAGTTTCAGCCGGACGGTAATAATTTAATAAAAAATGGTCTGTACCATGGACTATTATATCTTACCAGCGTAGCCTATTCTCTTCTATTATGTTTTATACTTTTTTTCCTCCTAAATTGCTTCTCATTGTCGTGTTTCTGAACTTTTTTTCCCTTGTTTTCCCTTTTATAAGAATTCTTTTATAGATTATTTTTTTTTTTTATCTTTCCTCACACTTGGCATAAGCCTTGACAATTAGCGGGTCTGCTGTCGGTAAGAGTACAGATAGTACAGGTAGGTTTGATCGGATTGAAGAGTGGAGTACCCAGCGACATTCCTTCCTGTCTTGAATTTAGTATACTTTTAAGCGAGAAAATCCCTCATCCAGCTTTTTTTGAGACTTTTAAGTGTTTTTTGGTAAGAGTCAAATATAATCAAACTTTATGTTAGTTCTCGTGACATCTTTTGTAGTTTGTCCGTATGTTAACTGTTGTAAAAATATTAAAATTTATATATAGTATATATATATATATATATATATATATATATATATATATATATATATATATATATATATGTTAGATCTTGCGATGACTTAAGACAGAGGGCATTATTTCCTGGGTTGCATTGGCTTAACACATTACTGTGTTTCTTAGGTTTAAACGAATTTTCTCTCAGTATCAATTTCTTTTATCATTGTTTATCCATTGATGCATTGATGGTGGAAAAGTTGTATATGTATAAAGAAAAAAATATATTAAGATTTATAAGTAATATCTTGCAATCAGTTCATTTTAGTCGGTTGTTATACACTGAGTTTTTATCAAGAACTGTAGCTTGAATGTAGCTCGCTGGAGTAGGTTTGATGGATGAGATCTCTTAGCCCTCGGACGAAGGAGAATCGATCGAACAAAGATTATTAAATTATGTATTATACTAGAGTGGGAGTTTTATTTTTGAGTTTTAACTTTTACACTATCGATATATTTCGTGAGATGTTTATTTGTTATATTTCATTTTATATTTTTAATTATCCTGATAGGATCTTGGGTATTCGATTGAATAAACAAAAATGATACAAAAGAGAACATGGCTCAAAACATAATCATAATGTAATTGAAAAATTCCAAACTATGAAGCCTTGAGTCCCCAATATACAGGTTAACAGTTAATTTATCAACGTTTCGTTCATTCAGGTATCATCAGGACAGAAATAAACAAAATGGCATTTGCTAGATATTGTACAACATACCAAGCCATTCAAACACATACCGATAGAAGTTGGGTGTTGGATAGTTGAGTTAGGTTATATTAAACAGCTGATAAGAATTCGAAATTAACATTTATCTTATGCAGTTATTGTTTTATGTTTTTATTTTATTTTAATCATTACCAATTATCGTAAAAATACGTTTTCTTTCAGGTAGGTGAAGAAAAATACATGTCAAATGTATATTTTATGCGACTATCTATGATTTAGTAAGTAAAATAACATTTTTTGATTTGATGTTTAATATATCGGGTAGCAAATAAGTCCTTTCGGTTTTTCAGGATGAAATAAAACTCAATGTATTATTGGCCTAAAATTAATTTTAATCTGCAATATATTGACCACTATTTAATATGACTTTTTCTCATTTTTCCACTAACTGCATAATACATAATGTTCATATAATGTCCGGAGTTTATTGTTAAAAAACTGATCCAAGTGGTTTTTTTATTTCCTCTTCCTTTTGGAATTTCTTTCTATTCATGAAGTTCTACTGAGACCGAAATAAGTAGTAGTCACTTGGGGCTGTGGTGGGTACATATTGGCGAATAGGTAGGGTGTGGCAAAAGGTCCCATTCAAGGCTTAATAATTTATTGCGAATGACCAATGTGTTGTGGGGCATAGCGTTGTCTTGGTGGAACACAACACCCTTCCGATTATTCATAACTTCAGGATGTTCTTCTGAATTCAATGTTACTATATCCGTTGGAAAGTTGAATTATTGCTCTTCAAAGCCGTATGAATGGTTTTTTGATTTAATACCTACATAAAGAATAAATAAACAAAAACAGTTTTTATTTTTTATCTCCATTTGTAGTTTGTTTACAAAGATCCTGTTAATGTATTTTTTCGTAGGTTATGTGGTACTAAATTTCTGCTAAATTGCTTGTAGATAGCTAAAGTCGTATGGAAGTTATAGTATTTTTTTGTGATTTTTGAAAAAAAAAATTATGTGTGGGACCGAAACATTAAGCCTGGAAAAATAGCCGAACTTGTGCAAATGCTATTCTTGTGTGCGACACATTTAGGACCATAGAAACATTTCCCATTGATTGTGTGGGATTTTGATCAACAATGGATTTAACATTACTCGTTTCAATTTCATGTGGGCGACCAGACCGTTGATTATCATTGATGTCAAAATTTCCTAAATGAAATTTGGCAAACCAATTTTGACAGGTGAGTTCGGTTAAGCCATCAACTCCATAATCACTGCAAATTTTTCTATGAGCTTCTATAGCACACTTTCCTTTTTTAAAATAATACAACGAAATATGCTGGTAATGAATGATATTTTCTTCCATATCCACATTGCAATAGTAAACACAATACTATTTTTTCAACAGGAGCTAACAGATATAGTTGTTGTCATATTACAAACAGGATAAACAATCCATCTTAGGGATTAATTCATCAGGTAAGAATTGTATCATAGTAACAAAAATAAATAGAAAAACCGAAAGCACTTATTTGCCAACCCAATATATTTATGCTCTCCTAATGTTCACTTTAGTATTTCATACGCCTTTCTCTTAGTTAAAGACTTCCATCTCGGCCAAAAAATTATATTAAATTAATTAAAATGTTAATTACAAAAAACAGAAGACAATTTGTGCCTGCAATACTCTGTTCTATTTCCAACCGTTGCTCTTTCATTGAGGTTAATATGGATCCGCCTACTCTGTAAACAATTTCCCCTCTATGCATGCATATCCTGTTGTTGGAGTGACATTCTCTGCTGCTTATCGTATATATATTTTATCTTCATTTATTTATAGAAACGATTCGCTCTTCTTCTCTTATCATAGTCTTAGTCTACTCTCTCAATGTCATTTTGATCCCTTTCTAGGACAAAAATATCATCTTTTTATCCTAGAATTTTATAATTTATTTCAACATGCACCCCTCCATTTTCGAACTAGTATCATAAAAAAAAACATTTCGTCGAAATCATTGACCCCATTTCCTTAACCTTCTCTTGTTTGAGTATTTTTCTTTTGTTTATTTATTTGCATATTTTTCAAGACTAGAAGTGACAGAGACTAAGGTTACAGTTCGTTAAAATAATATACTTACATTACTTTATAGGCGTTCCATCTAAGAGTTGCCTCACGTGTTCAGCGTAGAGCTTCTATCTCGCCAATCATCTTTCTCCAGACCTCGACCCGCCATTTCCTCCTGGAACCTCCCCATCCACCTTCTTCTGGGTCGTCCACGTCCTCTCTTTCCTGGCGGAACCCAATCCAGGACTCTGCTCGCCCAACATTTCTTCGTCATTCTTTTCATATCCCCATACTATCTTAGACGGCGTGCCCCGGTCTTTTCATGAACTGCTGTACCCATATCCATTCTCTGTCGAACTACTTCATTCTTAATTTTATCCAGTCTAGTAAGACGGAGACAACTTCTCCAGTAATCCATCTCGACCGCCTGTACCTTTGAGTACAAACGGGATTTCATGTCCCATGTTTCTGAGGCATATATAAGAATAGCTTCCACTATTATTATGAATATTCTACGCTTATTCTCGCTTGAAAGCTGTGTGTTCCAGAGAACTGGATGTAGGATTCGGGTAGTCTTTCAGGCTTGCTCCACCTTCCTCCTGTCATCATGCTCAAAAGACCACGTTGCGTCGAGATAAAAGCCCAGGTACTCGAAAATATTAACTTTCACTTTTAAAGGAAGGAGATGGTCCGGGGTGGCGGTCACAAATAGTGGCAAAACTATTTTATTAAAAGCCAATGTTTCGACCCGACTTTGCAGGTCTTCTTCAGGGCTAGAACGGACAAGATACAAAAAATATAGAGAATTGTGGAAGTTACATAATAAAAAAAATATATAAAGTGTAGGTATTGAGGAATTTCGCTGACCTGAATTTGAAGATATGGATGGATACATAGAAAAAAAAAACTATATCTATGAAATATATTCATATATCGACACAGACACACACACACACACACACACACTATATATATATATATATATATATATATATATATATATATATAATATATATATATATATATATATATATATATATATATATATATATTATATCTTCAAATGCAGCAAACTCAGGTCAGCAAAATTCCTCAATATCTACCCTTACCTTTATTTTCCAGTTCTAAGTGAAACTCCTAACTGAACATACCTGTAAGTCTCTAATTTTATTTTATATACTTATTTATCTATTTTTGGTTTTCTTGTCTTTCTCCATATTCCCGTATGTCCATTATTTCATATTATATCATTTTTCCTTCTTTTGCAATCTTCCCCGTAGATGTGTAGAAATATATTCACGTTTGCATATATTATATATTACACTATAACAATTGTTACCATCTACTTCAGTTTGGGATCTTGTTACTTAGCTTACTCTGATTATATTTTAATGTACTTACTGTTCTATAATTTTAATAAGCTTATTCACATTGTTTATACTTTTGTTTTTTAAATAATTATATAACTTCTACAATTCTCTATATTTTTTATATCTTGTCCGTTCTAGCCCTGAAGAAGACCTGCAAAGAAGGGTCGAAACGTTGGGTTTTAACAAAATAGTTTTGCCACTATTTAGCCTATTTATGACCGCCACGCCGGACCATCATCTTCCTTTATAATGCAACGGTCAACTATTAAATATTCAATATAACTTTTAAAATAAAATAGAAAAATAAAATATTTATAAATCAGTGTCTACTTTATGCAATAAATCAAATTACCGTACTTTATTTTCATTTTTTTTTTTTATAAAATGAAGAAGAAAAGATTTTAAATTGTTCAGCGAAAACCCCCTTCGACTGAAAAGATCCCAACAGCTTAGAGACCTCTCGGCTCAGGTTTATCAATTTAACTTTTCTCCATTCCTTGGCCATTTGTATTGATTGGTTTTCTTGTTCCGTCCTTATTCAATTTCTAACTCTATTATTACTTTATGGTATATTGTTACAAGAAATATTTTATACGAAGGTATATGATATTATCATGTAATTATACTAATAAAATACCTCAAAATTATTACAGAATGTTTTGTTATTTTGATAGTTATAAATATTAAATATGTGCGGAGTGTTCCCTCACACGGATTTCTTTACCATTTCCCGGAAAATATAGTTTTTGTTCCTGTTTAGATATGATTTATTCTGTTTATTCCAAACCTTTTTTTTTTTCAAAATTGAAAAATATTAACTGATTCTAATTTTATATTTACCTATATAAGTATATTTATATATGCACATAGTATAATCTATATATAGCAGAGCTACTATCTCCGTCCTAATTAATAAGCGACAATAATAATCTATCACCATGTGATATAAAAGTTAAATTAAAAACGAGAGGCAAATCCGATACCTAGGACTCCATCTGGACAAACGACTCACTTGGAATCCTCATATAAGACTGAAACGACAAGAAACTGTTCGACGTTTTCGACTACTCCAGCATTTACTAGACAAACTCTCTAAACTTCCAACTATTTACAAAAGACTCATATACATGACTATAATAAGGCCGATTTGGACTTGAATTGACCAACCACCCCTAAACCATCGAATTCCTCTCGTATCCAATCCTTACAATCCAAAATCCTTCTTAAAATCTTGAATGCTCCTTACTTTGTTACAAATAAAATAATTCATAAGGACCTTAATGTACCATATGTTTCCGATTTAGTCCAATCCAGATACCTCTTCTTCCATAACATACTTCAAAACCACCCGAACCATCTCGTTTCAAACCTTGCTTCCTCTTCGATACATGATAACCCTCCAATGCGTCTGAAAAGAAGATGGCCTCGTGATCTATTTATGTAAATATATTATTAGAGTGCTACCAATGGGTAGTTTCTCAACGAGCGTTTTCATGTGATTGTATTATTACCTTGTGCCCATTTACTGGATGTATTTTTAAATTTATATATTTGTAAATCTAATGAATAAATAAAATAACTTTGTAAGGTCATCATATTAATATTGTTAAAATAAATTTATTTTTCAAATGAGTTTACGTTATCTATTTAAGTCATAATCATAAATAGGTAATATATATCTATATATAATATAACAAAACTCTACATACTTATAAGACTATAACATTAAATTTATATTTTCAAGAACCTCTGTTGAACAGCGCGTCCATTTTTTATTATCTCATTACCGTCCCGTAAAATACATAAAGTATAAAACAAACATCAAGGCCTGTTTATCTTATAACTTACATTATGCCTTCTAGATTAAGTGTACTATAATTTTTGTATCGACCCATTCGATATATTTAAAAAAATTTTATATTTACTCTAAAAATGATTGAACGTAATTATAATTTGAAAAGTTAGTTCAGGATGCGGTAAATATATAATAGTATATATTATAATAGTATTTTATTGTATTTGACAACGTTTCGACTTACGTTTTAGGTCTTTTTCAGAGGATTTCATTTGGCACTGCCAGAACGAGATAGAAAACTGAGTTTTTTAACTTCTGGAAAGTCCCCTAATTTCTTCCGACAATGCCAGATGAATACCTACTTTGTTCGAAACTTGGCAAACACTATAAAATACTATTATATATTGACCGAACCCTCAACCAACTTCTTCTGAAATTATATATTTATTTTGTATAATTAGTCAACCAATCTCTGGGTGGGTAAGTGTTGGAATATGAGTGTGTAAATGAGGAACTTTTTTTGACAGAGCTTTTACTTAGAACATTTCTTGAATAATATTATAGATAAATAGATGGATAGAAATGTTTATTTCATGTATATTGTAACAATATACGAGGTGTGGCTATTAAATAATGAGACTGATACTGTAAAACATTTAGACTATCGACTATCTCTAAGTAGAGTTCAATAGCGGGCCTATGACCCTTCTCAAATAATGGCCACGAAACGTCAAAGAAATCTATGGGTAAATGGTAGACTGAATTGGTTGAATAGAATTTTCTAGAAAAAAAATCTGAGGATGACAAAGATGAACAGGAACTAGTAAATTAATTAATAAGGAGAGTAGAAGAATTGATAAATCCATTAATTAGTCTAAAGAGGAAAATTACATATTTTTTATGCTCATATGTGCTAGAGAATAAATATTTATATTAATTTTCATATTTCAAAAATATTTATAATATAGATGGAGATATCGAATATCGGTATTTCAAATCCGATATTTTGATGATATCGACAGTTATTTGCTAATATTGGACCTTCAATATCCCATTACTAGGTTATATTAAAGACGATAACAGGTAAATTTGTATAAAATCAAAATATCAAAACTCTCAATATTTAATAGCCACAGCTCGTTTAATAAAACTTCATTGATTTATTATTCAAAGACACCAAGGACATGAGAAAACTTTAATGGTATTTTGCATGGAAATTAAGAATAGAGAAGTGTTGCCAACAAGCTCTTCTCTATACTTTCTATAGGAATAATAAATAGGGAATAGGTACTTAGCCGGGGTAGCGGGCATAGCCACAGACTTTCCATTCTGGTTGGGGGGAGGCCAAAAATAAAATATGTGTGTGTGTGTGTGTGTGTATATATATATATATATATATATATATATATATATATATATATATATATATATATATATATATATACATGGTTTTTTTTCGTGTTGGTATATTTGAAAATACATTAACAAAGCAATTGAATATGTTACATATTTTAAAACTTTAAGGGTGCACGTGATTGAATCATAAAATTCTAGTTTATGTTGCTACGTAAAACTATAAACTTTCATTATAAACTAAAATTTCTATAATATGTACGAATAATAAGATTTTGATTGAAGTCAGTATATCAATATATTTTAAGCAGTTGTTAATATAATGTAGATTTTATTCTCATTGATGTTCTCTATCAGGGCTTAAATGGCTAATTATCAATATTGACTTCCTCTAAAGTACCTTTATTTATTGTTTTATTTGAAATAATTAACCATTTCATATTAATCTTTGATATAAAAAATAGTTAAATATGAAATATTTTGATAATTAACTAAAGGAAAAATAAGAGATCGTGAGGGAGAATACTTGTAATAGAGGAATCAAAGGAATAAGAGCTCGCCCGAAAGATTACAACAGGCTTCCATGCGTAGCATGAGCTTTATATGATACGTTGGTATTATTTAGTATTTAATTTATATAATATAGCGATATAGAAATTAAAATTTGGATGTATAATAATTTAAACAAATATCCACAATGGATTGTAAATAAATATAGTGTCAATAATTTTGACTTTCACTTCCCTTTTGTGTGAAAATACTTATTTCATCTAAGTGGTAAGTGAAAGTCGTGTGTTGCACGCACTAGATTTTTTTTATTGGTGATCGTTTCTCCCTTCCCATGTTTGAGCCTATTGTAGCAAACCTTTACAAACTTAATGTTTCAACTTCTACTAGTTCAGTCAAGCTGCTACTCAATTTTCCTGGCGAGAATAATTTAAGACACCGACCCCTTTCAAAATGTCTTTTGAAGTCAACCTTAAGATATTAAGTTCGGGTGACCGGTGAGAAGGTTACACAACGGCTGATAACTCCTAACGCGCCGCTGGCCCGCTATGAATCAGACTTTTAAACTCGAGGTTTCCTCCAATTAGAGTAAAACGTCCTGACTTGCGCTCTAACTGATTCACTCTCCTTCGTGTCCATTCGGACTAATTCATACGTCCTGGTATGGCATCGCCTAATTGCGGAAGTCACATTGAGGCTGTGCTGGTTGTTCAAACTGACCGCTGTTAGTCAAATTGCTCCGTAACCGTCGGACCGTGCAAGTTCTCATGTTTTTATGCACATTTAATTTTCTCTTTAGAATTTGTTCTAACGACCGCGCTCGCTCGCATGGCTCTAATGGCCGTGACGAAATGCGATGCTCTCTATGTAACTAGGGCAGAAAGGAAGGCTATCTTATCTTACAGGGAGTCTAAAACCACGACGACTGTCAGATTATTCCATTCTGGTGGGCAACCGACCTTTAAAATCACTTTTTTCGTGGAAAATAAATTAGATTAAGCCGTCAGATCTCCGATGTGTAACGCTCAAATAAATTCGGCTGTAATCGACTAATTGAAGTATTTTTGCATATGGATTAAAATATCACAAAAACTACAAATGGGACCTGCATACTGTAAGAGAGGGAATTGTTAACCATTTCAGCCTCTCTGTGATAGTGTTGCCCAAATGTGAGACCAATACGAGTTTTGGTCTTGCTCACTCTTGGTCATGGTCTTGGTCTTGCGCAAGAGTCTCACAACAGTCTTGCAGTTACATATTATCCTATTCCTATAGAGATATAAGATAGGAGAAACGAAGCCGGAATACAAAATTAGAGGAGTTAAATTTAAAAGTATATTGGTTATACCAATTATTAACAAATAGTAACTATGATTATCAAGTATTAGTTACTATTTTGCCTTAATTTTTATTTTAAAAAATCGATTTTTTTTTCGTCAGTCCTGGTCTTGTACTTGCAACAGTTAAGCAGCTTTGGTCTTGATCCTGCAAAGTGCAAGACCAAGGCCGATTTTGGGCAACACCAGAAATAGGCTATTGCTCAAAATTCTTAACGCGAAACCGTCTTGTAGAAGCGAAAAATAAAAATCTGGTGTGTCCACTCACACGACTTTCCTACCTATTTCAGAAAAGTTTTTATATTTTTACATATGTCCATCAAGAAGCAAAATAAAATTGAAATAGATTTTCCCGATTATTGATCAAAGAAAAGATTTGAGTACGATTTATTAAATAAACTAAAGCAACGTAAACCGGCCTAATGCAAAAGATCAGTGTAAAATTTCAATACCCTTTAATACTGCTGATCATAAACTTTTTGCCATTGCTTAATTTTGTCAAACAATAATTTCTGTTAAAAGTAGAGGAAATAGTGAAGCTTGTGTGATGTGGGCAACAGATTTTCTTACTTTCGCTTAGTTATCTTTTTTTTCTCATTCAACACTTTCTGATACTAGGATATGAACCCGTAATCTTACATTGGGAATTGAATAGCTGTAACTTCGTTAATAGTTGTTAATAGCTGTAAATTCGTTGCAAGTTATATATATATATATAAAATTCTAATTAAATTAAATTAAAAATGGGCGAAAATTTTCAAGAGTAGAAAGATTGAAATAAGTACTAACTCAATATATGTACAAATGTTTAGCTTTATATTAATTACAAAATATGGAACTAAAGATTTAAAAATGAAAAATCGACATTTCCTATTGAAGCAGTATTGTTACTTTAAAATTGTCAATTTTGTTGTGTTTTATTATGATTTCTCTTGATTATCCTCTAAAAAAATATTTTAAAATATATATATATATATATATATATATATATATATATATATATATATATATATATATATTTTCTGTTTCTCTCCTATTTTCTCTTGAACTGAGATGAATAAAATGAAAATTCTTTCAGTAGCGCACACATATTTGATGAATCTTGTTCTTTGATCGATTTCTCTCAACTAAACCCCTGACTTCAATCCTCCATGCTAATCTTCCAACTTCTTTATCCTTCCATTTGATTGGATATTTCCCATCTTTGGTTCTTCTCAATCTTTAATCCAGAATTCTTCTTGGTGGTTTATCGTTCTTGTGTGCTTAAGCTCAATATCCGATTTAACTCTATTCATTCAATTAATATATCCTTGATCTAATGATATGGTCAGAATAAATTGAATGTCATATTTCAACAGTGTAATATATAGTTCCTTAGTTATAGTTCTCGTGTTTGGCAACTGAAATACATTTAGTTACGTATGCAACAAACTTGAGGAACTTACATTTGATCTCTTTGATAGAATTTCGGTTTAAAAAAGGATAAGCTCAGTTTCAGTATTAATGGCGACAGCTTTGTAACTCAGTTGTGAAACCTTCTGCCATGATTGTAAATACAATAAAACAACCAGGAAGTGGGGCTATTGAAATGGTAATGATCCCGAATGCAATTACTGCCTTGATGAGTCAAAATAGTTCGACATCTCTGAATATTCAGGAGGCAGGTATCATTCGGACTTGGCTATGAATCCATCAAGCCAGGTATCGCGCTCTAGGAGTGGCGAGGGGAAGCAATCACAAGATGAGGCCAATAACGTAATTAACATGATAATGAAGGCCGAGACGGGCGGGAGTGGGGGGTCGGGTCTTTTCACATGAAAGGCAGAGAACAAGGGCTAAGGAAATTCGCCCTTAAAAGCGACCAGATGACTCTTCAAGTTCTTTTGATCCTTTGAACGGCTAATAAGGGCTGATCTCAAAGGCTGGGGTCATAATTGTCGGTTTGGTAGTTTCATGAATAACCTTTGGTGGAAAAGGGGGGTGATATGGTTAGCTCTTAAGCGGATCAAAAGATCCCGTCTAGGAGTATTTTATGTTTTATTGGACCGCCGGATTAAGAGGGTATGGTAACAGTGGCAGGAGCTCTCAAAGAGGCTTTCCGTCTTTGGAGAGGGTCCTTCCTTTAATTATTTTGGAATCATCTTCAGGTCTTTTTGTACAAATAATATAAATAGTATTTTTTTAGTTAATAGCATTGACCCTGCCATCTTAATTATTTTCTCCTTACGTCTTGCCCATAGGCCTAATTTAAATAAACAAACACTATTAATTTATTGTGTAGAGGACGTGATGGCCGACCTCGTTGTGGTTTGGGTCTAAGAGTGCTCGGTTCTAAGCGTTATGGGTTCGATGCAATTTAATTCAATTTAAATTTATTTTTCTTAAATGTAATATTAATTAATTTTTAAATAATATTTATAAAAGATGTTGTTTTTCGTCGACCCGTTATACCTTCGTTAATTCCTCCTCAAATCCAATGATCAAGCCATTCCTCAGAAAATTAGGGAAAAAAGTTATGATATGAAAAACTTACTTTCCCATATCTCAAAAAATATCCATGTTATATCCTGATATTTTGAAAGGTTCCCAAATTCTTTTCAAAGCAAAAAAAACATCAAGTTCCGCCTGTTTTTTTTTTATAGCAAAAATACAGTTAACTGTACTATGATAGTGATCTCTTAACACTATTATAAATGTCCTTTGAAACAGATTGTAATATTTTTCAATAAATAAGTTTAAAACAACAAACTTTCACACACTATAGTATATGTTTTTTTTTATTAGGAGTTTCCACTAATAGTGGGTTTCCATAACCTAAAGTGCTTAGATGCCTTCTTTCCATAAGATCCTACCTGAGGTCCATTCTTCCCATAGACCATGACCCATCATGAATTCCTCCACTTCGTCATCCCAGGTCTTCCTCATCTTCTTCTTTCCCTAGTTCTCCATAACTGGACTTCTTCGGGTAGTCTTCCTTCAGGCATTCTTTTCAAATGTCCATACCACTTCAGGTGTTTTATCTCAATCTCTTCCAGAATCATTTAGCCTCCATCTTTTCTCTGATGCTCGTATTTCTGTCTCTATCCATTCTGGATGTTCCCGCTGCTCCTCTCTAGTAGTCCATTTCGGTGGCTAGAAGTTTCTTCCTCAGGTTGCTTTTTATGGTCCAAGTTTCTGACCCGTACGTCATAATGCTCAGTACTATACTATTGTAGCTTTTTTTTTTTTTTTTTTTTTTTTTGATTCGGGGATAATGTTCCGGTTCCATAATACCGAGTTGAGCATTGATATGGTCTTTTAGCCATCTGACATTTTTGTTTTTATTTCACATTGCATGCACCTTATGGTTCATCACATGCATCTTACCTTATATATCATGCTACAATTATGGTTTATTATTTTTAAAAATTAACTATTGAGGAAATAAATGAATTTCACCCTCTTATAAAGAATTAAATGAACTCATTTCCAAATGGTATTCTCATTGTAAATATACCTGTTAAGTTCTCTTATTTTAAAATTAATTTTTAAACTGTATTTTAATTTTCATTCTCAGGTCAATACCTTTATTTTAATTTTCTTTGTTAACTTATCTTTTTTTAATCTTTTTCTTTTAATTTTTATAACTTTAATTCAATTGTACCGTCTTATTCAACTGTAACTATTTTTTAACTTACTAAACTGTAAATTGTATTTTTCAGCTGTAGTTTTGTTATTTATGCCTAAGTAGTAGTTGATCCGATTGTAATTAAGGGCGAAAATGGCCCAGAAGAGTTGGAGAGTTGAATGGTTGAAGAGCAAAAAATATTAATAAATATTCTCATATTTCATTGACCATTATACTATGCAAATTATTCCCGCGCCAAATAGTTTTAATATAATAAATATTAAGAAATAAATAAGAAATAAAATTACTATTCAAATTATAACTTTTGATCATTTGTGTGTTGTAATAATCTTCTTTTTTTATATTATTATTATATTAATTTTAAAATAAATTTTGCCGATTAATTTATGATATTTAGAGTTAATTAATTAGAGTTATGATAATTAGAGGACATTAAATAAACAAAAAAATAAATCGAAGAGAATTATATATTATATGAAGCAGTTAGTAAGGTCCAATTGTACATTTAGTAGTTGCTCCTTTAGCTCCTGCAATATTCCAGCCAGCTAACCCGCAACGCTGGAGAGTTGTGAGGAATAGTATCGACTGTGTATGAAGGGTGACTGGTATTATCCAATCATATTAATTTTTTTACTTTCCTACCTATACTAGGTAAGGAAAGTATTGCGAGCGGATCAAATTTCCGATATGCGGTTTTCGACGGATCTATACGTTGGTCTGTCTGTCTATCTATCTGTCTGTGCCAAGATTTTCTCCGGAATTAGTGGACCGATTTTGTTGCTCATTTTTATATTTTCTAGGGTTTTGACTACTGAATCCTGTGACACAAATTGAGTGTTCCATGCGCAATAAATATTATCACAACCTCTCAAAATATGAAAGAGTTATAGCAAATTTTAATATAATTGAAAAATATAAGCAGATAAATTGGAAGTATGTAGCAGTATGTTACAGCATTTGTTATTAGTAACGTTAAATACACCTCTACATATATTGCGTATATTAAATTATATTATCAGAGTATATCAAATTTATTGTTCAGGTAATTTTGGGACTTTAAAAAAGGTATCTAGTAATTGAATAATCTTAATATATATACACAATATTTTCTTTCCTTAGCAATCGTAGTAAAAAAATAATTTATTTACGAATGCGAATAGAAAGTGTAATATTGCATAGAAATATATAATATAATTATTGCTTAAACATAATTTTTTTAATTTCAATATTGATTAGAACCTGTCAAGAGTAGTATTTTTACAATCAGCAAATGAGCTTACAATACAGGAAATGACATGGCAGGCATTGGAAAGGTCAGTATCCAGCAGCACCTTTGTTTGGTTTCATGGAATTTATAATGTTGTTTAAGGAAGGAGATCTCTTATCTACTGCCTTTTTAATCACCTTCCTCATATTCAGGAGTACGTCAACTGTAGCCGTATTTCTTATTAAACTGTTGATATTAAACACAACCTAGTTCGATTGCTCCAATGGCACGATAGGGTTTAAATAAATAAAATAAAATGTTGGGTCTTTTTAATATATATATTGCTTTTTTTTTTTTTAAATATATTAATTATTGTTGCTGTTAATGTCCTTGAGGGAGTGAGGGAAACTCAGTGGATGAGAACTGACTCTCAGAGCTCAAGATCTCAGGTTCAAATCCGGCTGATGACGAGTAATTTTTCATCAGCCTGGGGCAAACCCAGCCTCTATAAAGTAGTTGCTCTTAAATAAATAATTAATTAAGGGAGAAAACCTAGCTGTTGAGCGTGATATTGGCCCATGACCTCCCTGCACTACCGTTGGCCTTGTAATAGTACTTCCTCATATTGCACTGAACCCATAACCGTTCATGGGTTGTTAGTGGTAGAGATTAATGTCCTTGATTTCTGTATTATGTGATTGGACTCACTTTTGTTTTTAACTCAAAAACTAAAATTTTATTTTCAAAGAACTTTAGCCAGCGTTGAGGTTTTACTGAAGATTTAAGTTATTATAAGATTTTTTTTTTATTATTGAAATTTACAACTGTATAATGATAAATGCAACTAGTAAATATGAAAAAAGTAACTTGACATGTACAACATGTAGAGAAACTACCCATTGGTGGCACTCCAATTATATTTCTATATTTGAAGGTCCTGAGACCAAGACGCCTTGGTTATCAGGAGTAGAAGAGGAAGCAAGGTTGGAAACAAGAGGGTTCGGATGGTTCAGAAGTTTATTATGGTAGGATAGGTATCTGGATTGAACTAAATAGGAAACATATGGTACATTAAGGTCGTTATGGATGATTTCATTTGTGACAAAGTAGGGTGCATTGAGCATTTTACGGAGGATTTTTGATTGTAGGGATACGAAAGGAATTTATAAGATTAAAGACTGCATCAGAGATTTGTTATGTTTTTCACAATTTCGTAAAATATGACATTTCTGTCAGTTATGAAATGATTAACTTTTGGTATTTTGAATATTCTCATTGAGTTTTGACGCTTAATCTGATTGTTTAAACGTCTCTTTAGCTACTAATTTTCGTAATATTACATTTTGAAAAGATTCTAGCCGTTTTTATGTCGTTGGTGTGCCATAACATATAGTAGGAAATTATATATTATTATATAGTACATTATATATTATATCGGACGTATTCAAACGCAGCGAAGGGTTCGTACATGATGAAATTTGACTTGGTATGATTTTTTACTTTAACTTATCTGAATAAGAAATATATAGTAAGGGAAAGTATTGCGATCGTGAAAATTTTCGAATCTCACTCTTCAAGGGAAATACATGTTTTGAGAGTCCAAATAACCAAGTCCCGCAGAAGGGTCTGTGTGTGTTTTAACAGTCTAGTTCAAAAACGAAAAGTCGTACGAAAGTGAAATTGCATATTTAAGGTTTTTATACGCTCAGGATGTTACAGCAACTTTTTCGTCAAAATGGAAAACCTGAAGTGGCACTTTATATCATGGACTAAACACATTTTTACAATTTTCTCAAAAACGGCTCTAGCGATTTTGATTAAATTCATTATGTCAGTATACAATTAAGCAGTTTTAAATAAAATGTAGTTTGTATTCTGTTTGTTGTTCTCTAGCAGGGCTTAAATGGCTACTTTTCAATATTAGCTTCCTCTAAAGTACCTCTAATTCTTTTTATTTGAAAGAATTGACCATTTCACATAAATCTGTAATATAAAAGATAGTTAAATATAAAATATGAAAAAATTTGACAAGTAGCTAAAGGTAAAATAAGAAATCGTAACTGGGAATACTTGTAATTCAGGAACGAAAGGAATACGAGCGCACCCGAAAGAAGTGTGCTTCCATACGTAACACGACTTTAATATAACAAGGATTGTTGCAATATAATGTAAATATACATATGCGGTTTTCATAAGCGCTATTGTTGGTATTATTTAATATTTAATCATATAGATTACAGCTGTATAAATATTAAAAATTTTATATATGAGGGTACTTAAACAAATAAAAATACCAGCAATGAAATATAAATCAATGTAGTATTTATAAATTTTACTTTCACTTCCTCTTTTTCTGGAAATACTTATTTCTGTTAAGAAAGGATGGTAAGTGAAAGTTGTGTGATGCGCTCACCGCACCAGATTTTTTTTTTGTTTTAATTATTTTACGAAAGTGTGCAAATAATTTTTTATCTCTATCAAAACTAATTTCTACATAATGAATATGTTTGAAATGTCTAGTTTCGTAGCTATTTATTTTTATCTTGAATTTCAATAAATTTCATCTTTTTAACGAAAAAATGCCCATCGTTTTATTAGTATCAGCCTCAATATTAAATTTACTAAAAGGGTGAAACAAATTTATATTATTTCGTTGTAACAGTACCCTTCCACGGGAGTGCTTATTTATTTTTTTTCTCCATCAACCTTTTTGGAGACATCCCTGATGAAGGCCTGAACTTCGGGTCGAAACGTCGGCAAATGTCAAAATAAATATTATCTTTTATTTTTGCCTGCTTATTTGACTGATCACCCCAACTATTCTTCTCTTCATTATTTTATTTTTATGTCTATTCCTCTATGAGGTGTTTATGTAATATGGCTGTGCTCTTGAAGTCTGGAACACTTGGTAATTGAAGGTGGAAGCTCGACTAATGAAGTCATAATAAAGACTTGGTTCAGACTCAAAGGAGCTGTAAAACAATATTCTTGAGTTATTAGATTGAGTTGTTGCTTCGAGTTAGTAAGTGTTGGTTCAAGTTTGCTTGTGCAATTACTCGTGAGTTGGCTAAACCATGTTGTGTAAGTGGGTTGGCCACCACGCGCCAGGATAATATTGAAGTCGCCTCCTCAGTCTACAAGAGGTCCTTAACGAACCGCTCAGGTTTCCTTTTCGGAATTGAAAACCTCTTATAAGAATACTCAGCCATGAGTCACTCATTAATGTTTATCTACCTAGGTATAAAGCCGGGAGTTCAAAAGAGAAAACTCACTTTTTTAAAATCTACACCATACCTAATAAGTATGAATTATTTTTTCGTCCTCCAGACCGATAAATTTCGATAAATGGGGTGTCAAACGAAATTTTTACAATATAAATATAGCAAACTACTGAACAGCAACTCACATCTCTCAACTGATAAAAAACTACTCGTCTATAAGACCATACTAAAAGCCATGTGGATGTATGAACTTGAACTGTGGGGGACAACTAAATCTTCGAACATCAAACGTATCCAATCCTTTCAATCCTAAGTCCTTCGAACAATAGTTAATGGTCCGTTCTACATCACAATAAAACCTTACATCATGATCTCATCATCTCCTCTGTCTCCATTGGCTTTTAAACAGTGATGCGGCTGAGAAAGAAGTGCTGGGATCTGTACATGCCTTTAAAAAAAAACTTTATCATACGTGCTATACATTGTTCTGGAAATCCTCCTTATGTGATATGGAGGATCTTTAATTATATTTAAACACTAATTATTTCTGACCGCCAGAAACTATATAATATTCTAATCGAGCAGGGGATTCCAAAAAAACTAGTAAATCTAGTCAGGATGTGCTTGACGGAGACACTCAATAAAGTTAGAATCGGTAATAATTTGTCCGAAAAATTTGAGGTTCGTTCTGGCTTAAAACAGGGGGATTCTCTTTCGCCTGTCCTGTTCAATATGGCATTAGAACATGCCATTGGGGAGGTAATGCGAACCGAGAAAGGGTTGGATCTGGGCGGGACAACATCCGTGCTGGGCTATGCTGATGATCTGGTACTGTTAAGCGAAGACGTTGAAACTATAAAACTAAATACGACAACGTTAATGAAAGCCGGTAAAGAATTAGGACTCGAAATAAACCTGGATAAAACAAAATATATGGTTAGCTGCAAAAATGGCGATACTACTGGTGATATCGATATAGATGGTAATATGTTTGAACAGGTAGATAAATTTAGGTATCTAGGTTCGACGATAACTAGAAAAAACGAAATTGAAGAAGAGATTAAGGTTAGACTTTTCTTTCGAATCTCTCAATTCTGGCTTATAGTGTTCCGGTTAGAGCCCAAGTTTCACAGCCGTTCAGCAAAATTAGCTTTATCGTGGGGTTGTACACCCTTTAGTTTTAGATTTCAGGAGATTTTTCTGGATTTCAGTACCCTTGAAAGGGAGAAGACAGATTTGTTCACACTTGTTACTCGCTGGTTTATCTTTGTTAGTTGATCATTTATTGAGGTTATTGTGGAGCCGAGGTAATTTGAATCTGTCTACTTTCGTGAATGACTTAGAATCCACGCAGATCATGTTATTAGGGTGGATGTTTCGACTAACTATAAAATATTCTGTTTTATCTACATTGACGTCTGATTTTTTCTGCTTCCCTTAACAGAGTCCGAGCTTGTCTCTCAATATCCTCTTGATTACTTCCGAGGACTGCTATATCATCGGCATATGCTAGAATTTTATGTTTCATTCCAACGTGCACCCCTCCATATTCGCGTGATGTTATTCTTAATACTTTCTCTAGTGCTGAGTTGAACAGCATCGGCGAGAGTCCATCTCCCTGCCTCAAATCCTTTCGAACTTCAAAGGCTTCAGATACGCCTTCTTGTATTAGTACTCTGCATTAGGATCATTTGTACACGCCTTTGTCAACCTCACTAACCCAGCTCAGTCATAATCTGCTTTGAAGTCGAATATTTTATATATATTCTTTATTTCCAAATATCGGCTTAGTGAATCATGAATTTATTTATTAGCAACAGGTAATTTTTTAACAGTTGGTAAAGTGGGGATATAATTTCATACACCCCTAGCATTACATGATGTCTATAACTTTGGACTAATAAGAATTCTTTATTTTATTATGTCATCATTTTATAATTTAATTATTTTTTTTTTTAAGAAATAAAACTGTAATTTTGAATATAAATTGTTCGTTAAAGACTAAGTATCCTGAAACAAAATTTATTATCTCTCTTTCTTTTGTACTTTCTACTAATGTTTTCACTTAATGTAGTTTATCATAAAACTTATTAAATATGTCTTATGGTATAGAATCCTGTGGGTATATGCTTCCTATCAAAGGAAAAAAAAAGTTATATTTTAATTCACACTTTCCACCTACTTATCGATTCTTTTGGTAGTAACGATAATCTACTACGGCTCCCTCTTACTGCAGATATCGAAACACTCAGATCCGATTGCCATTGAGTCGATTGAATTAACCGGTTTAAAAGTGATCCTGACCGGAACCGGGAGTAAAAACAACCGTTTGCGGGAACGGTAATGGAATGGCCAACACAAAGGGTAGACCCACGCGGATAAGGATCCCCAAACAGTGAGCGGCTATCTGGGGGGGGAGGGGGAAGTGGAGGGCTTAATCAATCCGCTTTAATAACTAGGGGGGGGGGAGAGGGACTCGCTATCCCTTCCAATCAGGACCTCACCAAAGGTTGTCATTTTGTTTCTAATCGCGTCCTTTATCGGGAGGGGGAAAAATAACGAAAAATTTCAATTCGTTAGCCTAATGGGATGTACCGCGACGGAATTTTAAGTCTTTGTTAAATGAAAAAAAAAATGGCGCAGCACACGTCTTTCATCTACTGTCCAAATCAAATAATAAATGTATATTAAACCACCTTATTTAGGTTATTCATTTTTTGTGAGATTTTTATATAGTTATTATATTTATGCATTATATAATTAAAAATTATTGAAGGAAGTTAGTCGAATGTTCTACATCTCATAGGTGATTAATATTCAGGATGCAGTAATTGCGAATATTTTATTATTTTCAATGATGAACCAAAAATATTCACAATTACTGCATCCTGACTATTGTACATCTCCCATGAAGGTTAAAACGGCAATGCCCCCGAGATCTTCTTTAAATATTCTATCAGAGTTCTGGCAGTTCCATACCTGTTTAGAATTCCACTCAAGTCCTGAGCGTATGTGGATTTATCGCTTTTACTCAGTCTCTACTGGCTTTTAAACAGTGATGCGGCTGGGAGAGAATCCCTGGGTTCTCCTTGAGCGCTGTCTTGCCTTTTATGTGAGAGCGGCAAAGCATGGTTCAGAGTTCCCTGGGTTGAATGTAAATATTGTACATTGGAATGAATGTGTGTCAAGTATTTTTTTTTCTTCTTTTATTTTTATGTATATATTTTCACTTACGTTTTTTTCTTCTTTTTTTTTCCTCAATTATATTACAAATAGCACTAAAGTACAACATGTACACTGACTCAGGTGCTTGGTAGAGGACTTCTTTTATTTTAAATATTTTTATCACAAATATCGGCAATTACAACTCTTTGGTTATAAAAATCATCATTTAAAATTTTCAGAAACCGGAAAAATTATGTTTGCTATTCTGATGGTAATATGTAAATGAATATTTAAAAACTATTTTTTTATTACTTTCTTCTACCATATATATACAACATATAGTAAGGGTATGTTTATTATATAAAAGTGGTTTATTATTTTCAATAAAGAACCATTGTAAACGAACTAAAAATTCAAAAACTTAACCCCCTCTCAAAAATTTGAGGTTTTACGTTTTAGGATACTTGAAATTCTAAAAAGAATACAATTTTTACCCGTACGCCGTATGCGGATTTTCTCCGAAACTACTGGACCGATTTTTTTTTCAAATTAGAATTTAAAATCAGAGGTCACCCGAGGATGATCCTCCTTCATTACTATCCGCCATTTATTTTCAAAATGGCGCCTGAAAAATCTCCCGCCTGTCTTGTAAAATTATCCTGACATGTGAAGAAAATAAGCTGATAGAAGTAAGGATTATCTAAATAATACTCAAGGATGCAAAGTTTTTTTTTGTACAAACAGTAGTTATGGCAGAACTAGGTATATAAGCAAAATACATTTTTTTTTTTTTTTTTAAGGATCTCTCCTGCTTAATTGATATTTCGTTCTGGTTATACTCCGAAGTGTATTCAGAGTATTTAATTTAGTTACATCGAATATATTGAATACTTTTTAATTGAGCTTAATATATATGTAAATTTATCTATACAATTATTATTATTTTTTTAAAAACATTTATCGGATAATTCAAATTATAATTTTTTATCGGTACTCGAAGAAAGATAGGATAAAAAAGATATAAAGAAGAGCAAAATGTCCTCTAAAAGACGATAGGAAGTTCACTATTCAATGTTGAATAACCGCTTAGAGTGTGGCACTGGATTCAATGCCGCCCTGATTGGATCCTGAGAGGTCTACCACTGCCTTCTACAGCAATAAAGAAATAATTATAATTTAGTTATCCTTTTCAGGAAAAAAAATGGAATATTTTTTACGTGAAAAAATAAAATGTTAAGACTAGTAACCCTCTGCAGCCGGACGGAGATTGATGTTGAGGTTTACAAATCGGAAATAAATATCGAGATGGCACTATCGATATTTTTAATATTAGAAAAGAATATGGATGTAATTATTGAACAATAAGTTCGATGACCGGAGCGTGATGACCTCTTTCCACTCTTTCAATGACTTCCTTAGAGCTGTGTGCGTACACAAGATAATTTTGGTGATTCAAATTTTCTTCAATTGTTAAAATTAGTCATCGCTAAAGAAATCTTTCGAAGAAGACCATTGGTGTAACGGCCAAGGAGCACTTTGCAACTATTCATTCAATTTTTTTTTTTTTTTTTTAGAGAAGTGGTTAGCCTTTGTCCTGTTATTCTTTGAAATATATCCTTCCTAAGGTCACTTTTTATTATGCGAGACATTGATCTGACAGAAATTTCCATTTACCGAAACATGATTTGTTGTTTTCGAATGGGATTTCTTCTGATTCGAGCAGCTATACTTACAGGTCCGTCACATACAGATAGGGTCTCATTATATTGCCGTAATCGAACTATTTGTAGTGCGGTAAGCGAACATATAGCTGATATCCAAAGGTTTCAAAGTGTCGAAAATCTCTGATCTACATTTTCCAACTTTCTATAAATATTCTATCAGAGTTCTGGCAGTTCCACACCAGTTTAGAGTTCCACTCAAGTCCTGAGCGTATGAGGATTTACAGCTTTTACTCAGTCTCCACTGGCTTTTAAACAGTGATGCAGCTGGGAGAGAATCGCTGGGATCTCCTTGAGCGCTGTCTTGCCTTTCATGTCAGATCGGCAAAGCATGGTTCAGAGTTCCCTAGGTTGAATGTAAATATTGTACAGAGGAATGAATGTCTGTCAAGTATTTTTTTCTTCTTTATTTACTATTTCTTGTTCCTTTTCACAATTTGTGTCTTATTTTATTTTAATTTATATATTTTCATTTACGTTTTTTCTTCTTATTTTTTTTCCTCATTATATTACAAATAGTACTAAAGTACAACATGTACAATGACTCAGATACTTGGTAGATGACTTCTTTTATTTTAAATATTTTGATCACAAATATCGGCAATTATAACTCTTTGGTTATAAAAATCATCATTTAAAATTTTCAGAAACCGCGAAAAATTATGTTTGCTATTCTGATGGTAATATGTAAATGAATATTTAAAAACTATTTTTTTATTACTTTCACTTACATATATATATACAATATATAGTAAGGGTAAGTTTATTATATATAAGTGGTTTATTATTTTCAATAATGAACCATTTTAATCGAACAAAAAATTCAAAAATTTAACCGTCTCTCAAAAATTTGAGGTTTTACGTTTTAGGATACTTAGAATTGATCTGACAGAAATTCCCATTTACCGAAACATGATTTGTTGTTTTCGAATGGGATTTCTTCTGATTCGAGCAGCTATACTTACAGGTCCGTCACATACAGATAGGGTCTCATTATATTGCCGTAATCGAACTATTTATAGTGCGATAAGCGAACATATTAGCTGATATCCAAAGGTTTCAAAGTGTCGAAAATCTCTGATGTACATTTTCCAACTTTGTGTAATGCGATTTTCAGTTTTCTTTATCACCCCACTCCATGTTAACTACAGCAGTGCAACAGCTGTATTAGACCATCTGAAAGTCCCTTTAATCATTCACCTTAGTAAATGTTACCCCTTTTTACTCAAAAAAAAAAATGTCTACTTTATGATGGTTTACTTAGCATTTAATTATCTTGAACAGTGTTTGATTCTTCTTATTTAATAAAAATCTTGACCACATTAAAAAAAAACAACACAAAATTAATCTTACCTCCTTTTCCGTATGGTATCGGTCATTCATCAAATGAACTTTTTTGTGTAGAATAACCCCCCAAAGTTTGGGCATTAAGAACTGATACAACCTTTATATATCTCTAATCTCCAATAAAAAAAATGAAATAAAAGACACAATGTTGTTTTGTTAATTACTTAATGTTTATATTAATCCATCCGGTATCCATTAAAATTAGACTAGTAAGTCTGTGAATAATTCGCATAATATATTGTTCACAGAAAAATTATCAATTCACTTAGAAATAAGTTAATACAATGTATTAACTTATGAGATAGATGATCGCATTAGTTCATTCATAATTAAAAATAAAGGAAGGAGATGGTCCGGGGTGGCGGTCATAAATAGCCTAAATAGTGGCAAAACTGTTTTATTAAAAGCAAACGTTTCGACCCGACTTTGCAGGTCTTCTTCAGGGAGGTGTGTTCAGCTAGGAGTTTCACTGAGAAAAAAAAAATAAATGAACTCTCCATAGTTTTAAACAAGGAAATGAAAAACTACTGATTAATAAATTAAAAACTAAAACTTATCTCCTAAAGAAAATTGATAAGGAAAGCTCCCTGAAACAAACACTCAGCCTTGTTCTATTGAAAATCAACTTTAAAAATATTTTGTGTTGCGCGTCACACAACTTACACTTACCACTCTCTTTGGAGAAATAAGTATTTTCAGACAAAGGGGGAGTGAAAGTAAAAATTACAAAAGCCGTATTTATTTATATTTCATTGTGAATATTTTTATTTGTTTAATTACTCTAATATATACAAATTTTAATATTTATATCGCTGAAATCTATACAATTAAATATTAAATTGTAATTTCAGGCGGATGTTAATAATTCGATAAAAAGGGGTCTGTACCACGGAATATTTGTTATTAATGAATATTTAATAGTTGGCCGTTGCATTATAAAGGGAGGAGATAGTCCGGGGTGGCGGTCATAAATAGGCTAAATAGTGGCAAAACTATTTTATTAAAAGCAAACGTTTCGACCCGACTTTGCAGGTCTTCTTCAAGGTTAGAACAGACAAGATACAAAAAGATAGATAATTGTGCAAGTTACATAATATTTATACAAAAAATTATACACAATGTAAATAAACTTATTGTTTATAATTTTTTGTATAAATTTTATGTAACTTCCACAACTCTTTATCTTTTTGTATCTTGTCCGTTCTAGCCCAGAAGAAGACCTGCAAAGTCGAGTCGAAACGTTTGCTTTTAATAAAATAGTTTTGCCACTGTTAAGCCTATTTAGGACCGCCACCCCGGACCATCTCATTCCTTTATAATGCAACGGCCAACTATTAAATATTCATTAATAACAAATATTCCGTGGTACAGACCCCTTTTTATCGAATTATTAACATCCGCCTGAAACTTAGAAGATAGCCTTCATCTCATCGTAACCTACAACTATTTTATTTACAGAAACTCTTGTAATTTGGACGTTTTCAATGGAGGTCAATTTACGAGTTTTTAGTCCCTAATTAAACAGACAAAGTTTGCCGAACTCCAGATTTAAAACGATTATTTTCGCAAATAAAATATTTGTAGGTCACGATGAGAAGAAGATATTTAGGATGTTTCTGGAGGATGTTAATAATTTGATAAAAAGGGATCTGTACTACGGACTATTATATTTTGATCATTAAATAAAAACATAAGTATTTTTCCGAAATTTCGATGGATAGCTACAATAATTCGTCACTTCTTCATGAAATTTTCTTTCGTTTGATACTTCATTCATCAACATCCATTGCTCCTGAGATAATGTAATCACTGTTTTCTCCAAAAAAAAAAAAAAAAAATTGTCTACTTTATGATGATGTTCTTAGAATTTAATTATCTTGAACAATATTTGAGCAATTCCTTTTTTTTTTTTCAATAAAAATCTTGCCAACCTTAAAAAAAACACAAAATTGGTGTTAACTCCATTCCCTTTAGGAATCGGCCCATGTATAATATGAACTTTTTTGTCCGAAATTTTGTTTAGAATCACCTTCTAGAGTTTGTTGATTAAGAACTAATGACATACTGTGTAGTTTCATACTTAGCCGGAAACATCATTTGATTATTATAATTTAGCTTAACTCGGGAGGCAATATTTTGTTTGTATTCTGCATGGAAATGGTGATCTTGTTATACATGCCCCACAATAGGAGTATATTGAAAATATTCCTTTTATTAAACTTTATTAACATTTCAATCAACAAGAGTTAAAATTAATTTTCTTTGTGTGTTCCTGAGATTATAGAATGATAATTCGTTCAATAATATTTTTCATTTGATATTTGCTTTTCATATTATCTATTATTTTCTTCATTTCTCGATAAGAGGAACAAACACAGCTGTGTGATAAGAGATGTACAATGACTGCTGCTCAGGTACTTGGTAGATGACTTCTGTTATTTTAAATATTTTTATCAAAAATATCGGCAATTATAACTCTTTGTTTATGAAAATCATCATTTAAAATTATCAGAAACCTCGAAAAAGTATATTTGCTATTCTGATGGAAATATGTAAATGAATATTTAAAAACAAGCTTTATATTACTTTGACTTACCTATATATAGAATATATGCTAAGGGTATGTATCGCGATCGTAAAAATTTTTGAATCTGATTTTCAACGGAAATACATGTCTTGAGGTCTCTTGAGTCCAAATAACCAAGTGTCGCAAAATGGTTTGTGTATGTGACAAGCCCAGCTCAAAAAACGAATAGTCGTATGAAAATGAAATTGTATATTTAAGGTTTGTATATACCTGAGATGTTACAGCAAATTTTTCGTCCAAATCGGCTAACCGGAAGTGGCACTTTATTTCATCGATGAAAGACGTTTTCACTATTTTCTCGAAAACGGCTGCAACAATTTTGATTAAATTCAATCTATCAGTGTAAAATTAACTAATAGTTTTTAATATAATGTAGGTTTTATTCTTATTGATGTTCTCTAACGGAGCTTAAATGGCTAATTTTCAATATTAGCTTCCTCTAAAGTACCTTTAATTTTTTTTTTTATTTGAAACAATTAACCATTTCGCATCAGTCTTTGATACAAAAAATAGGTAAATATAAAAGATGAAAGAATTTGATAATTAACTAAAGAAAATAAAAGAAAATGCAACAGATAATAGTTGTAATGGTAGAACCAAACGAATACGAGCACATCGGACTCCGACAGTATTATCCACATATACATATGCATTGTACATATACATATGCAATGTACATATACAAATATGAATTACACCACCTTTTTAGTGTTTACATATCAGAGATTAACGCCGTAGCAATAATAATCTGAACTTGCATGACCTCTGAGAGAAACCATACCCCAAGAATTTCAAAGACGGTGGGACAACAACGCACCTAGCAAACTGAAGACAGCAAAGAAAGAGGTGCAATCGTGGACCAGCTCCAGACGCAGCAGTCGTAGAGAAGAGGTCGTCCTCACGCGGCTGAGGATTGGACATACTAGACTGACTCACCTCCACCTCATAACAAAACATCTTATCCCCAGATGTCAAAAGTGTGACCAGTCAGTAACTATAAAACATGATTTGGAAGAGTGCCGTTTTTACACCACAAGGTTAAAAGATCTCGGAATACCCCAGAATATATCAGCATCCCTGGGAAATCAAGAAGAAATCGTTTCCAAAGTTATCATGTTCCTAGACAATGAAAGTCTTAAACAGCATATATGGCAAGTTTCTGAAATTATGATCCTTTTGCAGATTTATTATTATTTTTTATTTACTTTATTTCATTTTATTTTAAAAGTTCATTTGGTTATTAATTTCAACACTTTTATTGATTATATTGCTATTTTTTTTTTAAGTTTATTTATTTCATTCTATCAATCCTTTTATTTAATTATGTTTATCCTTTTTTTGTTCTTATTTTTTGTACCAAACACCTAAACAATATATAAGTAGTGTTATTTAGTTGATCGGGCGTTGGTGACCTGGATGTTTTACGCCTAGACATCGAAACAAACAAACATATGCCGTTTTCCTAGATGCTTTCGTTAGTATTATTCAATATTTAATTCTACAGAATACAGCGATATAAAAATTAAAATTTGTATATATATCAGGATACTTAAATAAATAAAAATACTCACAATAAAATACAAACCAATATAGCGTTTATAATTTTTACTTTCACATTCCACGGATAAAAATCCTGTTCGAGCATCTACCATCCTTCAAAATCATCTGAACGATATTGCAGACTGGGCAACAAGGTGGAAAATTAAGATGAATGAAAAAAAAGTGTGCATGTGGTATTCACTCTTAACCATAAACCGTCCCCTGAAATATATTTTAATAACATTCAAATCCCAACATCAGATGTAATTAGGTATTTAGGTTTTTACCTGGACAAAAGACTTACTTGGAAGACTCACATCAGACAAAAACGAATAGAATTAAACAAACGATACGGTCTCTTATCCAGATTACTTGACAGACGTTCAAAATTATCTTTAACTAACAAACTAACCCTTTATAAAGTCTTACTTAAACCTATTTGGACTTACGGCATAGAACTGTGGGGATCTGCTAAAACTTCCAACATTAAAAAAGTTAAGTCCTTTCAGTCAAAAGTGTTGCGAAGGATAGTTGACGCACCTTTTTATGTCGCAAATGACACACTACATAAAGACTTAAACGTACCTACAATTTTAGATACTGCAAAAGAGAACTACAATAACTTTCACCAAAGACTGACGTACATGAATCCCCTGACAGAAATCCTTCATCGTACAAGAAACCCGTACAGCCCACCACGACGATTACGTAGGCGTTGGCCAAGAGACCTGCTAATTTGATTTATATCCCGGACGTGATGGGAAGCTGTGAAGCTGCTAAAAAAATTTCTTATTGCAAAGAAATTTGCAGATTGCAAATTAAATCTAATGTTCCACATTTTGTTTGGTTAATAAATAAATAACTTTCACATTCCGTTTGTTCGAAAATAATTATTTCTTCTAAGGATAGGATGATAAGTGAAAGTTGTGTGATGAGCGCACTACACCAGATTTTCTTTACCAGTCTTGGTCTTGGCCTTGCAAAGTGCAAGACCAATACTGATTTCTGACAACACTACAGTTAGCAATACATTTTGTGACGTCTTTTATCTATTTTACTCCTCGCTTTATCTATACAAATCATAACAATACATTACACATTAAACATAACGCATAGAATATTAAAAAGTGTTTTTTTTTTGCCATTAAATATTTCCCTTAGTATCTAAATTATCCGGTTTTGTTGTTTCAAAGGCAGACGGTTCAGCGCGTGACTGTTAACAAGCATTAATGGCGAACGACACGACTTTTCATTTAAGGACAAAGTAAAAGCAAAATGTTTGAAGTATTTTCTTTTTACATTTTTTTTTTTATATCTCTTTTCTTTTTTTACTTTACATAAACAAAGGATGTCAAGTCAAGCCTTCAATATCGATTCCTCCTCTTAGGTTGCCTCCACAATATGTAACAGAATACTTATTTTATAAAAAAAAAAATCTACAATACAACATTTTTATATTTAGCAGGTCTGTTGTTTAGTAGTCCACGGTACAGACCGTTTTTTATCAAATTATCAACATCTGCCTAAAATTTCATGAATAGCTTCATCTTATCAGAACCTGAAATTTTTTTATCTACAAAAATTATTAGAAATTAGACGTGCTAAAAATGAGGTGCTAAATACTAATAAATACCCATTGCTTTCCTGTTGAATTGTAATATAATTTATTCAAAAAATAAGAAAAAGAAAAAGTGGCCTACAAAAATATTGGCCAGTATAATCTTGTTATTTTGAGATGTTGGAACGTGGAGGTAGGAATGGCCATCGATAGTATGTTATTCGATATTATCTACTATCGATATCGATGTTTTAATTTATTTTTATTTATTTAATGAAATTTACAACTGTATAAACAATACAACTAATAAAAATGCACACATTAGAAATAATGACATGAACAGACTTGAAGATATACTACCCAATGTTAGAACTCCCTAATTAATTCTAGGTGAGAAGATCACGAGGCCATCTTCTTTTCAGACTTCTGGGGGGTTATCAGGAATCGAGGGAGAAGCAAGAGTGGAAACAAGTGGATTCGGATGGGACTGGAGTTTATCATGAAAGAATAGCTATCTAGCTAGGGCTAAATCAGCGGCATATATAGGGCATGAAAGATTTTGGATTGTAAGGATTATATACGATAGGAATTCGATGGTTTGGATATTTCAATTTAAAAATAAAAGTAAAGCTATCGTTTTCGACTACAACAAATATATTATTTGTTTTACAATATATGTTCTGTATATTTATATATTCTTATATCCTATCAATGTTCCATTAAAAAACTATATTGCAATATGTTTTAGTTTATTATTTTAAGGATCCAAATTTTCTATCATATCTCGAGAAAAAAGATAAATAAAATAACTTATTACTTAATTCATCACATGTATTTTTTTCTGTATATGTCTTTAGTGATATTATTTATTATTAAATATGGTTTTAGAAATTTTATTTTAAATTAATGTATTTCTTTTTTTTTTAGGTAATGAATACTAATCCATGCAGTTAAGGTGTAAGTGTAATTTATTTATCATTTATCTTAATACATATCTGAATTTTCCTATTTTTTTTTTTTTAATATTTGTATTAATTATTTCATTATTAAAAACACTTTTGTTTTATTTAATTAATTGTCCTATCCACTTTTTTGGTTTTTGATTGTGTTACTGTAATAATGCTATTGTTTTTAGAATATTACTAATGATTAAAATAGAAAAAATTATTCCCATAATTGTAATCACCTTTTATTTCTTTTTCTTTATCACTAGCAAGGTAATGTTACTTTAGATGTATAATTGTTTGGAAATAATAAAACATTGTAAAACAATTTGCAGCGTTTTTGAATTATTACTGCACGATTTCGCATATTTTGAGTTTTATATTGTACGTTTTTCGGTTTTTCGCTGCACGAAAATTCTGTCCCTAAATATATAAAATGAACTAACGATAACATGATAAATTTATTGATCAGTCTGGTAGATTTTATGAAAGCTCTTTTTTTGTTCATTATGACGTTAAACATGCAATGAAAATTAAAAACTATTGTTGATTGAAGGCTTTTATCTTGTTAAATTAAATTGCGTCAGCTTCAAATTGTAGCGTAGACTGCATCTGAATTATGATAACCTATAACCCGCATTATCTTCACTTTATTTGCCAACTGGTGTCTTGTCTGTTGCATTAAATAATTTTAAAGACAAACCTATTCAACAATAATAGTTGACCGTTGCATTATTAAAGAAGCAAATGATCCGGGGTGGCGGTCATAAATAGGCTGAATAGTGGAAAAACTGTTTTATTGAAAGCCAACGCTTCGACCCGACTTTGCAGGTCTTCGTCAGCGCTAGAACGGATAAGATACAAAAAGATAGAGAATGGTGGAAGTTACATAACATTTAGAAAAAAAATTATGAACAATTTGAATAAACTTATTAAAATTATAAACAGTAGGTACATTAAAATATTAAGAACAATAAGTTGTATAAACAGAGTAAGCTAAGTAACAAGATCCTGAACTGAAGTAAATAGATGGTAACAATGTAGTATAATAAAATATAATATATGCAATTGTGAATATAGTCCTACAGATCTACAGGAGTAATTGGAAGAGAAGAAAAAATGATATAATATCAAATAATGGACATTAAGGGTTGTGGAGAAAGAGAAAAAAAAAAAAAAAAAGTAAATACAATTAGTAAAATAAAAATTTATTCCACTAATTTCATTTTATTATTTTTTGTACATTATTTTATATTATATAATTTTTCCTTTTCTAATAAAAATAGGATATATAAGAAAAAATTCTAATATCCTTATAATAAAAATAGAAAGAATATAATATGAAATAATGGACAAAAAATAAAAACATAAGTAAATAAAATTAGTGGAATGAATTTTTATTCTATTAATTTTATTTACTTATTTTTTGTTTTTCTCCTCTTTCTCCTCTTTCTCCACATCCCTTTATATCCATTATTTCATATTATATCCTTTTTCCTTTTTTTCCAATCTCTCCTATAGGAGTATATTCACAATTGCATATATTACATTTTAATATACTACAATTGTTACCATCTATTTCCTTTAGTTTAGGATCTTGTAACTTAGCTTAATGTACTTACTGTTCATTATTTTAATAAGTTTATTTACATTGGTTATAATTTTTTTGTCTAAGTATGTTGTAACTTCCACAATTCTCTATATACTTTTGTATCTTGTCTGTTCTAGCCCTGAAGAAGACATGCAAAGTCAGATCGAAGCGTTGCCTTTAAATAAAATAGTTTTGCCACTATTTAGTCTATTCTATCTCCTTTCCTAATTTTTTGTAAATGATTATTTCTGATTATAATTTCAATTTTCTTATCTTAAAATTCTGTTGATGAATTTCTCTTACCATAATTTTTACGTTAATTATATTTTAATTCTGTTGCATTTGTTTTACTTATTTACGGATATATGTGTGTGTGTATATATATATATATATTTTTTTTTCAAATAAAAATGATATGGAATTTAACACAAAACGTTTGATATAGAAATTAAATAAATACTAAATGTTAAACAGACTTATATTAAATATTATAATATAAAACAGACAGAAAGAAAAAATTGTAATTTGTTAAGAACTTTTAAAAGACAGGCTTATTTGTCTTAGTTTCTTTATCTTTGTTCTCAGATTAATTAATAATTTGTTTTGTGTTGAAAAACAACTTCACTGGGAGGCTTCTCCAATCCCGCATTCACGCTAATCCCGGAGAGGAGGTTCGCTAACGAACATCACATTTACAAAATATGCCAAAAGGCATTTGTAAAATTTCTCAATAAATAAATTTATTATTATTATTATTATTATTATTAAGTGGTGCATAATAGATACTTGAAAATGGGTCCAGAAGCCGAAATGTCGTCAGTAAAATAAATGTAATAAAAGCGAATTTTATTGGTGTCTTATGGACTACAATCAATTAATTTTTTTTTTTTAAAGAAATTGTATATGTATTTAAATAGTTTTGTTTATTTTATATTTTTTTTTTAAATTTAATTCTGTTATTTTATTACAAAAAGTTCCCGAAAACTATTATTTTAAAAACTTTATTAACTAAAACGTTTTCGTTGAAATGGAACTTTAAAACAAAGTGTTTAACCTCAGATGAAAATGTTAGGGCAAACATGTTCTAATTACATAACGATGATCAGGAGTTCATAAATCATTCAATGAATGGGATAAGAAAAGATTGACAATCTAAGTAATATCGTGACGTTAGAAGAGATGATTGACAGATAACTTCAAGGGACGGGAATGAATGAATGAACACAGACTTGGGCCAGACAGAACTAAAATAGACAAAAGCTATATAATAACTTTGGACAGGACAGCAGGAGGCTAAGGGTGGTCAACTAAGGACAGAAAGAGTAGAGAAAAGGAATAAAGGAAAACCAACCGGCCAGAGAAGAGTCATCCCAACCGACTTTGACAGTAGAGGGCAAAGGATCCAACCTGATTTGGAGTACGCTGGTAGACATAATTCACACAAATTAAATTTATCAACACGAAATGGTTCAATTTTTTTTTTTTAAGTGAAACTTCTTTTTGTAATAGTGTATTAGATTGAACCCTCAGATCTCCGATGAGTATTAGGGGTTCGTTAATTATATATAAACAGTATTATCTTTTTTAAAAATACAAGGAGAAATACTTTACTCAAAGTAGTCCTGTCATACCACATTGAGTTGCTTTATATACAGCATACTGACCAATCCCAATTTGGACATAGCACTTACATTGTATTATTTTATTATTAGTGTATTTATTCTTTTCTTATCACTAATCTTATAAAATATTATTAATATACTACATTAAACTATCTCTATTACACAATGTATTTTTTTCTACAAAAAAAAAAATCTATTTGTTGAATATTTTTATTTTGTTTTTTTTAACATTGCTAGATTTTATTTGATAAGTATTTTAGAGTTTTTATTTTATCTAATGCTGATTGATTAAATGTTTTCTTTTTGTTACTTGATGAAATCGTTTGATTGATTTTAGTCTATTTTTGTATATTTTATCTTTTTTTATTTTTCTTAGTTTATTTTGATTTATATTGTTGCTATTTTTCTTTAATAATGTTAAAAACTATTGTGTGGTACATCATTATTTCATAATAAAGACAATATATAAAAAAAAACACTATTTAGAAATAATATATAATATACTTAGAATGTATTAAGGAAAAGAAGGATATGTTTAATGTCAGAGGTTATCGCACATCTAGATTATAACCATTATTGTTTTGTTCGTAATTAGTTATGGATCAAAACATTAATATAAAAGCTTATGGACACTAAAAAAAAATATTTTTTAACTATTATTAGTTAACATTATTTTCATTTTTCGATATGGAATATACGCTCCTGTTTAATTCGACGATACTCGAATTGCTCAGACAGATAAGTTATCGAGAAATAAAAAGTAATTTGGTTTAGAATACAGATATAATTTATCTTAAATGAATTATTTGTTTTTTTGAAATTAAATTAAAAATAATTTTATTTTAGGACTTAAATTCCCTTAGAATAATAACCTGTACCACTACAACCCATAAAGGGTCTGGGGTTCAGTACTATTTAGGGAAAGCACTGTTTCTAGGTCTGTTTCTACTGCACTGTTTCTAGGGGATGAAGGATTAGAATAATAACAGGGTTTAAAAATTTGTACATCAACTCAGCATTAGAAATAACACAGAAATAAAATAGGTACATAAAGATTAAGTGCATTTTATCAATTAACTGCTAATAAGCAATTTTAATTACACAATCTTAAGATTCTCACGTGGCTGCGGAAGTTTAATTGTGAAGTAGGTAGTGGAAATATGATTTTTAAGGAATTTCTGGACGAGGATTAACGTATGGGGATAGGTAAGGATTTTGATAAGGATGTGCTGAAATAAGAATGATAAAGGATTTGCTGAAAGAATTAGTTTTCTGGAAAGTGATATGTAGATCTATATTTAGAGAGTGGATAGAGGAACGTAGAGTTTCTGACTGGCGTGTGTCAAGAACTAAGGGAATAAAAAAAAATAAGGTGTGTGCTTGAGACCACACCATAGACGTGAAAACATCTACAACGCAAGATTAATAATATGAAATAATAATAATAAGGCTTAGCGAACCCGAAGGTTCGATGCCGACACCACCAATCGCTTGTTACACACCTCCCTCCACCGTTCGCCGTCCAAACCCAGTTCCTTCAGATCGGCTTTAATGCAATCTTCCCACCTTCGCTTCGGTCTACCCCTCGGACGCTTACCATTGGGCACAGCAAATATTAACCTTTTAGGAATTCTCTCGTTACTAAGCCCAACAACTTTACAAGCCCATTTGATTCGCCGCGATGAAATTACCTCAATTATATTACCCGGATACAGCTCACGCAATTCGGCGTTATGTAACCGTCTGAACTCTCCGGTTAACTCATCCTTCTTCGGTCCGAATATTCTTTCGCAATACTTTATTTTCAAAAACCTTAAGACGCTGCTCATCCCTTAATGTAATAATATGAAATATAAATTATAAATAATAGCTCATTATAAAGAGGATTAAATGACGAACGATTCCCTCGCTTACAGTATGCAGGTTTGATTTTTAGTTTCTGAGATATTTTAATCCATATCTTCAATAAATCTCGTTAGCATTTGTTTTCTACACTGTTTTTTCCTTTTCGCCCCTCTAACACGGCGGCCCGTTAAGATACAATTTTGAATAATAGCTTATTACGAATAGGAGGAAATGATGAACACTTCCCTTGCTAAGAATTTGTAGATTTTTAGTTCTTTATATATTTTAAGCCATATACAAAAATACTTTAATTAGTCGACTCTAGCCGGCTTTATCCGAGCGTTACTCATCGGAGATCTGAGGGCTCAATCTAATACACTATTACAAAAAGAAGTGTCACTTAAAAAAAAAGTGTCACTTCTGGACCCATTTTCAAGTATCTATTATGCACCATTTAATAATAATAATAAATTTATTTATTGAGAAATTTTACAAATGCCTTTTGGCATATTTTGTAAATTTGATGTTCGTTAGCGAACCTCCTTATCGGGATTAGCGTGAAAGCTTGATTGGAGAAGCCTCCCAGTGAAGGCACTCTTAACGTGACTTAATGCAGCAGGTCCCTGCTCCATAGGCGTTTGAGTCTCCTTGGTGGATTCTGTGGTAGGGTGTCCGTTAGTAATATTTGTACAAGTGGACTAGGATGTCCAGCTAAGGAGTCATGAAAATTTTTGTAATATTTTTTAATTACATCAGTCACTTGTGGTGTTTGTAGGTCTTTACGAAGTGATTTATTCGTTATTTAATTTGAATAGTCTGTAAGTATGTTTTTTTGCATGAACCCCACACCTGAGAGGCATACGTCCATTGGTCTGAGTAGCATGTTGTATATAGTAATTTTGTTAGAAAGTGATAGTTTGTTTTTATGGTGTAGCATTCATCGTAGTAGTGACAATCGATGGTTCAATCTCTTTTTTTATGTAGTCACGTGTGATTTCCAGGTCAGTCGTCTGTCCATTGTGAGTCCTAGATATTTTGTCTCTGTATGATTTGGTAAAGGGGTGTTGTAAAGTGTCAGTGGAGGGCAATCCGAACGTTTAAGCGTAAATGTAACTTGATTTTATTTTTGAATGTTAATTTTTATGCACCATTTATCAAGCCAGTCTTGTAGAAGATTTAAATGAATCTGTGCTTTCTGAGATGCTGTGATTGGATTAGAGTCAGTCGAGAGTATGACAGTGTCGTCTGCGTAAGTTGCGAGTAATGTGTCTGGTGTCAGTGGAATATCAGAAGAGTAAATTTAGTACAGAACCGGACCTAAAATACAGCCCTGCGGGACTCCCGCGCCGATTCGGCAATAGTCGGAGTATTTATGCACCATTTAAAAAGAAAATTACTCAATTCGTCTAAAGGATCTATTTCTTATTTCATGCAATTTCGTTGCGATTTCTAGTTTGTGAAATACATCAAGTCCGATCTTACTTGTATCTCCATTCACTCTAGACTACAAAAAAGAAATAATTTTATTACAACCCAACAATAGAATTAACCCTATATATACTGAAGTAATGTGCCTAAATATCTATTTTAACATCTTGATGGATTGCATGGAAAATTAACGTCTACTAATATTCAAAATATCCATATTTTTCAACTTGGCCATGAATCCCCTAAAGCAGTCCCCACACGGAGACCCGAACGAGGGATTAGTTTACCTCCGGATAATAAAGTTTTATATTTGCGAAATCCATGATTGTTTGTGGTGTATGGTGAACAAAAGATATTTGAGTACGGCGTTCAATCCTACGTCACATATTCTATATATAGATATAGACGGTAATATGTTTGAACAGGTAGAAAAGTTTAAGTGTCTAGGATCTATGATAACTAGAAAAAAGAAAAGAAAAAAGAGGAGATTAAGGCTAGGCTCAAGACGTGAAATGCTAGTTATTTTTCTCTGAGAAAACTACTTTACTCGCGCCTCTTGTCCCGGATGCGAAACGTGGCCGCTCACATTAAGCGATGAGCAGGGTCTTAAGGTTTTTGAAAATAAAGTATTGCCTTGAATATTCGGACCGAAGAATGATGAGTTAACCGGAGAGTTCAGACAGTTACACAATGCCAAATTGCGTGAACTATATCCGGTTAATATAATTTGATTAATTACATTGAAGCTAATCAAATGGGTTTGTAAAAATGTTGGCCTTAACAAAGAAAGAATTCCTAAAAGGTTAATATTTGCTGTACAGAATGGTAAAAGTCCGAGGGGTAGACCGAAGCGAAGGTGGGGAGATTGCATTAAAGCCGATCTGAAGGGACTGGGTTTGGACGGCGAACGGTGTAGGGAGGTGTGTAACAAGCGATTGGTGGTGTCGGCATCGAACCTTCGGGTTCGCTAAGCCTTATTATTATTATTATATTGCTTCCTTTATTCTACGTTTATTCGTATTACTTTCATTATGCAGGTTTTTTGAATTACAATTTTGTTTGGGCTGTTTAAGCCTTTTTTCAAACCATTGTGATGTCTGTCCAAAATATGAAATAATACAGTTGGTTTAGTTTTTTCGTAGTGTCTATTTTCAGTATCTCCTCCACACTAGCATCTTCTCTGGATTCAGTGATAAATGCCTTCAAGTACTTATTTCTTGGCTCGTTGAACTTGATACATTGGATCAGAAAATGAGTTACCGGGTCAGTTACAAAGCAGTTGCATGCACCACACACCTTACTGGATTTAATAGTCAAAGTAGCATCTTTTAAGTATATTTTCATAAAATCTTTACTTGCTACTCTGAGACGACTAACGGCTCTTAGTTTGTTTAAATTCAGAGCCCTGAACTGAAGATAATCCTCTGGTCTGGTAACATTAAAGGAGCAGGTTTTTCTATATCTTGGGTTTGATTTAGAGTTTAACACTCTGTCGATGTCTTTGGATGCGTGATGGTTTGTTATTTTTTCCATGATTTCATCTTTGAACCTCATCAGACCTTGAGAGAAAACACAAGAAAACATCCCTGACATCCGAGTTCCGCCACAATCATGTTTACTTGGGTAACCCAGTTATAAGTTGGATCAGGTTTTCCAATGGATGAGTCTAGAGCTCTAAGCCTATTAAAGCATTGTCTAGGTAGTCTTTCGTCACTCATTAAGCTTAGCTTTGTCCAATAGTTGATCACTTATTTCAACACTTAATGGAGATCTCCCACTTTCAAGGCGAGCCACATAGTTCGGTGTATTTATTGGCCAATGGAGTAATGATTTGATGAATCGAACTTGCGTCCTCTCCAAAAACTCCAGGTATCTCGTCTGAAGGAACTGGATTTAAACGGCGAATGGTGGAGGGAGGTGAGCAATAAGCAATTGGTGGTGTCGGCATCGAACCTCAGGGTTCGCTAAACTTTTTATTATTGTTTATTGTTTTATTATTATTACTAATATTCAAACTTAGTGTAATAATCGGGTAACGCCCACCCCCGAACGAAACTCAAGACTCTCAGATGTTGACATTCACCTGTGCTCGAGGCGAAATCAGATATGTTACTCTGATTAACGAGTACCAAATATTTTACTTAAATTTAATCACTATTGGGAATTCAATCACTACTTCAGTAAATCCTTTGACATCAACTGAAGTAGTAATTAAAGTCTTTAGTACTCAAAAAAGGTCAGTATTTGACTAAAATACTTGGTACTTAGTATTCCGAGAAGCATTTGCTCGTCTCTGGACGAAATCCACTTCCCAGGAACTGTAATGTTCAGTGGACGGCACTAGATTACACCACACGTGCTTCAAGGCACTAGCGGATCCAGGATTTAATTTGGGGGGGGGAAGCTTCAGCCCGAAAGATTTTCTTTTTTCAACGATAATTAATTTGAAAAAAAAGAAAGAAATTAACTACCTATATGGAATGGTGTTAAAGTGGTTCTTGATGTCCTATTAAATGTACTTACAGGAAAAAGAATACTTTAAGATATAGTTTTTAATATTTTTTTCTGTTAAACATGATTATATTTTACAATTTTGGGGGGGGGGGGACTTCAGCCCGAAAGATTTTTTTTTTCGACGATAATTAATTTGAAAAAAAAAAGAAAGAAATTAACTACCTATATGGAAAGGTGTTTAAGTGGTTCTTGATGTCCTATAAAAGTAGTTACACTAAAAAGAATACTTTAAGATATAGTTTTTAATATTTTTTTCTGTTAAACATGATTATATTTTACAATTTTGGGGGGAGGAGGGCTTCAGCCTGAAAGATTTTTTTTTTCAACGATAATTAATTTGAAAAAAAAAGAAACAAATTAACTATCTATATGGAATGGTGTTTAAGTGGTTCTTGATGTCCTCTTAAATGTACTTACACGAAAAAGAATACTTTAAGATATAGTTCTTAATATTTTTTTCTGTTAAACATGATTATATTTTACAATTTTGGGGGGGGGGACTTCAGCCCGAAAGATTTTTTTTTCAACGATAATTAATTTGAAAAAAAAAAAAAAAATTCACTACCTATAATGAATGGTGTTAAAGTGGTTCTTGATGTTATATTAAATGTACTTACAAAAAAGAAAAAGAATACTTTAAGATATAGTTTTTAATATTTTTTTCTGTAAAACATGATTATATTTTACAATTTTGGGGGGGGGGGCTTCAGCCCGAAAGATTTTTTTTTCAACGATAATTAATTTGAAAAAAAAAAGAAAGAAATTAACTACCTATATGGAATGGTGTTAAAGTGGTTCTTGATGTCCTATTAAATGTACTTACACGAAAAAGAATACTTTAAGATATAGTTTTTAATATTTTTTTCTGTTAAACATGATTATATTTTACAATTTGGGGGGGGGGGACTTCAGCCCGAAAGATTTTTTTTTCAACGATAATTAATTTGAAAAAAAAAAAAAAGAAAGAAATTAACTACCTATATGGAATGGTGTTAAAGAGGTTCTTGATGTCCTATTAAATGTACTTACACGAAAAAGAATACTTTAGGAGATAGTTTTTAATATTTTTTTCTGTAAGACATGATTATATTTTACCATTTTGGTGGGGGGAGGGGACCTCAGCCCGAAAGCCCCTACTCCCTGTAGATCCGTTTGTGCTTCAAGGTAAAATTGTTTCAAAACACTTAAAAGAACTTGCCGAATAATTTGAACTAAAAATTAAAATTGGCACAAGCCGTTCGCTGAAAAAAATTGTGCTATACCTAGATAAGTACATAATAATAATACTAGAGACTTTCATTGTGTCCATTGCTCCATAAATAAACAAATTCAATTATTTGACATATTTATAATAATGATAAATTGATAAAACAAATTCATTAGTAAAATACTTCTTGAAAATAGGCCTATATAAAAATATTCTAGTATTCTGAAATATTTTCTTTTAAGCAACATTGTCAAAAAAAAAAAAAAAAAAAAATGGTCGATGTCCATTTTTACATCATTTTTTTTATTATCTAAAACTCTGAAACGATAAACCATCCCGAGAGCTATTTTTTACATTTAATGAAAACTTCAATTTCTTTGTCACTGTTTACATTCAAGTTAATAACCATCGTTACATTGTTATAACCTCATTTTTAAATAAATAAATGAATAGTTATATGTTTTTTCACCAGTAACAAATAAAATTGACAATATTGAGCGTATTTATTTAAAATTAATATATATACAATAAATATATAAGTAAACCAAGAAAAACTATTTTACTCCTGAAGGAGGCCAGTAGTCTTCTATATTTTCTATTGTAACTCTGAAATGTTTTTCTTTCTCATGCAAGTTTTTCGTTCGTTCTGAAATGTAGCAGATATATTTACAAAAAATTCATTTTCTGTTACCTAGCTTCAATTTGAACAATTCTAATGATTTTTAATTTCCTACCTATACTAGGTAAGGAAACTATTGCAATCGGGTGAAATTTCCAATAAGCGGTTTTCGACGGATCTATACGTTTCAGAGCCCCTTGGGTCCGAATAACACATTTTTAGCCATTGGTATGTCTGTCTATGCCAAGATTTTCTCGGGAACTACTGAATCTATTTTGTTGCCCTTTTTTTTTTTAAAGGTAATGAAATTCCCTACAGAACTATATAAAAATTGTTCATTTCGGACAACTATTAACGAAGTTACAACTATTTAATTTCCAATGTAAGATTACGGGTTCATATTCTGGTGTCAGAAAGGTGTGAATGAGAGAAAAAAGATGACTAAGTGAAATTAAGAAAATCTGTTGCATCAGACAAGCTTCACTATTTCTTCTACTTTTAACAGAAATTATTGTTTGACAATACAAAGCTGTGACAAAAAATTTGTGATCAGCAATATTAGAGAGTATTGAAATTTTTACACTGATCTACCTTAAGCCGTTTTACATTGCTTTAGTTAATCTAATAAATCGTACATAAATCTTTTCTTTCATCAATTTTCAGGAAAATAAATCTAGTTCAATTTTTTTTTGTGTGTGTCTTCATGAACATATGTAAAGATATAATAATTTTTCTGTTAAATAAATTCATCAGAAATAGTTGTATTTATTTAAACCTATAAAACAAAAATTGAATTTTTCTCCACTATCTGAAAATAGCTGGTGTTCATATTTGGTAGGAGGATACTCGCATACTTTTTTATTGAAAAGCAATTTCATTGAAAAAATACTCTAGCTTGATAATTTTTTTTTTTAATTTTAATAGAATAATTTAAATATAATTTTTATTTTAAAAAGTTAGATTAAAATCATCACTGTTTGTACCAAAGTTTATTTTACGTATTTTTAATAACTAATATTTTTTAACTAGAATTTCTATTAGGAAGTTAAGAAAGATATATATATATATATATATATATATATATATATATATATATATATATAAAATCCCATTGATAAAATACGACAGAACTCATTTCCCCCCACCACCTTTTAGGTGCAGGTGGTGGGGATGGGTGGACGTGAGTCAGTCTGCCCCCAGAGTTTGGGGGAGGTGCAGCGAACGTTCGTAATTCGATTTCGTCTCAACATCGCGGCTACTCTTACGTAAATATATGTAAGTTTCAAACTATTTTCTGATATTAGTAATTTCTTCGTTTGCTATTGGTGGTTTAATATTTTGAAGAGAAAAAAATTATAAATTTAAAATAATTATTTTTATTAGGAGATATCTTACTTTCTAATAGTGTATATATATATATATATATATATATATATATATATATATATATATATATATATATATATATATATATATATATATATATATATATTGATTAATATGCTTTGATAAAGTATATTATAAATTAAAATGTTTTTTTATTTAGTAAGTTCAGTTTTAAAAATAAACTTTGCTGAACTAACTGGCTGTGATTATCCATAATCTTCGGTAGCTATAATATAAATATTTCAAAATTTACTATAGGATTGTTTTTATCTTTACATAGTATTGTTTTTGTATATACATTTTTCACAAAAAAAAAAAATAAATAAAAAAATAACAATATTGATGTGTCTCAAAATTGCATATCACTAAGAACTTGAAATTTTAATTGATAGTTTTATTATCTAAGTGGTTAATCAGAATATCTCATAATTACAAAGATAAAATAATTTCCTTTAATTAGTTTATTACTAAAAGTTATTAATATTTTAGAAATTAAATAACAATTTACTTTGATGAATAATCTTTCTGGATAAGTCAAAACAATGTACATTTATTGTACCTATTTTTGAGATAAAGGAGGACTTGTGTTATTTCGGTACACTTAATGAATTTTTTCATAGATAAATGTTATCGGGATTCAAATATGTGCTTATAAGATTAGCTCTATGAAAAATAGTGGAGTTTATAGCCAGTGAGCCACCCATTTCGATCTTTTTTTTTTTTTTTTTTTGTGTAATTCTTAGAAAAATATTGGACATATATACTGGCGTCCGTTCCAAGAGGCCCTGGGAGCCGATAAAAAAATATTTTATTTAATTTCTGACACAATGTCATTTATTTTTTCCTTTGCTTTGAACTAATTTTTATATTATTATATACTATTTATATTATTATTAGATGCGGGACCTTGTTATAATTAATGACTAACTTCAGTTTCAACATTATTGAGAAAAGTCATTTAATTGATAATTATATTTCAAAATGCATAATGTCTGTACAGACAGTGAATAAGTTTATTCTAGAGTAAATGACTACAGTGTTGAAATATAGAACTCTGAATGAAGTTATAATAGATTTTCCCACTAAAAATATCATTAAAATTAATAATCAAATGTATCGAAATTCAAATTCAAATTGAGTTAGCTATTTGTCAACTGAAAGGCTCAAATAGTTTATTATTTCTTAAAGGCATTATTTTGTTGGTATATTTTTTAATAATTTAAAAAATCCCTTGATCGAGGCCTTTTTTAATATATTTATAAATAGGTCCTAGATAAATAATTTGTGCAAATATTTTGATCTATTATATTAAATGGAATATTGTATTCTACCAATAAAAACATGATTAAATTTCTTCCTCATATTAAACATATGATCTACTTATTTCTATATTATCTTGTTGTTCCTTTGCTTAACAATATATATTTTGCGAATTATTCTCACGAGCCAACTGGTCTTCATTTATAGCCGTTAGGTTAACCATAATAAATATCATAATATTTTATTAACTTTCAAAGAAAATATAAGACCTAATAAACATACTATATATTAGACCGGATAAACTATACTAGATTGATAATATATGTAAACGAAATGAAACAAACAAAAATGACTGAATAATGAAATATTTAAAAAATCTGATAATGTAGTAAAAAAATAGAAAATGTGCTATTATCAATAATATTATCACTAAGCGGATTTTTAGATAAAAATAAAATACTTTTTTTTCATTGGTTGAAATTTTTTTCTATAAATGACCTTTGACAAATAATTAAAAAAGAACACAATATGTCCTCTTTTTAAATTATAATTAATTTAGGGGTGCCAATGTAACACTTTTGTCACCCCCTTTTTGATTATGCCTACTTCATCATTCCACACTATGTAACAGTCTGCATTATTTATCTCTTAGTTCTTAGTCATTATTCTAACAATTTTATTTTACTTTATATCTATCTATTTTATTTTTCTTTTATTTAGATCTATTTTATCTAGATCTAATCTATTTTATTTTCTCATTTTTTATTATCTTTTTTACCATCATTACTTAAGTTTCTCATACCTTGTTATCTGGTTATTTTCTTAGCCCTGATGATGGCCTGAACTTCAGGTCGAAACGTCGGCATATGTAAAAAATAAATATTATAATTTATTTTTGCCTTCCTTTTTGACTGAGCACCCCAACTATTCTTCTCTTCATTATCCACGACAGTCAACCAATTACCAATTATAATTAATTTACTAATTCTACTAAGTGTATAAACGTGTCAAAAACAATATATAATTTTTTTTTTTTTAATTTCAAATTTAGCCCCCTATATTAAAATCCTTGATTCCCCATTTATTATATATATATTAATAAAATAACTATATTGGTTTTACCTTTCGTAATAAAAATATTTTAATTTGTTATTCAAGCTATATAAATTCATATAAACAAATTTTGATTGCATTATTCAATGTTTCTAAATTGAACAATATTCATTTCCATTCCTGTGTAATATTGAGGTGGTTTCGATATTTGTGCTAATTGCATTCCACTGATTGCTAATCAAATACAATTTGTTAAATTTCAAAATTCTTTCCTTACATTTCACATTGCTTTAATATTGTTTTACTGATTCCAGAAATGTTTAAATATCTATAGTAATGTATAATGTTTTAGAAATAAACGTTTTTTAAAAAAATGAATCATGTAGTTAATGATGAAAATAATACTCTAAAATTAGAAAATAATTATAATATGGTTACCGTTGAATATTTAAATATTTAATATTTTATCTTGAATATATATTTAGATGTTTGTTCGGTAAAAATTGATGATTTTGAACAAAATTTGATAAGATCTTGTTACTCAACTCATTTCCTTTTTTTTTTAGCGGGATTTTTATCGACAAATTATTTTACGTCATAATACAGTTTTATTATCGTCTATTTGATAACGTTATTTGTTATGTCCTTGTAAAATATTAGATCAAAACTTTTATTGCTTTCAAAGTGTTCACTTTCATTTTCGTATATCAGTTATTGGGTTGCTTAATTTTCCTTTCTAAATAAAAACATATCATTATTTTTTATTTTTTTATTTTATCGTATAATTTACAAAGCAAGTTGTGAGATGTTTGATTAATATCACTTATTTACTTAACAAAAGCAAGAAAACTGTTTTATTACTAGGAAAAAAAAAACTTTTTTTATATGGATATTCAATTTATTCAAAGTGACGGACACAACAAAGAAATCAATTTAAAAAATCAGATCGGATTTACTGGATTAACAACTCTCTCAATTTTCTTTTGGTTTGATAAATAATTGATAGAAATGCAGTATTTTAAACTATTTATTTTTATTATTATTTATGAAATTTACAAGTGTACCTTTAATATACATTCAGAAAATGTGGTACAGATAAATACATGACAAGGCTTATAGAAAATCTACCCATTGGTAGCTCTTTAATTATTTGAAACTGAAAAAAAAAATTGTTTTTAGGTAATATCGAATAAAAATTATGGTATACTATTAAATTTAACCAAAAATATGTTGTTTTTATTTTTTTATGGCGTACAGGTAACATATATGTTTTTAAGCAAGCATCATTTTTCTTTGTTTTTTTTCTCGAAATGAGAATTATGATAAACCTACTCTAGTCTTTTCTTTCTAAATATTGACAGTAATTGGTGATTCTATACAAAATCTCCAATTATAAATATTCTATATAAATTATGTTTCTATGATTTAACTAGTTAATAATATGCTATGGCATTCTATCTCAGATAATTAACAATGCGAAAACTGTAATGTAAAGATGATGGATTTTTTCATGGATTGGAAATTGAATTTTAACTTTTGTTACTAAAGCATTTTCTCTTGGAACTTATCGAGTAAATGATTTGCAGAACTTTTCTTTTTTAAAAAAAATGTCGATTTCGCCAAAAAGTCAATTTAGATTGACTTTTTTTTTATATGACTAGTTAGCTACTCAAACAAGCTACACATAAGACTCAAGTAATTCATTTTAATATAATTTGCAACTCTCAACTAACCTCAATTATTGGTTTTTTTATTACAATTTAAATTTTTATGTTAAAAATATTTTAATTTGTACAATTCTCATTATATATTCTTCTGGCATTAACTAGTTCACCTGCAAGGCAGTAAGAATGCTTAAGCCTTGAGCCATTTACATAGCCTGGAATGGTATCCTTAACCCATATTCTGTATCTTTAAAATGACAGCTTAGTTATTTATATAATTATTACTTCAACTTTAGATAAACCCTAAACGTATTTATTATTTAATTAAATTTATAATTATTACGATAGATCTTTTTTACATCAGTCAAAATATCTTATTTCTAAGGTGGTAGTTAGTGTCTCTCAGAAGTATTCCAGAAGTGGTTTAATCATAGAATTATACAATATTCTTGAGATTTTTTGTAATTTCAAAATATATAAGAAACCTCGATTTATAGACTAGTCTAATTTTCACTGATAAAAGCATACACACACATATATATAGTGGTCAATTTTTTTTCTTTTTTAAATTGTATTAAGAAACTCATTTTATTTTATTTTATTTTTATTTTTTTTTATTTTTTTACTATTTTTTTTTTTACCCCCATACCAGACTGAAACGACTAGAAACCGCCCGACGTTTTCGACTACTGCAGCACTTACTAGACAAACGATCTAAACTTTCAATCAATTATAAACGACTCGTATATATGACAATAATAAGACCTATTTGGACTTACGGAATTGAGCTTTGGGGCTCCACTAAACCATCGAATTCCTCTCGTATCCAATCCTTACAATCCAAAATCCTTTGTAAAATCCTCAACGCTCCTTACTTTGTCACAAATAAAATCATCCATAAAGACCTTAATGTTCCATATATTTCCGATCTGGCCCAATCCAGATACCTTTCCTTCCATAACAAACTGCAGAACCATTCGAATCCTCTCGTTTCAAACCTTGCTTCCTCCTCTATCCCTGATAACCCTCCGAGGCGTCTGAAAAGAAGATGGCCTCGGGATCTTCTAATATAGAACTTTAATTTGAGTTCTACCAATGGGTAGTTTCTCTTCATGTTGTACATGCCATGTTACAAATTTCTCATTTACTTATTGTATTCACTATGTATTCACTTAGTTGTAAATTCCATTAAAATAATTTAAAAAAAATTTTATTTTTTTATTTTAATTAGAAAAAAATATTTTTGCGTAATACATGAATGGAGCAGTAGAAATCAAGTCAGAACAATATGGAAAATTGTATGTAGTTACTCTTGCAGAGCTTAAATCCGTAACATCGTTTAGAGTTATAAATTTTCAAGATCGTCGTAAACTAATGACTTCCTGTCCTTCAGCATCCTTTAACAACACCTCACTTATTCATATTGAACAAATCCGTTACCTAGGACTCCATCTGGACAAACGTCTAACTTGGAATCCTCATACCAGACTGAAACGACAAGAGACAGCTCGACGTTTCCGACTACTTCAACACTTACTAGACAAACGCTCTAACCTTCCAATCAATTATAAAAGACTGATTTACATGACTATAATAAGGCCTATTTGGACTTACGGGGTTGAGTTATGGGGCTCCACCAAGCCTTCAAATCCTTCGTAAAATCCTCAATGCTCCTTACTTTCTTACAAATAAAATTATCCATAATGACCTTAATGTTCCTTATGTATCAGATTTGGCCCAATCCAGATATCTGTCCTTCCATAATAAACTTCATAACCATCCCAACCCTCTTGTCTCTAATCTTGCTTCCTATTCGATTCCTGATAACCCTCCGAGGCGTCTGAAAAGAAGATGGCCACGTGATCTTCTAATATAGACATATTATGAGTGCTACCAATGGGTAGTTTCTCAACATGTGTTCCATGTCTTTATACCAATGTGCGAATTTACCAGATTTATTTTTTGTATACAGTTGTAAATATCATTTAAAATAAAAAAAAAATAAAAAAAATTTCAAGGAAATTAGAGTGTGATTAGAAGAAGACTGGACCACAATAGCCATTCTTCGGATTTCTGCCGCCTTAGATTATGTATTCATATTAAATAAGCTATAAGATATAATAAGATATAACTTAGTGGATTAATTAAATAACATCAAAAGGACCTATCCTTTATTTTCAGGATAAGCTTTATTTTTTTGTCTTCTCTTTCCTGTATTATAACTATGTACTGACATACTTTCGTCATCTTTAAGAAAAACAGTCCTGTTTTAAGTCGACTCCAATATGCTAAAAAGTTTGTCCCTCCAACTATGTTCATGGTATGATCTATACTACCGTAATTTCAGTTTGATTAATGCTCCATTCCTATGAGTCATATTATATAGTTTTGAGGAAAGCATACGTTCTCAATTGAAGAAGTTTTTTCTAAATAAATTTGGAAATTTATAAGGATAACATTTATTAAATAATATAAATATACCCTAGAACATAAGCTCTTTAGAAACCCTTAAACTAACAGATAGTAATAAATAGGTGGACGTTTTTAACAGGATATTATTCGAAGCTACATCTTTTAGTGTCCCTAAAATAGAAAAGGAATTTCCTCCTATGTACGTTTCTTGGTGGAATCCTGAACATTCAAGGCAAAAAGTAAATAAACACTAAAAAAAACCTAACATTTGTTAGAATTTGAAAAAAAAAAAAGAGCTTACACTAATAAAATTATAAACCGATGGAAAAATACGTATGTTGGAGAGAATATGTGACTTCGATGAACAGTTAAACTACATTTTTATGTGTTACTATTATTTTTCTTATATTCCACCTTGAGTTATTTTTGTTCTGACTAACTGAAAATGTTAATTTCGTTAATACCGAACAATTTAATATTTTCGATGGATTTATATTCCATACGTTTTACTAATGATAACATACCTATGTACATATATTGGTACATACATACTGTACTGGAAATTACTTAATTTCGTGATTTTTGTAATAACGGTTAAAAAAAACAATAAATTTGCAAATGTGGAACTCTTCATTATTGTATTCATTGATGGTCAAAGCCATGAATGTTGGGAGATTAATATATTTCGTTTACGGCTTCTCCTAAAGATTTTACTATCAAACTAACAATTATAGACGTTTAAATATATTTAATTTTTTAATGAATAAAATTGCTGAGGAAGCTGTAATGATCTTATTTGAAAAAGTATTGTTTTAAAGAATAATAATAACCATCAAGAAGAAAATAGATATCAATGCTCATAGTGAACATTTATTACACATATACAAGCTAAAATATATTAAATTAAGATAAATCAATAAACAGAAAATATTACACTGAAGAAAAAATGAAACAATATAGCAATATATTATATTTGTTTATTTAGAAATATTACATTCTGTCACATCAAGGACATTTATAATAAATAGTGTTTAGAGAAAGCACACTCACACTCTATTTACAATAAAAAAAAAATAAATAATACAGAAACTTAATAATAATAAAAACAATAAAATAAAATAAAAATAAATACAATAAAATAAAATAAAAATAAATACAATATAATTATACATTAATGTATATAAACAAAAGAACTAACCTAATCATACACACTCGGGCTTGAGTGGAGGATCTGGCCATTGCCAAAACTCCAATAGATGCTTATTTACAAAAGGTCTCTGGGCCACTGCCGCTTCAACCTTCGAGGAGGATTGTAAGGATGGGTGGTGCTGGATAGAGATTGTGCAAGGGGATTTGGATGATAGGTAAGGTTCTGGTGAAATTTGGAGAATTTTTCTGGAATAAGATCTAGGACAAATGGGATATTAAGGTCATGGTGTAGGATTTTGTTATTTACATAGAACGGAGCACCAACTATTGTTCGAAGGACTTTAGATTGAAAGTATTGAATACGTTTGATGTTAGAAGCTTTTGCTGTCCCCCACAGTTCAAGTCCGTATGTCCATATAGGTTTCAGTATTGTCTTGTAGATAAGTAATATAGCAATAACAGAATAATTAAATATAATATATATGTAAATTGTTATAATGTTGCCATTTTTTTTATATGCGGATATTAATTTTTTACTTATCATTATAGCAGGCTATGTTATCATTTATGTTGTTTTATGTTATTATCATATACATATACAAGTAAATAAAAAAAAAAACCTGGTGTGTCCACTCACACGACTTTCCTACCTATTTTAGAAAAGTTTTTATGACTTTACATATGTCCATCAAGAAACAAAAAAAAATTAATTAATTTCTTTTCTTGAAAATTGTTCAAAGATTTGGGTACGATTTATTTAATAAACTAAAGCAATGTAAACCGGCTTAAGGTAGATAAGTATAAAAATTTCAATACCCTCTAATATTGCTGATCAAAAACTTTTTGCCATAGCCTAATTTTTTCAAACAATAATCTCTGTTAAAATTAGAGGTAATAGTGAAGCTTTGTGTGATAAAGGCAACAGATTTTCTGACTTTCACTAAGTTATCTTTTTTCTATTATTCATCCCTTTCTGACACCACAATATGTACCCGTAATCTTACATTGGGAATTGAATAGCTGTAACTTCGTTAATAGTTGTTCATAATGAACGATTATTATATAGTTTTGTAGAGAATTTCATTACCTTTAACAGATCAATGGCCAAAAATGTGTATTTCGGACCTTAGGGGCTCTGAAACGTATAGAACCGTCGAAAACCGCATATCGGAAATTTGACCCGATCGCAGTACTTTCCTTACCTAGTATAGGTGGGAAAGTAAAAATCATAAGTCTTCTATAAATAGAGTATTATAATGTTTTATATATAGATATCGATTGATTTTTAAGCCACTCGGTGTTCGAGAGTCCTCTAACTGTCCATTTAGACTCTTCAATTATTTTCGTCCTTATTTTTATTTATTTTTTACAGTTATATTTTCTCGTTTCACCTTTTGTATTTTTTTTTTATTTAGTGCTTAATCGATGATATGGACTACTAAATATCATCTTTGAATTGGCAATTTACTAATATACATGAGACTCCTGGAAACCTATTTGTAATTAAAGGAAACTAAAATATTTCACAAAATTTAATCACGAAGATGACCTGGAAGCCAGGAAACTTAAAGTATTTTATATATAACTTATATATATATATATATATATATATATATATATATATATATATATATATATATATATATATATATATATATATATATATATATATATATATGAAAATAATATAGAAGAGAAGAAGAAGAAGAAAAAGTCTTTTTATTTATTAAAATTCACAAAATAATATTTTTGAAAATCAATCAAGTGCTACATGGTCTGTTGACCATCAGAGGAGTCTGTGTTTCATAGCAAAATTATATTTCAATCTATTTATATACAACTAATTAATAGAAAAATAAGAACAATTCTATTTACGACGTAAAAGTTATACAAATATTTTAATTGCAAAAAGAGTGGTATCAAAATTCTCCAATTTATTAATTGTTAAATTCTCTGGCGAGCATTATTCTATTGGAGAAAGAAGACTTGCAGTAATTTACCAATGCTATCCGATTGTTTCCATTTAATAAATCAAATACTTGATCTCGAGATAAATTTCTAGTCTTTAACCTTTTAATTCTAAATTCAGAAAGTATCGGAAATAATGTAAGTAATATTTAAATTGTACTTTTTAACTTTTCTTCGTTTAATATTAATTTTATTTTTTTAATATTATTATTGTTTATTTTAATTGTCTCACTGAAGATATCATCTTTAAATCTTATAACTTTTAATTTTTATAATTTTAGTCAATTGTACCATTACATCCAACTGTTACTTAACTTCCTAAACTGTAAATTGTATTCGTTAGCTGTTGTTTTGTTATTTATGCCTAGGCAGTTTTTTTTTCTTTTTTTTTTTTCCTTCCCTGTATCGCCTTTTTACCGTTGACTATATTGTTTTTTTTCGATTCAGGGGATGAGGGCAGGGCGATTTAAAAGACCCCTAGGCACCGAGAGGCGAACTCGTAATTTTATTGTCTCCAACTTTGGTTATCAGATTGCCAGGTAACGTGCATTGCATGCTATCTGTGTTCGGCCACTCCATCGCTTCATGTTATGCTTAGTTAGTAGTTGGTCTAAATTATTTAAATTATTTATGGCTATATGCTTACATTCATTCTTTATATAAAATTTAAAATACAAGCTAAAAATAAAATAAAATACGGATAATGCATAAGTAAAAATATATTCATTAAAGGAAATAGAAAAATACATGTAAAAAGGGAAAATGAAATAGTTATTAATTTTAATAATCCAAATTAAAGATACTTCAGAGAAAGACATGATAATTTTGGGATTTCACAAAGGGAAAATTCATTAAATTCTTCACAAATTCAATTTTCTAAAAAGTTACATTACAATTTTTCGGAATAAACGTTGATAACTAATTATTTAAATATATTATCAGATCTATAATCACTTAACTACAGTAAATGTATTTAAGGTTATGAACAAATGCTTTATACATCCATGAAATGATTTTATATTTAACTTCTTCTTTCACACAAGTACAATGAAATAGTTTTTTCACAATGATATTTCATTCATTAGGTGGATTTTAAATAATTTTTACAAACTTAAAAATATTTTTTAAAGTTTAGATTTAATTAGTAAATTTCATTTAATTTCCTTGAAAACGTGTGATTTCAATATGATTTCATACAAAGCTAAATATTATTAGCTTTCAAAAATTATTACTTATAATTTTTTCGCCACTCTCTGTTATCTTCTACAACTTTCTATATTAGATATTTTTTTTTTCTAAAATTCTCCGCTTTCTAACGATATATTATACGTATACCTTCTGACTTGTATTTCCGGAGAATCATTTTCGACCTGGATAAGCATTTTTATTTTTTTCATCTTTATTAAATTATCACGATTGGTGGTGTCGGCATCGAACCTTCGGGTTCGCTAAGCCTTATTATTATTATTATTATTATTATTATTATTATTATTAAATTATCAAATTCTTTTAAAAGTTGTATTTAGAACTTTTAATGACAAGAGATAGTTAATTATTTGAGATGAACCATATTAAAGGTACTTTAGAGGAAGACGTATATGAACATTGGGCATTTAAGCCCTGTAAAGTGACATCAACGGGGATAAGACCTAAATTGTATTAAAGACCACTTAATTATGCAATGATACACCGAGTTTAATCAAAATCCGTTTTTGAGAAAAGTAAACGGAAAAATTAAAAAATAAATAAATAAAAGATAAAACAATTACTTTTCAGACATTCGTTTCTATATACAATATTTACATTATGACTAGGAAACTGTGAACCGCATCACTGTATGAAAGCAAGTGGAGACTGAGTGAGAGCGCTTCAGCCACATACGCTCAGGAATTGAGTGGAGATGTTGGCCACTAGCAGAACTCCAATAGAATATTTACAAAAGATCTCAGTGGCATTGCCGTTTCAACCTTGCTGGGGGATTATATGGATGGTTGGAGCTTGAAAGGGATTAGGATGATGGATAAGTTTTTGATGGAAGTTGATGAATATGATGTTGAGATCATGATGTAAGGTTTTGTTTGTGACGTAATATGAAGCATTGACTATTGTTCGAAGGATTTTGAATGGAAAGGATTTGATACGTTTAATGTTCGAAGAAAGCTACCCCCCACAGTTCAAGTCCATACGTCCAGATAGATTTTAGTATGGTCTTATAGACAAGTAGTTTATTTTCAATTGAGAGAATTGTGAGTTTCTGTTCAGTAGTCTATACAATTGTCCAAATCATCGGTTAAACTCTTATCTTTTGAGTCTGGTATGAAGGGGTCCATGTCAGTATATTGTCAAGAAAGAAGCCCAGGTACCATACTGTGTCTGAGAAGGGGAGAGGTATAGAGTTAAAAAATATTGGTAAACATGAATTGCACCAATATACAATGCGAATTATTCGTTCGGGCTAACTAGTTTATTTATTTTTTCTTTATCAAACATTGTAGTTCGAAATACAGTTTCCATAGTTACTGAATAAATGTAATTAAATCCAGGCGATAACAATTTTATTCTTTAACGGACACAGCACCTACAGCCATAAAGTAATGCAAACAAAGCATTCTGCAAACACCTACAACGATCGAACACGGTTTCTCAATTTATTTTCGGCCAGTCAGCGCTTGATAAATTCACCTTTTAATGGCCTCGGTTTTCGTTTTATTTGAACAAATATAAATTTATCGGTGCGTGTATGCTCCTGTCAAAGCCTGCCATTGATTGCATTGTTTTAGTCTTTACGCAACGCAAAAATTTAAATGGTCCCATTTGTTAGCTAAGTTTGTTCGATGCGGGTATCGTATCAAAACAACAATTTTATGTTACCATTTATTTTCTATCCTGAATCAGCTTGGAAGAAAATTTAGTATAAATCTGAGTATATTTAAAAAGTATATATTTTATGAACCCAGGTATAATAATAAATAATAATAATAAAAGGCTTAGCGAACCCGAAGGTTCGATGCCGACACTACCAATTACACACCTCCCTCCACCGTTCGCCGATTAACTATTAGTTAATAATGACCCATCAATTGCGTCTCAAACTCTTCAATCCCACATCGCAAACCTTAAAGAATAGTATCAAAACTGGAGGATTAAAATAAATTCCAATAAATCCCATCAAATCACCTCAACCCTTCCTCCTAAACCTATGACTTGTCCTACAGTATCCTTTAATAATACCCTACTCATCCCTGTTGAACAAATCGAATACCTTAGAAGTAATCCAATTTAGAATCCTCATGCCAGACTAAAAAGACAAGAAACTGTTCGACGTTTCCTACTACTCCAACACTTACTAGACAAACGCTCTAAGCTTTCAGTTAATTATAAAAGACTAACATATATGACTATAGTAAGACCTATTTGGACTTACGGAGTTGAGATTTGGGGCTCCAAAAAGCCATCGAATTCCTCTCGAATCCAATCCAAAATCCTTCGTAAAATCCTCAATACTCCCTACGTTGTCATTAATAAAATACTCCTTAACGACCTTTATGTTCCTCATGTTTCCGATTTGGCCCAATCCAGATACCTATCTTTTCATAATAAACTTCAGAACCATCCGACCCTCTCGTTTCTAACTTCGCTTCCTCTTCAGTCCCTCCGAGGCGTCTGAAAAGAAGATGGTCTCCTATTTTAAATGTGCTACCTGTGGGTAGTTTCTCAACAAGTGTTTTTTATGTTATTATTTTCTATTATCACATTTAATGAATGTATTTTAATTCTTAACACAGTTTTAAATATCATATATAAATTTAAAAAATCTAAATACACTGACAGGCAAAAAATTCCACCCACTTGATTTTTTCATGTTTTCATCTACAAATATTTCTGCTTTGGATTTGTCTATTGTTTTTAATGGATAAATAGGTAATCTTTTTGTTTGTTTTCAATTAGGAATGTTAATATAGAGGACAATAACCCTTAATCCTTAATTCAATGAAATGATTCTAGATTCCTATGTTTACTTTCTATGAAATCAAAATGTTTATTCAATATCATTAGTTCAGTGCCGTTTCTTGCAGCACATTTCTTAGTCTCCGGCTTTTAATTTTTTCAATATAAAGTTTAGAAATGCTTCTTAGTGCTGAGGATGTTGCGCGTGATGTGGCACTTATTGATGATGGACGTTCCATTAGATATGCAGCTAATGCCATCTCCGAGTTCCATGTGAAACTTCACGAGACGTCGTCATGCGTTTTCGGGAAATTGGTTCTTACAATAGAAGGCCCGGTTCTGGACGGCCTAGGGTAACAGAACCATGAGATGACCGGTTTTTGACTTTGAGAATTTTACGAAACCGGCACCTTACCGTTGTTCAAGCGATTCATCAGCTCGAATATACATCAGCAGAAATATTTTTAGATGAAAACATGAAAAAATCAAGTGGGTGGAATTTTTGCCTGTCAGTGTATATATATAAAATATATATATATATATATATATATATATATATATATATATATATATATATATATATCAGAAGAAATTATCGCTAGATTGAAAACAAGAAATGGTTATTATTTTTCTATTGCAAATTGCTTACCTTGCGCCTTCTGTCCCTTAACTTAAATATTAGAATGTAAAATGGTTTGACGTAGATATTATGCTTACCACGATTCTTTATGCATGAGAAAAGTAGACGCTTATATTAAGGGATGAGTAAGCAGCGTCTTATTAAATCTTATTTAATTATCCAAAATCAATTAAAAAAATTTCAATTTTTTTGTTATTCTGTTGATATATATACATATCTGTATACAAATTATTACTAAAAAAATTCGTTATTTTCCTAACATCTCTACTTGTTTAATTTATCAATTACCGCTAATGGTTGAAAAAAAGATGAATAAACACATTAGAATTTAGAGTTTAGATAAATAAATACTTCTAAAGAACAAGGATCAATCAAAATTCCTGGACATAGGTTTCCCTGACGGTAATATCGACCAATTACTTCTTTCGACAATGATTTTCAAGGACTTCTTCGAAAATGGTTGAGTCATTATAAAAGGCTTTGTATTTTCAAGGTTGGCAATATATTTTGTTTTCTTATTTTTAATTTAACTCAATCAAACAACAAACTATATTTTTTAACGTATGCTCATAATAAGCAGTACAAAATTATTTATATATTTTATTTAAGTGGCTTTTTTTAAAAACGTCCGATTGAATCCGATCGTGCAATAATTTAAAAATAACACAAAAAACAACCTGAATATTCAAAATAGTGGAATGAAAATAAGTATAGTTCCGAAAAAAAATTTTTTTCCAAAGAATGTATTAAAACTCCATTAAAAGGTTTTTTAAACCGTTTTTAGATAATTGGATAAAGTTCTGTATTTTGTATAATACAATTACAGGAGGTCTGGCTGACTATTTTAGATGTAACACAGTACCAACTATTATTCATTTAAAATATACTACATATTAAAGCGATAAAGAAGATACAAACAAAACTTATACTAAAATACCAATAACATCAGTGATAATATATACAATAACAATACCATGAAATAATAATAGATAACTAGTTGGCCCGTGCAAATAATTCACAGAAAATTTTTTTTAGTGGAAAAATAGCAAAACTATATAGAAGTAAGTAGCTCCTATGTATCAGCTAAGGAATGAATTAATATTTTTTGGATTATAATTCATTAATTCGCGAAAAGTTTTTCCAAACTGTAACAACCAAGTCCCGTCTGGGGTTTGTGTGTGTGTGTTTTTATAGAATAGAATAAAAAATTGAACTTTATTCTGGGACTCTCCTTAGAATAATAATGATGAACAAATACAAAAGAAAATACATATCTGGCCAAAAACTAACTTATAAAGATTCTAACTTTATATACATCAATTTAAAAATTAGTATGTGAAGCAATACAAAAAAAAAAATGAAAATAAAATCTTCACAAAAAATACTTATTTTTGTAATGGCGGGGAAAAAAAAGAAATTACATATTTATTTATACATAACTACACAATTTGTAAACAATATGCTAACTAATAAAAACTAATACAAAATGTAATAATATCTACAGTGATTTAGAATAGAAAATAATTTTATTCTGGGACAAAGTCCCTTTAGAATAACAAAAAAAGTACAAAATTAAAATATATCTGGCCTAAATAAAAACAAACCTAAAAAGTAAAAATAAAGAGAAACAAGTAAAGAAAATATTAGTTAAACATACTATGTACAAAATAAAAATAAAAAATCTATACACAAAACACTTGAAACCATGCCAAGACACTTAAAACTATGTACAGTGGTAAAACATAAATATACACTTTTAGAAAAAAATAAAGAAAAAAGAAGACGAAACTGATAGTAAGTATTTAAGTGATGAATTATATGTTAATATATCATTATGTGAATCATTTTCAACAATATATAATTTTAGAATAAAAGGTTAGCGGGGGTATGTGACTGTATTTGGGACAGAAATTGGAATAAGATAGGGAGGGAGAATGCCGAATTTAGGTATGAAGGGAATTCCAGAAATTAACAAAGCGAGCAATAAATGAGTTTTGGAACGAGACAGATCTGTTAGAAGGAATGTATAGGTCGGAAGGTCGAGATCTTGTGGAAAGGGAGTGGACTGAGGACTTGAATTGGAGAAGGTTGTAGGCGTAAGAAGGACGATGATTGTTGATGATATGATAGAGGAACGTACCTAGAAAATATTGTCTTCGAATGGTGGGGAAGAGCCACTTTAACTCAGTATAGTGGTGAGACACTATCTCGTCATCATCTAGAGACTATATCTAGAGAGTATCTCGGGGCACCAATCATAAATCGTATGCAGCTGTTCATAATTTACATAATAATATGCAAACACTAAAAGAAATAATAATAATAATAATAAGGCTTAGCGAACCCGAAGGTTCGATGCCGACACCACCAATCGCTTGTTACACACCTCCCTCCACCGTTCGCCGTCCAAACCCAGTCTCTTCAGATCGGCTTTAATGCAATCTTCCCACCTTCGCTTCGGTCTACCGCTCGGACGCTTACCATTCGGCACAGCAAATATTAACCTTTTAGGAATTCTCTCGTTACTAAGCCCAACAACTTTACAAGGCCATTTGATTCGCCGCGATGAAATTACCTCAATTATATTACCCGGATACAGCTCACGCAATTCGGCGTTGTGTAACCGTCTGAACTCTCCGGTTAACTCATCCTTCTTCACTAAAAGAAATAAAAATAAAATATTCTCAGGAATACTTGTAGTGTAATGGGAAAAAAAAAATTAATTTTAAATTCTCCTCTGTACCTTCAATGGAGTAATTTTCATCCGTTGGGATAAAAACTAATTAACTCTGAAATTATGTTATCAAAAGTCGTAGAAGCGGAAAGGCTCGAACGAGATAACCTCGGTGACATTATTTTAGGGAATTTCGATGAAGATTATAATTATAAAATAATGATTAAACAATGAAGTGTCGTTATAACAACCAAATAATAATTTTCATGAAAGTAATGAGAATTTTTAACTTTTTAATCAAACAATTATCTGAAATTTCTTCTGAAAACTTATCAGAATCAATTGTGTTTTTTTTTATATCAGGATAAGATGGTGAATGAAACCAGGCTATCGTAAACAATATTTTTTTTTCAAATTTTATTTAATTGATTATTGACCGATGATAATAAGGAACAAACAATTCCCGGAAATATTTCTCTTTTTTTGTTTACCAATAATAGCTTTCAGAATTGAGATTGTTTAAGGTTTTTTTTTTAATTTATGACATAAGAAATAGATATGTATCAGCCACGTTTACAATTTTTTTTTTCTTATTTATTCATGACTAGCTGATGTACCCATCCTTGACGGGTGTATAGTTAAAATTTGAGAATCCTTTTTTGAGATGGATTTTATATTATGGGGAGAGGATCCAAATTCAATTTCATAAAATTACATTTGTTAGGCTCGGGAAGTTGAATCGTAGGACGCCTTGAACGGGAAGATCGGACAAATTTGAAAAATGAGTGTGTTTCACCCGACAACGTGTTACAGATGTTCGGTATTCCGGATTTTTCTCGTTGAGTTGTGATTATTTTTTTCCATCAGTTGAGTAGTACAACTTTTAAATATGGCTCGCGGTAGAGTAGGTTGGGATGAGAATCGAAGTAAGTAACTGCCTAACCGGGATCTCTAAAGAAATTACTCAAGAATTCATAACTTTGGTTATACTCAATATTTTGTTTTCATTTGAAGCACATGTTTCAAGTCAAGCAAACCTAAATATAATGTAAAATATTCAAAAGTCTACCATTAGCGATTGCCGAGCTTACCCCTGACAAAATTTCATTGAACAATGCGGACATCCAGATAGACAAATAATTTTGAAAAGTGGATTTGGTGTCTGTAATGTATAAAATCGAAAGATATCATGAACCGCGTTGATTCTATTCAATGTACAGACAAAACCTTTATTTTATTTATATAGATGTTCTTTAACCTATAAACATATGTTTATTATTAACATTTCCGAGATCTTTAGATAAATTAATCAAGAATTCATAACTTTGGTTCTACTCAACATTTTGTTTTCATTTAAAGCCTATACTTTAAGTCAAGCAAACCTTAATATAATGTCAAAATTTCAAAAGTCTACAATAAGGCATTGCTGAGCTTGACCCCTGACAATATTTCGTTACAATGTAGACATACAGACAGACAAAAAAACTTTTAAAAGTAGATTTGGTGTCTGCAATATATGAAACGGAAAGATATCATAAAACGGATTGATTCTATTCCATATACAGACAAAATCTTTATTTTATTTATGTAGATATTTTCAACTATTTAAAAAAAAAAACCTGCAAATTATTTCATAATGGTTTATTTTTTCCAAACAATTATACATCTAAAGTAACGTTAGCTTCCTATTGAAAAAATAAATAAAAGGTGATTCCAATTATTACACTAAACATTTTTTCAAAAATCAAAAACCAAAATAAAGGATATAACATATGCAGTAGAACATATACAAAACATCTAAAGACTATATTCTCGTTCCTAATTGTCTGATTTTAATGATGTTTTTTTTTTCCAAAGGAAAGTTTGTAAAGTTTTGAATAACCAAAATATCTACAAAAAAGTGTATACTTTTTGAGTTATTCATAATGCAATTTTACCATCCCTCTTAACTTTTTTTTCAGCTTCTTTTCCTTGAAGTATGTTATATAGGTAAATTTAAAGGGCATCGAGAAGAAGACTTTAGCTAAGTTTCATTGAATTGGGTACATTCGTTTATGCGCTACAGTCTATAGCAAAGCAGGTTTTTCGGTCGCCATCTTGAAAGGAAAAGACGGATCGAAATATCGATGAATGAGGATCATCCTCGGATGACCTCTAATTTTAAATCTAAATTAGAAGCGGGCAGCGGACAGCCAAAAAAAATTTTATTCGTTTATCGAATTTTACGTATTGTTGTTTACATACTTTTAAGATCAGTGTATTTCATACCTTTCTACTAACAGTTTTGCTAAGAGTAATTTGAACATTTATCTTATCTCATTGGTATTGTTATCTTTATAGCTGAATAAAGATAATAGAATTCTGAGGTAAGTCCATTACTGGCACCGACCACCTGTCCAATACTGGAACAATTCAATTTCGGTTTGTCTATCATTAATGCAAAAAGGTGTTTTTTTAAATGGATATTATACCTGCATAACTGAATAGTTTTTCAATTTTAAAGTTTTAAATAGAAAAAGTAAACCCTATAATTCGGAAATGTCAAACGGAGAAGTATATAACTATAATAATTACGGTATAAGCCAAAATAGACAACATATTCCTTATTTATGTCCATCGCCGGTGCGCTTATCCTAAATCTCAAAACTTTAATATACTTCTTGTTTTCTTATCTCTAGAATTTTTATCGTTATCTTATCTTTGAAAGGAAAAACACAACCACATCAAGCGCGTCTCGTTTTTGCTTACGTTGCGGTGAGCTTGACATCAAAGACCCATCTGTTTGGTTCTGAGGTCTTTACCATTAACTTAACTTCTTCCATTTAATCATATAACGTAGATATTCTATGATATATATACCATAGGTGGAGACTGAGGCCTCTGTGACGTAGTTGTGGCCTTCAAACATTTTTGCTCGATATTTATTAATCTTGTTTTAGAATTATTCATCCCCATATATATTATTACAGTAAGGCTCGAAATCGGTTTGGTACCAAATATAACCTCCTGTCAAAATCATGCTCAAATATCATTCAAGGGGGACCGTTGGATTCAGAATTTCACGGAGGATTAGCGAATCGTATTCTCCACTTTTTTTTTTCTAAAATAAATAAAGTGGATACAAACATTTTGCTTGGCTTCAATACTGGAACGGTGGTAAGTCTGTAGATCGATAAGGGACAAATTGGGCTTTGAAGATTTTGATGCGTACAACAAGGCCCTGCGTTTTTAAGCCAAAAAACGTACTATTTTCAATAAAACACCAGACATAGGGTTCGCATCCACACAACCTTACATTGATTGTAGTACTGTCATTGAATACATGTCTCATTTCGTCGACTTGAGGTCTCTATGATCGAGAGAGGAGGAGTTTATAATATTTATCGATGGAGTTTTTGATCGGCAAGCCGTATCATCGTTAATTCTTCACCATATCCCAAGATTGAGCCACCAATTTCGAAGGCTTCCTTCTCCTTCAGGTGGGCAAAATAGTCCAATCATCCCGAAAATTCAGGCAAACAAGTTATGAAAGAAAAGAAGCTTCATTTTCGAATAACTAATAAATTGCACACTTTTACCTTGGTTAAGATTACAAAATTCCTAACAATATAAAAAAAAAAAATCGAAATCGGACAATTTTTATCAAAGATATAGCTAATTGAAATTTGTAAACATGTCAATTCCAAACATTAATGAAGTTTTAAATTAATTTTTTTTTTTTTGTCGATTGTATTAATCGATAACGTAACAATCGATTTATCTATTATATGATACGTTGCATTATTTTGTTTCCTTATTAATTCGGCATTTTTGATCACTTAACAATATGCTGTGCGAATTTTTCGCACGGGTATACTAGCTATTTAATAATTTAATAGAATTAAGTTGAATGTATGTATGTGGGTGTGTGTATTTAGTGATAAATAAAAATATTAATAGTAAAATATAAAGAATTATCGCAGCTCCATTATCACTGCCTAACCTTAATGCGGCCTTAATGATAAAAATGTTTCTCACCTATGATATATAAAAAGATGGATCGTAGATATCTATTCAACATTTTTATTATAATTAAACTTAATAAACGAATGACTGTCCGACATGTATGGTTGCATACCAATATCATAAAAGTGACATTAACCGTTTGGCATGTTCAGATGATTTTCCCTGTTTTACGCACCTTTACATCTCCAAATTGAACAAGAGGTGTTAAAAATTTGTATGTGCGTTGGCGTTAGAGAGGTTCCTTTTGGAAACAATTTATAAAATATTCAAATAATTAAAAGAAATTCAGCAGTTCAATTGATTATAAATTTATCTCTAATTTCCTCGGGTATGATCAAAGGAAACAATTAAATTAAATACCATATGTTTTCTCGCTCGTCTGGTCACATTTTAAAACGAATAAGGAAATGTTTGGAGCTAACAAAAGTTTCTGAAAAAATTGCGATCGATTAATTTTTAGTAGACATTTTTATAAAGTCAGTCAGAAAATTAATTATTTCTTCTTATATGAAGTTTAGAATCTATTTATTATGACTTCCTGTCCTACAGTATCCTTCGATAATACTCCACTTATCCCTGTCGAACAAATCCGACAACTATGACTCCAAAACTGGACAGTCGTCTAACTTGGAATCCTCACAGAAAACTATAACGATAAGAAACTGCTCGACGTTTCCGACTACTAAATCACTTACTAGACAACGCTCTAAGCTTTCAATAAATTACAAAAGCCTCATATATATATATATATATATATATATATATATACAGGGTGTTTCGTAATTGCACGACACTATTTTAGGTATGTGTTCACTAACATAAAATAAACAAAAAAGTTCATATTAATATCTCAAACTCATTAATTAAACATATATCAATGGTTAAAGTTTTATTATTTACTAGCAGGCCCATGCGAAATATTCGCACAGCATAATTATTAAGAAAAAAAAATAATACAACGTATCAAAAGATAAAAAAATCAATTGTTACTTTATCGATAAATATAAACGACAAACGAAACAAAAATTATTTTAAATCTTCATTAATGTTTGGAACCAACATGTTTATAAATTTCAATAAGCTGTCCTTTTGTAGGGAATTTAGTAATTTTTTATATAATCATGGGCATAACCCAAGGAAAAGTGTGTCATTTTTTAGTTATTCGCAAATAAAGTGTGTTTTCTTTCATAACTTGTTTGCCTTGATTTTCGGATTGATTGGACTATTTTTCCCGCCTGAAGGAGTAGGAAGCCTTCGAAATTGGTGACTCAATCTTGAGACTTGGTGAAGAATTACCGATGATGTTGCTTGCCGATCAAAAACACCATCGATAAATAATATAAACTCCTCCTCTCTCGACCATAGAGAACTCAAGTCGACGAAATGAGACATGTATTCAATGGCAGTGCTACAATTAATGTAAGGTTGTGTGCATGCGAACCCCATGCCTTGCGTTATCTCGAAAATAGTACGTTTTTGGGCTTAAAAACGCAGGATCCGATAGTTCCGAGGGAACTATCCGGGTCTTGCTGTACGCATCAAAATCTTCAAGATCCAATTTGTCCCGCATCGATCTACAGACCTACCACCGTTCCTGTATTGAAGCCTAGCAAAATGTTTGTATCGACTTTATTTATTTTAGCAAGAAAAGCAACAGTGCAAAATACGATTCGCTAACCCCCTGTGAAATTCTGAATCCAACGGTACTCCATTCATGGTATCTGAGCATGACAGGAGCTTATATTTGGTACAAAACCGATTTCGCGCCTTGCTATAATAATATATGTGTGTATTTATTACTATTACAACATTTATAGTAACTTTTGAAAGGCCGAGGGGTGGGGTGGCCGAATAGGCTAAAGCGTGTGCACAGCACCGCTAGTTGCCTGGCAACCGGATAACAGAGATTTGAGATGATATAAAAAGTACGAGTTCGCGTCCCGGTGCCGGAGGGGATTTTAAATTACCCGCCCTCACCCCCCGGCCCGGGAAAATCCCGTATAGCCTAAAGGCGAGGTAGGGAAGAACAAAAAAAAAAAAAAAAAAAAAACTTTTGAAAGGCCTTTGTTGAATCCAACGTTCAGGACGACGAATCCATTCTCTTCTGGATCTTCGTATAGCATCAGGATGGTGGTTGATAGTCACTGCGGCTTCCACGATCCGATTTCTTAGCTCTTCTTGCGTCCCAATTGCCTAAAAATAAATTCGAACAGCAGCTGCACCCTTTCTATGTACCTCACGGTAAGTTAAACGCATGTCTGTTTGTTTTGCAAAAGTGAATAAATTTATGGTTTCTCCCATGATAATCATAAATTCAACTGTGTCACAGTATTCACTCTCACTAAAACACACGGAACTAGAGGAACGGATGAGCAACTATTATCATTGCTTATCGTTCATTTGTTTCTCAGGTGATTAAAACCTGTTATTTAGTATGAAACACGTTAAACTTTGTACAGTCAGTTTCAATGTAATAAATTAATAATAAATCTTTAACCTTTGATATCTGTTTAATAAATCAGTTTGAGCTATATGTTAATATGAACTTTTTGTTTATTTATGTTAGTGAACACATACTTAAAATAGTGCCGTGCAATTACGAAACACCATTTATAATAACTTAGAAATCTACGTAGAGCCAAGTCAGAAAACAGTAACATAAATAAATAATAATATTTTACAAAATATTTTTCGACCTGGTATCACCAAAAAAGTTTCATTGAAATCGGTAACTCCACGTCCGTAATCTAATCTTGTTATTGCTTTAAAATCAAATCACAATTTCTACTTTAAGAATATGATAAAGAACCTTATTCGTGTAAACGGGTCTTGATAAGGAAATATGTTGATGAAGTTCAGATGTTATATTATATTAACAATATATTTGATATCTCATTTATGTTGAGAGGAGTGCTGTAATGGCTGTACTACCATCGACCCATGAATAAGCCGCTCCATTACAGTATAGATCAGGGGTTTTAATTATCCTCGGGTTGGGGAGTAAGGCAGAACAGATTACTACAGCATACTAAATACGGCTTGCCTCAGCGTATTGTAATATAATGTATAAAAACACAGTATTATCATCATAATATGATGTATTATTTATTTATTTATTTTTTACTTTCCTGCCTATACTTGCAAAAGTATTGCGATCGGGTCAAATTTCCGATATGTGGTTTTCGATGGATCTATACGTTTCAGAGCCTCCTGAGTTCGAAAAACACATTTTAAACTGTTGGTCTGTCTCTCTGTCTGTGCCTAGATTTTCCCGAGAACTAGTGATCTGATTTTGTTGGTTCACTTTTTATTTTGTTGGGTTTTGACTACTGATGCTTGTGACACAAATTGGGTGCTCCATGTTTTTCTGAAGACTGTACCACGAAATATTTTCCGTGTTTTCTTTATATTTATGTACGTTTTTACTATCTGAACTTTTATTCTATTACTAATCATCCTGTAAATATTTAATTGTATTTTATGTATACACCATAGTATCAATATGCATTGTGTATCTGTAATTTGTTCTAAAGGGACACTAGTCCCAGAATAATAAAACGAACCATGTTAAATAGGATGACAACCGACCTGGATAAAAAAAGTCAGGGAATTTTCAAAATAAGGAAAAGTAAAGGAGAAGGCAGGGAAAATTTAAAGTTAGGGATTTTTTTTGTACGTAATTTTTTTTTTATTGGAAATAAATGTACAGTGAATATATTTTATAATTATCTTCAAAGACTAAACATCGTCGTTATCAACGACCACGGTTGCTATATTCATCCACTTTTGACAGTCAATAACGGCACTGGTTGTTAAATTGAAATTAAACAAGTTTAATGAATAAAATCAAGCAAAATGGACTTAAAACAGTGCTTTTTTGAAAAAACAACAACATAGCAATACTATTTGTAATATATATATCTGGGTCAAGATCTGGTTGGCGAGCACTCATTCGTTCGGCCGGTGGTGCTGCTTAAAAGAACATTTATTAACCATAAATTGCACAGTTGATGTCATATGGATAATTATTGTGCTGTTTATTATGACTATGAAAATAAATTAGTTATGAGAAACTATATTAATATTGGAATCCGCTGTAGCTCATTTTATTTTATAACAGATAAAATCAGAGATTTATATGTCAAACATCAAATTTTACATTCTCTAAGTTTATAAAAAGAAAATGAAAGCGATACAAATAAATTACTAACAGTCCATAATGATGTAGAAATGGTTGATCGTGATTTAATATATGAAGGAGTTGATCGGGGGGGGGGGGAGGGGAGTGCGGTCAAATAAATACTAAATTTAAAAAAAAAAACAGTATTTTTAATTGTTACGCCGACGTTTCGACCCACCTTGCAGGTCTTTATCAGGGTAGAGAAGAGGAGTTTAAAACTGAAACAACTGTCTTCCTCTGGGCACCGGGACGCGAACTCGTGACTATTTTTTTTTTTTTATCAAAGTGTTATGTATCAAGTTGCCGGGCAACGGGGGTGCAGTGCACACGCGTTAGCCCATTCGGCCACCCCGCCTACTTCTTCCTCACACCTACAAGCTTGGTCGAAACGTCGGCGTAACAATTAAAAATTGTTATCTATTTTTTAAAATTTAGTATTTATTTGACCGCACTCCCTCCCCCCCTCTCCGACCAACTCTTTCTCATACTAACAGTTTAGTTTTCTAATATAAAAAAATCTTAATGAAGCTTTAAAAATGCTTTATTTCAACTTTAAATTTTACCATCCTAACATTTTGTTAGTTTCCTTTCAGTGAAGTATGTTATATAGATAAATATAATGGGCTTATAGAAGACTTTGGCCAAGTTCATTAAAATCGGTTCATTAGTTTCTACTTTACAGTCTATAGCGACACAGGATTTTCTTCCACCATTTTGACACCGTTTTTCTTGGTTGATTATTGAAAAAATTTTGTATAGATTTATTCTTTTAATTTCTTATTAATATATGACTTGTTTATTGTATCAAGTTTATCAGTTGTAATCATGTTACAATAGTTGTCAAAGCGAACTGGTGTAATCGGAGAGCACACAGTGCACAAGTCCGCGGGGCATATGTCAATCACTATGTGACAATGATTGAAATCAACCACTATTGTCTTCTCTCTTGATTGATGGCTAGTCATTATTAATCAATGGGTTTATTTTTATGAATGAATACTATTCAACTCAAATATATTTCTATCACATATTAACTATAGATATCGATATAAAAGTATGATAATGTATAAATACGTAGAAACTAGTATATTCAAGGAAGAACTGTTACATGAGATAACTCGAATAATAATATTAAAATTTATTAAAAATTTTAGAAATTCATTTTGCCATATATTATAATTATTTATGCATTTTTTTTTATAAATGCTTAATTTACTATCATGCTTAGCTGCACAAATATTAAATGAATGGTAAATAGCCTGTCTGTGCTAACTAGTGTTGCCGAAATGCGATACCGAGAAGAGTCTTGGTCTTACAAATTCAGTTTTGGTCATGGTCTTGGTCTTGCGCAAGACTCTCGCAACAGTCTTTCGGTTACTTCTTAGCTTATTACTATAGAGATATTACTGTATTTTTTTATATAGAAGAAACCTAACTAAGCCTGAATGAAAAATTATAGGAGTTAAATGCAAAAGTATATTGGATATACCAATTATTAACGTATAGTAACTAAGATCGTCAAGTATTAGTAACTATTTTGCCTTAATTTTTATTTAAAAAATCTTTTTTTTTTACTAATCCTGGTCTTGGTCTTGCAACAGTTAGATAGCCTTGTTCATGGTTTTCCAAAGTGCAAGACCAAGACCGATTTTGGGCAACACTAGTGCTAACGTGCAAAAGTGTTGTTAGTTATATTCAGGTTATGCCTATATTGTAAAGTTTGTGAGTTCTTAAATAATCTGGTAACGTTTTGATTTATTTTTAAAATACCAAAACGAAGTGAAAAGATTGAGTTTCTGGAATGTTTGGTTTAAAACGCTTTATTTGAAAGCAAGAATGAAAATTTAGATGATTCATAAGGTAAAGAACTCGATGAATAAATAGATTGAATCCTAACAAAGAATCAAAATCTTACAGTAACCTTCTGCGCGCATTTACCAAGTTAGCAACTCTTTATATGATCCTAGACTGCGTTAAAATCTAGAGTAGTAGCGGCCATATTTAACATACATTTCGTAAATACTTTTCTCGACTTTACACATTTAAGAGGTTTACAATACTTAGCATTGATTGCACGAATGCCTCTAATGATTAGAAACAATAGAAATTATAACACCATTAGTCTCCATCATACAAGTGGACAGTTAACTTCAGTCAATTCAGGCATCATCAGACAGAAAAAAACAAGATCACATATATCCAGAAAATAAAATTAAAGAAAGGTTATATAAAACAGCTGATTAGCAGACTCATGGTTTTATAGTTTGGATTGTTTCCATTCATAATGTCTATTCTCAAATAGACCTTATATGTTCTTTCGAAACATTTTTGCTTATTTTAGCAATATTGTTTGTGGAGTGTCCTTTTAAGATGTTTACAATACTTTACACTGGTTGTATGATTACTCCTATTGTAAATGCGACCATCGTTAGTAAATTTTCCTCTAGGATAACCACGAACACTTTGTTGAAGAAACATCCCAGCGAAGGCACTCCTAACCTTGCTCTTCTTAATATAGCAGATCCTTGTTCCAGAGACGTTTAAGTCTCCTTGTCGAATTCTGTGGTAGTGTGTCTGTTATAATATTTGTAATACTTCCTAATTACGTCAGTCACACAGTGATTTATTAGTTACGTAGAAGAGACAATAGTATGGCTAAAGAATTTTCCTTGGAAAACGAGGTATTAACAAACTACAAAAAAAAAAAAAAAAAAAATAGTTAAGGCTTTTTTTTTTTAAATTATCGTGTATATTAAAATGAAACGAAGAATAATCTATACTGTAGATGTAGTTGTTCAACGATTTCATTTGTGAAAGTATTTACTATATTTTTGTATGGATAATTACCATACTGCTTTTTCTTACTTGTTTGTCTTTACATATTTCTCATAGCTCCTTAACAAATACAATAATAGGTATTCCGTTTTCTCTTTGTGTTTCGGCACATGCGCCCAAGCTAAATAAGTGTTTACTCTTTAAGGGGACCTCTTGTTCTGTTTTCACAGGCTGCTCATTACCTCTTCTAAAGTGTTTTCTCTTTCAGCAATTACTGAACCGGTCGTTCGGGAACGGAGTACGATAGAGAGACTCTTCGCTATGATAAAAGAGAGATATCTCAGTTTTTTTTGTTTATTGTTATTGTTAATCTCCCTCTCAGTTTAAATCAAACTTGTAATGAAGCCTAACTATTATTTAAATTAACTAGATTGTGATTTAAAAGAATGTGGACGGTATTTTGAAACATTTTCGCATGTTAACAATGAAAACTTAAAAATAAAATGAAATCAAATTTACACTTGTTAAATAGACAAAATATAATAAAATAAACAATAGATATAATAAAATAATAACTTCTAAAATGAAAATAAAGATAATGAAGAGAAGAATAGTTGGGGTGGTCAGTCAATAAAGAAGGCAAAAATGAATGATAATATTTATTTTTACGTATGCCGACGTTTCGACCTGAAGTTCAGGCCTTCATCAGGGCTAAGAAAATAACCAGATAACAAGGTCTGAGAAACATAATTCTTCTCTTCATTATCCACGACAGTCAACCATTTACCAATTATGAAAATAACGATAAGCTGAGCACAATGCTAATCAATAAAATTATGAAATATTTATTAAAATATTTCGATTTTTGATTATGGAAATTAAATAAAGAAATTATATGTAAACTGCCCAAAATTACAATCAACAAAAAATGCAATGTGTATGGATTCGGAAATGTTTTTTTCATTGCTGCGAAGCATAGAAGTTTTTTTCAAAATCAAATGAATGGTTGAGGATTAAGGCATGATCTGATAGTTTAAAGGCGGAAGGGTTTTGGGAAATTATGGATGTTATATGTTGGGAAATACGGGATTTTCAGATGGTTTTATATAGAAACATTTTAAATCTTATAAGTGGAAAATAACTTCTTTATTACGTCTTCGATTATTTAGTTTTTATATATTTTCAATTTTTATTGATTAATTTATTTTAATCGTTCATTAATTAAGTATCTCCGCTTTGTATGATCTCTCTTTAATTTTTAATTTTATATTTACATTCCCAATACTGTCATCACCATCTATGCCAATGACACGTGTATCCTATCAGTTAATAACGATCCATCTATTGCATCCCACACTCCTCAATCACACGTCACAAGCCTTGAAAAATGGTGTCAAAACTGGAGGATTAAAATAAATTCTAATAAATCCCATCAAATAACCTTCACTCTTCGTCGTAAACCTATGACTTCCTGCTCTACAGTATCCTTCAACAATAGCCCTCTTATCCCTGTCAAACAAATTCGATAGTTAGGACTCCACCTTGACAAACGACTCACTTGGAACCCCCATACCAGACTGAAACGACTAGAAACCGCCCGACGTTTTCGACTACTGCAGCACTTACTAGACAAACGATCTAAGCTTTCAATCAATTATAAACGACTCGTATATATGACAATAAAAAGACCTATTTGGACTTACGGAATTGAGCTTTGGGGCTCCTCTAAACCATCGAATTCCTCTCGTATCGAATCCTTACAATCCAAAATCCTTCGGAAAATCATCAATGCCCCTTACTTTGTCACCAATAAAATAATCCATAATGACCTTAATGTTCCTTATGTTTCCGATTTGGCCCAATCCAGATACCAATCCTTCCATAATAAACTTCAGAACCATCCGAATCCTCTCGTCTCTAACCTTGCTTCCTCTTCTATTCCTGATAACCCTCCGAGGCGTCTAAAAAGAAGATGGCCTCGAGATCTCTTAGTATAAATACATTTTGTTTTTAGAGTGCTACCAGTGGGTAGTTTCTCAACAAGTCATTTCATGTTATTATTTTCTGTTATCAAAATTACTTAATGTATTTAATTTTTTAATACAGTTGTAAATATCATGAAGAAATAAATAAAATACATTTACATTCTACATAAATGTACGATCATCGGGTTTTACTTTATATCCATTGTATTTTTAACCATTATGTCGTAATATTATCTAATATTTAAATGTTATTTTCTTACAATATGTACAACTCATTATTATTGTTATATAATTATTCATTTACTTCCATCTATAATTTCTTAGTTCACCGATATCGTATTTTTCTTGTATCCATAAGTATCTTAAAATTTTAGATATTGTAATATTCCAAGTTCTGTTTTATTTTTACTACTTACGGTCTCACCACTCCTCAACCAGTTCAGCAAATTTTTCAAAGGTTTCTCTGTCCAAAGTTCTCCAGTTGCAACAAAAACTCCTTCCTGAGCACACCTTTAAGTCTCTATTTATTTTTATATTTTTATTTATTATATAAAAATAATCCTTTATTCCAATCTCTCCTTCAGATCTGCAGGAGTATATTCATAATTGCGTGTATTATTTTATATATTATACTACAACAATTGTTACCATTTATTTACTTCAGTTTTGGATCTTGTTACTTAGTTTATTCTGTTTATATAGTTCAATTTTCTTAATATCTCAAGGTACTAACTGTTTCATATTTCCATAAGTTTATTCACACTTTTTATAATTTGTATCTAAATATTATGTAACTTCCTCAATTTTCTATATCTTTTTGTATCTTGCTCGTTCTACTCCTGAAGAAAATCTGCAAAGTCAAGTCGAAACGTTGGCTTTTTTGCCACTATTTTATTCTATTTATGACAGCCACTTCGGACCGTCTCCTTCATCTAAATCAATAATTTGTTGGGATGCAAATTTTTTTCAAACCACCGGCGAATGGTCAATTCGTTACATTCGTCGAGGGCTGACGAGTGCCCAAGTTTAAACTCATAAAAAAATTACTCGAAAATCCCTTGTTTCCATGGTTATATTTGATGGTATTCTAAACAATGTTCAATCAATTGGAATGATTTATAATTGCTCCTTATAATCTGTAAACATAAACGTAATAATCAATAAAATTCCACTAATCTAAATTTGAATTTCTGAAATAATAGAAACAAGAACTATGTACGGTACCTTGGACTCTTCTTAGACAAAAGACTTACTTGGAACATACATACGGAATTAAAAAGACAAGAACTTACTAGACGATATAGCCAACTTTCACGTCTTCTGGACTACATATCTTCACTTAACTTACGAAACAACTGATCTACAACACCTTACTGAGACCAATATGGACATATGGAGCAAAACAAACACACATAAACAAAATACAAACAGCACAATCAAAAATTTTACGAAAAATTCTTAACGCACCTTGGTACTTTTCAAATACTACTACATACATAACTATATACATAACACCCCAACAGTAAAATCCTACATCCACGACAAATACACTACATTTCATTCTTCAACCCAAAATCACTCCAATCCTCTGGTTCTTTTTATCTCCTGCTCCCTGTTACCTGAACAACGCAGATTAAGAAGAAAATGGCCAAGAGACCTACTAAATCTATAAAAAACAAATCAAGAAAATACAACAAGACAGTACTAACACAACAAATTTGCTAGATGCGCAGCCGCACAGGTGCAAATTGCATAAAATATAAATAAAATAATAAAAACAGACATTTAATATGAATTTATTTTTAACTAAAATTAATTCTTCCCTGAAAATACTTAATTTAATCATTTTCATTGCATATTACCAGTAGTTCACTAATCAATTAACTATCAGAATTATTCGCATGTACCAACTTATTAAAATAATTTTACTGATCCATTCTTTGAAATAATCCTATAATATTTTCATTTTTTACCATAGTAGAGTTTTGTGAACTGCCTGAGGACGTTCACTCCCTTGGGAACAAGTCATTGTCATTCCATTCATCCCAACTCCTCAATGACTCTGTGTTTCCTCTCTTCGATGCTATCCATCCTGGAAGATCACAAATCTGGGAATTCCCTGTCCTTGAAGACCTGTCAGTGCCTTTGGTATATTTAGGTTCATCACCGACCTCTTACGTAATAGCTTATTGTCTTGGCTACAATTTGCGATATCCCAGATTGCAGATTATTTTTCTTGTATATAGTTGTTTCTGGAACCTTGGAGCTCGTCATTAGATGGATAATTCGTACCTCTCAACGGTAATATACCTGTCTTTGAAGTTGCTCACGAATAATTGGCCTTCAAATAAAATACACTGACAGGCAAAAAATTCCACCCACTTGATTTTTTCATGTTTTCATCTAAAAATATTTCTGCTTTGGATTGGTCTATTGTTTTTAATGAATAAATAGGTAAACTTTTTGTTTGTTTTCAATTAGGAATGTTAATATAGAGGACCCCTTAATCCTTAATTCAATGAAATGATTCTAGATTCCAATGTTTACTTTCTATGGAATCAAAATGTTTATTCAGTATCATTAGTTCAGTGCCATTTCTTGCAGCACATTTCTTAGTCTCCGGGTTTTAATTTTTTCAATATTAAGTTTAAAAATGCCTCTTAGTGCTGAGGATGTTGCGCGTGGTGTGGCAATTATTGATGATGGACGTTCCATTAGATATGCAGCCTTACCGTTGTTTAAGCGATTCATCAGCTCGAAGAAGTTCGAGGTGTGCAAATTTCTGAACGTGTACCGCTCGGAGAAGATTAAATGAGTATGGATTAATGGCTTTTCGTCAAGTAAGAGGACCAGAGTTGACCAGAACTCACAGAGTAACACGGCTGGCTTTTGCTCGAGAACACAGCACCATTGGACTATTGAGGAATGGAGTGCTGTACTTTTTACAGATGAGTCAAGATTCGCTCTTCGATCTCCAGACGGGCGTGGAAGGGTGTGGAGAAGAAGAAACGAAAGATATGCAGCCTGTAATTTTTCCCAGAGCTAACCTTTTCCAACGTTGTTCCTTAATGGGTAACAAGTGGGTGGAATTTTTTGCCTGTCAGTGTATATGATTAGTATAAAAATTTCCGACGAATTAGGAATATAAATCAGTAAATAAAAATAAGTTAGGATATCATGGAATGAAATGATATTGTTTTTTTTCAGACGTCGAAATTCATTTCATAGATTCGTCAAGAAATATTAATTATCCCATAAAATAAATGTGACATACTCACTTATAATCCGTGATATACTTTTTATCAAATTATTAACAGACGCCTAAAACTTCATAAATAACTTCATCTGATCCTAACTTACAAACATTTCAGTTACGAAAATTCTCGGAATTGGGGCGATTTCCACTTGAATCGTAAGATCAAGGTGGCCTTCAAAAATATTGATACGTTTGGTATGACCACTCCTAAAATGTCAAAATGGCCCAATATTGATGTAGGCCATCTTTTTTTTTTTTTTTTTATTTTGTGATCATATGTTCTTAAGATTTAAATGGAAAGCAACTGGGTTTTACAAACATAATTTATGAGTTTTTATTATATAATTATATAAACAAAGTTTGTTTATCTCCAGATTGAAAACGCTCTAATTCTGAGAATTGTCGTAAATAAATTAACATGAAAAGACTAATGAACAGCTGCGTAAGATTTGTGATCGGGGCCCCAAGATACTCCCATGTCTCTCACCACTATGCTGAGTTAAAGTGGCTTTTCCCCTCCTTCCGAAGACAATGTTTCCTAGGTACGTTCCTCTACCAAATCATCAACAACCATCGTCCTTCTTACGCCTACAACCTTCTCCAGTTCAAATCCTCAGTCCATTCCATGTCCACAAGATCTCGACCTTCTAACCTTTACATGCCTTCTCACAGATCTGCCTCATTCCAAAATTCCTTTATTGTTCGCTCTGTCAATTTCTGGAACTCCCTCCCTATCAAAATTCGACATTCCCCATCCATATCCACATTCAAAACCCTCCTATTCCAATTCCTATCCTAAAAACAGTCAGATAGTTACTAACCATTCGAGCTGATTTTAATAGAGAATTTGATACATTTTTATTTTTTAATTCTTTATTTTTTTCGTAAAAGTGTATACTGGTCTTTAAGAGCAAACAGCTTTAAGTGTCTCGTCATAGTATTAATGGTTTTGTATATAGTTTAGTTTGTTTTGTATATAGAATTTTTACCTTATATTTTTTTTTACATTATTTCTTTTTTTCGATTGATTTTATTTTGGCCAGATGTAATATATTAATTTTGTTATTCTCAAGTGACTGTGTCCCAGAATAAAGTTATTTTTCTATTTCTATTTCTAAATATTTAGATTTATTTAAAGCTGTATTATATAAATTTGTAGCCGAATAAATAACAATTAATCAATACATGTTTACAATAAAGGTTTTTTAGATTATGAAGAGATGATGTTATTTACGAAGTTTAGGTGGTTATTAATAATTTCACAAACTACCTGTACCACGGACTATTAGTGTATATTATCTATAATGGGTGATAAATATTCATGACGCAATCTTTTAAAATATATATATATATATATATTTTTTATTTGTGCCAACGTTTCAACCCAAACTATATGGGTCATCTTCAGGGCGTAGTTTGAGTCACGGGCGGATCTACGGGAGGGGGGGCTTTCGGGCTGAAGCCCCCCCAAATGGTAAAATATAGCAATGTTTTATCGAAAAAAATATTTAAAAAGTTTCTCTTAAAGCGTTCGTGAGATTAATATAAAAAGAGCTTTAGGAATCACTTAAACACCATTTCATACAGGTAGTTAGTTTTTTCCTTTTTTTCCAAAGTAATTATCGTTATTTTTATGAAAAAAAAAAAGCTTTCGGGCTGAAGTCCCCCACCCTGTTAAATTAAATCCTGGATCCGCTAGTGGTTTGAGCACTGAGGGTATTCAAGTACCAGTACTTGAACACTTAACTTAGTACTTGAACACCATCAGTGCTCAAACCACGTACTGAAGATGACCCACATGTTTGGGTTAAAACGTTGACACAAATACAAAATTATTTTATTTATTTTTTTTAAAAAGACTGAGTCCTGAATATTTATCACTCATGATATGTAGAATAGTCGACTAGTTTCCTTCAATATATTCTCTATAAATATCAAACTAAAAATATCTATCGTACAATAATAATGTACTGTATATATATATATATATATATATATATATATATATATATATATAATAAATAAGAAGGGGAAAAAAAGTGTATTGAAGAAAGGAGACGTAGGTAACTGTGCAGCTGAGCAAAGGGATCGCTCAGAATGCGGCGGGTGTTAGCTGAGGGGCAAAGACGTGGTAAGGCCTACAAATGCCGACTCAGCTATATTAGGCCACCTAGCTGCCAGTTCAACATATTGGGCGAATTCGGCAAAATAATCATAAATATAATAATATACAGTGGCTCAGAGTCAAAATGATACACCTGGATATTGATAGAAACTATTGAATAAATAAATAATTAAATTTATATTACATTAAAAACAATAATTTATTTGAAGAGAAGGATGGCTGGGGTGATCAGTCATTTTTTTTTTTAATAATTGAAATTTACAACTGTATTAAATGATAAATACAACAAGTAAATATGAAACAAGTAACATGAAGAGAAAGTACCCATTGGTAGCACTCCAATTATATTTCTATATTAGAAGGTCCCGAGGCCAGCTTCTTTTCAGACGCCTAATAGAAGAGGAAGCAAGGTTGGAAACAAGAGTGTTCGGATGGTTCAGTAGTTTATTATGGAAGGACAGGTATCTGGATTGAGCTAAATCGGAAACATATGGTACATTAGGGTCGTTACGGATGATTTTATTTGTGACAAAGTAAGGAGTGTTGAGTATTTTATGAATTTGATGGTTTAGTAGAGCCCCAAAGCTCGATCCCGTAAGTCCAAATATGCCTTATTATAGTAATATATATGAGTCTTTTGTAATTAATTGGAAGTTTCGAGCGTTTGTCTAGTAAGTGCTGTAGTAGGCGAAAACGTCGGGTGGTTTCTAGTCGTTTCAGTCTGGTATGGGGGTCCCAAGTGAGTCGTTTGTCCAGGTGGAGTCCTAGGTATAGGATTTGTTCAACAGGGATAAGTGGGCTATCATTGAAGGATACTGTAGGACAGGAAGTCATAGGTTTACGACGAAGAGAAAACGTAATTTGATGGGATTTATTGGAATTTATTTTAATCCTCCAGTTAAGTCAAATTAAAATGGTAAAAATAAATAATTGTATTTATTTTTACATTCGCCGACTTTTCGGCTCGAAATTTAGGCCCTCATAAAGGCTGGGGGGGGGGAGAACCCAGATAACAACAGGCACAATAACATTAACAATAATAAACAACAATAAATTTCAAATTTATCTCCGAAAGAAAAGTGATTAGCAAACACTGCTGAAACAAAGATCTAGCCTTGCTCCATTAAAAAAACACATTTAAAACATCTGGTGTGTTCACGACTTTCCTACTTATTTCAGAATAGTTTTTATATCTTTACATATGTTCATGAAGAAACAAAAAAAAAAATTAAACTAGATTTATTTTCCTGAAAATTGATCAAAGAAAAGATTTGAGTAAAAATGTGTTTTTCGGACTCAGGGAGTTCTGCTGAAACGTATAGATCTGTCGAAAACCGATTTTAATTACCTTTCAAAAGTTTTATTATACATTTTACCGTATAATATATACTTAGGGAGTTAGGCCCCATAACATTTTTCTTTTCTTTATAACTTTTTTTCCTGATTTTTCTCGGGAATTTAGTCCATACAGGAAAATTGAAAGGACAATTATTAGAACATTATAGGAAAGTTTCATCAAAATCGTTAGAGACGTTTTCGCTCTACAGTCAATAGAAAAACATGTTTTTCATTTATTGCGCATGGAGCACCGAATTTCTGTCATAGGCATGAGTAGTCAAAACCCTACAAAATAAAAAAAAGAAGCAACTACATAAGTTCAGTAGTTCATAGGTACATAATTGCACAGACAAGCAGACCAATGACTAAAAATGTGTTTTTCGGACTCAGGGGGCTCTGAAACGTATAGATCCGTCGAAAACCGCATATCGGATATTTTACCCGATTGCAATAATTTCCTTACCTAGTGTAGGTAGAAAAGTAAAAATGACCCAATTGGCTATTTGTGGTGTTAGATCACTTGATGTTCAGACATCGCCATCTTAAATGGTACAGCTTCCAATCTAATGTTATTTGCACTCTCTTTTGGGCGTATAAAGCTTATTATCTGTTAATGAGTTGAGAACTGTTGATTACTGTTTCAGTGTCTATTACTGCAACATTTATCCTTGTTAAGTGTCTGAAAGACGAAATAATCATGACAACTATTATATCCATTCTTAAAAAATAATATATAGACTTGTGATAGTAATGTATCGATTAGAATAATCGCTCCAACATAGATCGATACCGCGATCAGGAGCGGCGATAAGGGCGATCCCACGGGTTTCACAATTGACCGGACGGAGTGCATATCCTGTCCATTCTTCATAGGTCGGACATGGAGGCCGAGCCTTCTCAAAATCCGGTCATCGATGGCCGAGGGATATCGGAACGAATCTCGAACTAGAGAGGAAGAGGACAAAAGATGGAGGGATTATTTGTAGTAGTACAAGGTTCGAAATATTGTGACTTATTTTGTCATATGCCGTCGTAGTATCAATTCTCAGTAATTTGCTCTTGTCTGTCTACTGAAAGTAGGCCCGTTTTAAAATGACTACTGTTGAAAGGTGGGATCCCAAATCCGTCATTTTTAAAGGTAATTTGTTTCAAGCCACAATTTAATTTTATAAATGTTAAACACCCGTGGGATGTGAAGTAACTCGATGGTAGGGCACTGATCTTCCAATGGTCCAGGTCCCTGGTTCGAATCGTGGCTCATGTCAGAAAAAATATTTATTCTGTGTCATCGGCCGAGGATTAAGATGAAATCGGGAGTAGAGGGTACGTACATGTTGGTCGATAGTTGGTGGTTGTAAGTCAGTCTGTAAAGTTTTGTTGTTTACGTACCAGGGAGCTGCTGTTATTAGCATTAAGATTTTGGATTGAAATGATTGTAGTTTTTGTAAGTGCGTCTTTTTTTGCAGAACCGTAAATTTGTGAAGCGTATGTCCATATGGGTTCGAGTAGGTAAGTGTACATATTTAGTTTTTGTCTGATTTTCAATTGTGGTTTGGGAGTATAGTATTTTTATTCGTTTGTTCAAAGTCTTTCGTTTTATTTTGAAACGTTATTGAACCTTTAAAATAAAAATAGACTTTTTATCTACTTTCTGAAAACGACAAATGTTCATCTTTTATTTTAGGCCACTCAATTGTTTTCAATGGATATGTTATGTCGTTTAATTATTTTTACTTTCTGTTACTTATAAATATAAATACTTTTCCTATACAATCTTTTATTTTATTTTATTATTTTTTTTTTTCTTCTCTCTCTTTTCTTGCTTTTTCAGCTATACGGGGCTTTTCCCGAATCTGGGATGAGGGCGGGGGATTAATACCTGAGTTAAAAGCCTTCTCTTCCCATTCCGGCCTATAAACTTGGGCTTATCCAGGTTATCAAGCATTGTATTGCACACACGCGTTAACCCGCTCGGTCGCCCCACCCTAATATTCAGAATTTGTTTGTTTTTTCAAGCAAGTTTTATACTTTATTCCTACGGATCTGCTTTTTCGGTTTGATTGTGCTATACCGAAAGATTCTTAGAATTCTCGCCTTTCAACGTTTATATGTTTATTGTTGATTATAAGGGATTCTATAGTGTCTATATAAGGTTTATATACGTCTTGTGGGAATTTACAATCTCCGTCTGAATACAGCTAATGTCGTAATCCGCCCTAATTCTCAACTATAGCCCGTCAGATAATCTGGTGACAGTTGAAGATGGCTTTAATAGAGGAAGTGTTACTCCTCCTCGCACCATTCGGCATTTGCTTGTGGTAATACCCTCAATTTCCGCCCGAACCACATAAGACCCGACATCCTTGTAATCCGTTGCAAGAACCCGGGTTCAAGACCCGCTAGTCCCGTTTGAACGCTATTGTCCCAAGATCCGCTAGCTCGATATTCTGCAAAGATCGAGTTTCAATGCCTTACCATCCACTTTCATATCGGTATAGTTAAATTATTATACGGATGTATATATTCCGCGTATTGACTTGATCCATTTTATCTTCGAAAATTCTCAGAAATGATGCATTTTTTAATAAAATTAATTCACTTAATGAGCTAATAAACAATTATGTAAGTTTTATTGTACATTCTTAATAGAACACAAAGCCTCTACTTTTATGGAGGTATGAGTCTGTTTTTAACAGAAAAATAAAATGATTCTTCAGAATGATTTCAACTTATTAAAATAGTTAATTTTCAAAATAAAATTAATACAAGTTTTTAATTTAATTGTTATTTATTATTTTAGCTTAGGTAGGAGACATTTTCTATTATCTTAATTAATTTTAGTTTAAATATTTTATTAATTAAGGTAGATTAATTTTTATTGATATTATTCATAGAAATATTGGAGGTAGGATGGCGAAACGATATTCTCGCCCCCCATTTTTTTATTGGGAGAGGAACTAGCCCACGAATTTTAGAGAAACTTAACCTCCTTTCAAAATTTGAGGTTTTACGTTTCAGGATACGTAGAATTCGAAATTTTTATCCGTCCGCCGTCTGAGCATTTTCTCCGAAACTACCGGACCGATATTTTTCAAAGTTGGATATAAAATCAGAGGTCACCCTAGGATGATCCTCCTTCATGGACATTACTATCCAGCTTTTACTTTCAAAATTCCGGCTGAAAAATCTGCTTTGCTATAGACTGTAGCGCCTAAACGAATGTACAGATTTCAATGAAACATTGCTAAAGTCATTTTCCCGACGCTCTTTAAATTTATCTATATAATATACTTCAACGAAAAGAAGCTGGAAAAAAGTTACGAGGGATGGTAAAATTAAGTTCCGAATAACTCAAAAAGTAGATACTGTTTTGTCGATATTGTGATAAGATGTTTCAAAGGTATTTATATTTCCTAAAATTAAAAAAAAAAAAATATGAGAAGGAGTTAGTCGAGGGTGCGGTCAAATAAATAAAAAAATTAAAATATATAAATTATTTTAATTTTTGCCGACGTTTCGACCCACTTTGCAGGTCGTCACGTCAGTGGGTCGAAACGTCGGCAAAAATTAAAATAATTTATATATTTTAATTTTTTTATTTATTTGACCGCACCCTCGACTAACTCCTTCTCATATTATATCAACGGCCAACCATCTCTACATCATTAAAAAAAAAAATAATTCAAAAACTTAACGTCCTCTCAAAATTTGAGGTTTTACGTTTCAGGATATATATAATTCGAAAAACGAATAAAAATCTGTTTGTCCGTCCGCTGTCCTCCGTACACCGTACACCGTCCGCGCATTTTATCTGAAACTAAAAGTTTTTTTAAAAATTTACGGAATTTCCTAAAAACAAAAAACAAATGAGGAGCAAATATATGGTCGCTTGTTTTTTTATATATGTTCTACTGCAAAGGTTTTATCCTCTGTTTTGGTTTTTGAATTTTGAATGTGTTACTGAAGTAATGCTATTTTTTTTTTTAGGATATTATTTATGAATAAAAAAAAAAAGATTATTCGAATAATTGTAATCATCTTTTATTTATTTTTCTTTGTAACTAGAAAGGTAATGTTACTTTCAGAAATAATAAACCATTGTGAAATAATTTGCAGCATTTTTTAATTGTTAGAAACATAAGAAATAATTTTAGCTTATCATATATAGGTTCAAAGTTTCAATCAATATAGTATGTTGCTGATTAATAATCTTAACGAAAGCTAAATTTTTATCTAACTTCCATAGTGTCTCAAGTGGGTAAAACATTAAATTGTGTAATGATATCTTCGGCTCCACGCTAAAGTTATATATACTTTTCAGGAGAAATAATAAAATAAAAATAGATTTTTTTTTTTCTTCTGTGCATTAAGGTTTAGTTGGTTAATGTTTTACATATACACCAGGATGATATTTGAAGGGCAACGAACATACATGTTAAAATTAATAATTCATTTTAATAAACTATAAGTGATGATGATGTCTACAAACTTGACGAAATAAGTTTATACTTTCCATACTAACTAACAATATATTCTGTGAATTTGATTTTCCTTTGGTTCTGAAGGTTCAGCTCCCAATTAGTTAATTGCCGAAACAATACCGTTCTTCTCTGAATATAGTTCACCCCCTTCAATTCCCGAGCTAATGTTTCCTCGAACTGTTTCAATTCAAGTTTGAACCACAAAGAGTCGAGGAGTTCGGCTTGCGAGTTCTATCGAATCTTTATCGATAATAATGATCAGTATCTTTACTCTTTAATGCACTAAGTATTTATTTAAAATACAAAAGAAGATCTATAGCATTGCGTCGTATTAAAATAAGCAAATACCTCGACAAAATACGTTATATAATAGGTGTATTCATGCACTTGTAAATACTTAATTTGCTAGGATGCTAAGCAGTAGTAAATTATCTGTCTGTGTGAACGTGCTAAAGTGTTATTAGTTATAGTAAGTTTTATATTTCGTATCATGCGGTGTGCTTTCTTCAGGAGCAGTCGTGGATATTACCCACTATATACAACACGATATTACCCACTATATACAACACGATATTACCCACTATATACAACACGATGTCCCGCTGTTTTATAAAAACTACCTAGCATTACGGTCCATTATTCTTCTTAGCTTGGCTGTCCCCCCCCCCCGTTCTACAAGGCTCGGGTCCGAGACCCGTTGTAACTGATTCCACTATTTCTCCATTGTTGCCCGCTCTTGTGTGTTGGCGATTTCTTTTCCATTTCGTTCCATTCATCTTCAATTGTAAATGGAATGGCGCAAACTCGTTGTGCTGAATCTTGCGCCGTTACGTTTCACCATTCGTTTCAACCAACCATTGGATTCCTCTCGGTATTTTCTTGTATTTTTTTTAAATGATAACTTCTTTAGGCGCGTTTTGAACTTTTTTGTGGAGAGGGAATTAGATCGAGCCGTCAGATCTGCGATGTGTAACGCTCGGGTAATGTCGGCTAAAGTCGACTAATTGAAGTTGTAAATAGCCTACAGGAAGTTAATTTTAAATGATTAGTTTTGGCGGGAATAGGCGCATAGCCTTCCGCTTTTATATCGGGGTTTAAGGTTATTTACACTCGTGAATCTTCAAAACAAAACCCCGGCACTGGATATAGACTTTTTGAGGGTGTTTAACTGTGATTGGGAATTCGGGAATCTAATACCTTTTATGACACTGTGTGAGAAGAAACAATAAGAATACATATATGGAATGTAGGACTTAGTAAACACTGAATTGACTCACCTGGTTTATTCTTCAATCGTGAGGCCTATAGGACAACTAAATAAAAGGACTATTCACTCCGATATAACAAAACAATTTATTTTGACAATTGATAATAAACGAATATATATAAGTGAACGGTCAGCTTGATAATCTTGGTCTTCAATGTAGTAAGCCTCTCTTCCCAGATGACGTCTTCTTGTGTTGGTGTCCAGGCCTTAAGTGTTTGGCGTCGTCCTCGCCATCTGTTGCCAGCTACCTGATCGGACCTTTTCTTCTTTTCGATTCTTTATCGATGTGAGATTTTCCAATGAGCAATTTGTCCACTGCACAATTGAGTACAATTCACAGTGCTACCTCACATTCCTATATATTATATATACACCTTCTCATTCCCTCACACATTGTCATTTAAAGGAGTAAATACAGGGGGATGTCTACTACAAAGTGTTTTTGCATATGGATTAAAATATCTCAAAAAATAAAAAATCGTACTTTCATATTGTTCAGCGTTTCATTCTGTTTGTAATAAGCTATTATTTAAAAATTTATTTCAACGTAAAGAGAAGCGAAAATGAAAAAAACGTGTCGAAAACCAAATGAGTTTTATGAAAGATGTGGATTAAAATATCTCAGAAACTAAAAATCGAGCCTGTATATTGTCTAAATCTTCTTTATTGAGATATTACAATCTGTCACATTCAAGGACAATAGTAATAGTGATATAAAGTAGCTCATTCACACTATGCACAATAAATAAAAATAATAAACAGCAATATAATAATACTAAAGTAAATGTATATAAACAAAAATATACTAAACTAAACAAAAATAAACTAATCTTTTTATTGAGAAATAATACATTTTGCCACATTTAAGGGCACTGAGTACTAAAGCTGAGTGAGGCCCATTCATACTATATATACAATGCAATAAAAAAAATAATAAAAAATAAAAATATATATCTATATAACAAAGGTAAAAACTATAAAACTAAAGAAATGTAACTTGAATTCAAATTAAAAAAAAAAAATTATAATAAAAATAAATACAGAAATTGGTAGCAAATTAAATAAGTCATAAGTAAAACAAATAGATATATAAAAAAGAAAAACATTAATATATATAATATATAAAAAAGAAAAACATTCATACTTTATTTACAATCAGCCAAGGGAGCTCCGAGTCCAGCCCTTTCCTCCACGTGTGAAGGACAAAGCGAGACTCTAAGAGATCCCAGCGCTTCTCTCTCAGCTGCGTCACCGGCAGGAGTCCAGTGGAAACTGAGAGAGGGCACTAAAGCCATTGCCATAACTCCTATATATTCTTACAAGTCAATGGGCCACTGCCACTTCAACCTTCGAGGAGGATTGTAGGGATGGCTGGAGCTAGATAGGGATTGTGCAATTGGATTTCGATGATATGTAAGGTTCTGGTGGAATTTGGAAAAATTTTGAGGGGTAAGGTCTAGGACAAATGGGATATTAAGGTCATGATGTAGGGTTTAGTTGGTTACATAGAAGGGAGCATCGACTATTGTTCGAAGGACTTTGGACTGAAAGGATTGAATGCGTTTGATGTCCAAGTAGGTTTCAGTATTGTCTTGATGATCAGTAGTTTGTTATCAATTGAAAGTTTAGATGTTCTGTTCAGTAGTCTATATAGCTGGCCATATCGTCGGTTGAGTTCTTGTCTTTTGAGTCTTGTATGTGGGTTCCATATTAGTCTTTGGTCTAAGAGAAAGCCAAGATACCGGACTGTGTATACTGTAAGGGAGTGAGCTATTATTTATAATTTATATTTCATATTATTAATCTACTCTTGTTGGTGTTTTTACTTCTAACGTGTGGTCTAAAGCACACGCCTTAGGTTTTTTTTTCTGGTGAGAATCTTTTGATCTATCTATTTTGATAATAATATTTGAATAATTTATTTCCAAAGTAAACTCTATCAGCTATTCAGAAACTGCGAGGAACTATATTTTCTATTCCAATTATAATATCAAAACCAACGTTTAAAAAAAAAAATGAGAAATTCTTGATTTTTTGGTTCTTGATTGATTTCCAACAAGGTCTCTTTTGTCGAGAAATAAACTTTAAGGCCGGTTTTTTAACAAAAAAAAGGTTAATTGGGGTTGTTTTAAAATATAATTTACGAAAAAAAGGTTGGTTTCGGAGCTAAACTTATTTTCACATCTTTTTTTAAATATTTAGATTCGTATTGGAAAAAAAATACACTATAGAATCTATACTCATCGCAATTTCGATAAATCGATTAGGGTTCACTTTAAAAATAAACAACTCATTTCATATAGATACACTATACCTACCATCACCTCCATATATTTTTGCCATTAATAATAATAAGTAACATTGGTTCTATTAATTTTATGTCTATTATTTTCAATCATGAATCTTTGTAATCCTGGATAAAAAAGAAGTTTAAGATATGTAGAATACGAATGTTATATTTTTAAAATACTCGGTTTTTCTCCAATTTTTTGAGGTCTATTTCTTTGCTGTTTGGTATCAAAGTCAGAGGTCACTCGAGGATGATCTTAAAATGAGTTGGTGGTTAAAAAACTTTTATTTCTGTAGATAGTAATTCCCAAACGGTTTTAATGATTTTTATGAAATATTTGTTTAAATTCTCTTTGAAGTCGTTGAAATTTGAATACCTTGAAAAAAAATTGAAATACCTAATATAAAAGTTATTTCATTATAGATGTTACAATGAATATATAAATTTATTTATGAATAACTCAATATTAATATAAAGTACTGGTGTGTTCATTTGAGAAATGACAAAATTTCCAAAAATACAAAAGAAAAAAATCGTCTAAATCGTTTAGGAACAACAAATCATTGTGTAATAATTTGCTGAGGTTTTTTCTTCTTTTTTTCTATAGAGTCTAATTTGGATTTCACAGTTTCAATGGCCAAATGATTTCAAATTGATTTAGTTCAAATTGGTGACCTTAATTAAATTGACTACCTAAATTATATCAATATGCAACATTGTTGACCCTCTCAACATAATTGGTCGTTTAAAGTATTCCCTTTACCACAGCCCTAGCTTCGTAATGAGAGTTCCTAGGCATCCTGAGCCACTCATGTTCAAAAATTACAAAAAAAAATAAATTGTTATTCGTAAAAGGTGTTAATTTTGCATATATTTACATTTCATCTGCCTTAAAGTAAATTAGTAATTCAAAATAGCAATTAGTAAAGGTTCATTATACCTTATTCAAATTACAATATTTTTTAATTTTTTAATTTGACACGAATTCAATGTCTTTGATGTCATAAATTTGAATATTAAAGAAGTATATGCTATTATATATATATATATATATATATATATATATATATATATATATCATATTTTTTTCCTCTCTCTTCTATAGTAACCCTATACAGAAGGAGTTTATTTGCACAAGCTTACATACACTATGCGAATTCGCATATTATATGTATGAATGTTACATTCATTTTACTTACATTTTATCAATTCTATGCTTTTTTTTCCCTATAAAAATTAAAGAAAATTAAATAACAAAAAGGAAAAGAGAAAAAAACATAGAACTAAAACTACTTGATAATACTTAGAAGATAATACTTGTTTACATGAAAATAAGATTTTTTTTTTCCTTCTTATAATATATATATATATATATATATATATATATATATATATACGTTATAGAGTTAAATGTTTTCAAGTATTGAGAAAAATTAAATTATTGTATACAACTTAAATTTGTGTGAGAATTGTATAATGAAAAAATAAATAAAATTAAAAAAAACAATCACCTAAATTAAATTAAGTTGACTTGCAATTTTTAAGAGATTATGTATAAATTAAACATTGAAGAATAAAATACGTGAACAAGCACAATAATACGATAGAAATAGGTAAATACAAATTAAAAATAGCAAATAAACTAGATATATGTCCAGAAATATTTGATATAAAATAAAACTAAATTAACAACATTGTGAATAAATATAAATAAAATATCGAGCAATAATGTTGAGAAAAAAAATTGATTAAAATACAAAAAAAAAAAAATATTTACCAATAATCATTTAACTGACGATAGCAATATATAAAGTTGAAATAATAAAACTATACATAAACGTTAATACTATACATAAATACAATATATATTTTTATAAAATAAACATTTAACAAAAACATATAACTTCAGTCAGTTCTATGATTCGGGTTTGCGTTGAATTCTAGGTCTATGTTGGAAATTAAGTTTAACAGTTCACTTTTATATTCTGATTATATTAATATAACTATCATATACATACATATATATATATATATATATATATATATAGTGTACGTCATATGGAAACTCTTATAAGTATTTTAGATGTAGTATCTCTCTCGTGCTATATTAGGTCCAAATGTTGATTGGAATCTCAAAGGTTGATGTTAGAGCCAAATACCTTAATTTTTATTTATAATCTCTCACACTTTTGGCATAACATACATTTTTTTCCTTAGCTCCTCTATTACTCGAACGAATTCAGGAGTTAATTTTGGAGGGCTTCAGCCTGCTTATATATATATATATATATATATATATATATATATATATATATATATGCATATAACTATAGTGTCACTCACCATATCTTTGATGCCATGTTATTATTTCTTTATCAGACAACCATTTCTTATTTAATATCTAGTTTGTTTGTTTGTTTGTTTCGATGTCTAGGCGCAAAACGTCCAGGTCATCACCGCCCGATCAACTAAATAACTCTACTTTTATACCTTTTGGATGGTTGGTACAAAAATAAGGATAAAAATAATTAAATAAAAGGATTGATAGAATAAACTAAATAAATAAAAATAACATAATTAAACAAATAAATAACCAAATAACATAATTAAATAAAAGGATTGATAGAATGAAATAAATAAATAAAAATAATAATTGACACTTATAGATAATAAGATAGAATAGAAAAATAAAGAAACTTTAAACAAATAAAAATAAAATCAATAAATGATTGGAAATTAATAACCAAATGAACTTTTAAAATAACATGAAATAAAGTAAATAAATAGACAAAAAATAATAATTAATCTGTCATAATTTATAAACTTGTCATATATGTTGTTTAAGTCTTTCATTATCTAGGAACTTGATAACTTTGGTAAGCATTTTTTTCTTGATTTCCCAGGGATGCTGAAATATTCTGGGGTATTCAAAGATCTTTTAACCTGCGGTGTAAAAACGGCATTGTTAATAATCTAGTTATAATTCACCATATACCTTTATTTTATTTTCACCATGTACCTTTTATATTTTGTATCTTTTTAGACCTGATGAAAACCTATAAAGTGGGTCGAAACGTCGGCGTTTAAAATACTATTTTAAAAATTAATTTTTGACTTGACCACACCCCAATCAACTTCTTCTCGTATATAATTACTTTAGAAGAAAAAGAAAGAAACTGATTTCATACAGTTTCTTACTCCAATTATATGGTGTATAATTGATTCTTGAAGTCCTATTAAATGTAATTACACGAGAAATATTCCTTTTAAAAATAATTTTTTAATACTTTGCTTTTATAAGTCATGCTTATATTTTACCATTTTGGTGGGGAGGGGGTCGCTTCAGCCCGAACTCCCCCCCCCTTCCTCACCTTCGTAGATTAGTCTGAGCTCTGTTACATAACTATTCAGTGAGGCTACGATCTATAAAAATGGAGCAATAACCATAAAATTCTAACTATCTTGAAGAATATAAGAACATACACTATTAGTCACTATAAGTCAAGTACAGGAATAAACTATTGACCATATTAAACTCGACTTGAGAAAAGACTGTTTCTCACGGAATAGTCTAATCTGATACGGTATTTTTGTGTTCTTTGGATAAGTAACGGTTGGTTAAGCGAATTTTCAAAAATTATTAGACACCAGCAGACCGAATCCTTGCTGACTACCACGATCCTTATACAGATCCTGTTACTTGATATAATAAGATTACCTATAGACTTGCCATATTTTTTTTTTCATTTTTGTTTCCTCCCACGCCATATTTATATTGACCGAAAACAGTTAACACAATTTCATTAGGAGGAGTGACCGACTGGCCTAACGCGTGTGCAAAATACGCGTTGCTCGGAAAACTGATAAACTGCAGATTACGAGTTTAAATCATGGTGTTGGAAGAACTTTTAACTCAAACATTAATTTCCCGCCCTCACTTCTGACGCCGGAAAAAAAAAAACGTATAGGCGATTTTATATCTTTACTTATCTCCATCAAGAAACAAAAAAAAAAATTGAATTAGAATTATTCTCCTGAAAATTGATCAAAGAAAAGATTTTATTAAATTAAAACATATGTAGAAAATAGAGAACGCTGTATCATTGCTAATACTGGTTCGATTCCGATGATTTTTTCTTTTGTTGGTAATTTAATTACCTTTCAATAGTTTTATTTTAAATTTTACCATAATAATAGATACTTAGTTAGTTAGGCTCCAAAAAATTTTTCTTTTCTTTATAACTTTTTTTTCTGAAATTTTTCGAGAATTTAGTCCATGCACAAAAATTATTAAACATTATAGAAAAGTATCATCAAAATAGTTAGAGCCGTTTTTGCACTACAGTCTACAGAACTACATGTTTTTAATTTATTGCGCACGGAACACTCAATTTGTGTCAGAGGAATCAGTAGTCAAATAATAATAATAAGGCTTAGCGAACCCGGAAGTTCGATGCCGACACCACCAATCGCTTGTTACACATCTCCCTCCACCGTTCGCCGTCCAAACCCAGTCCCTTCAGATCGGCTTTAATGCAATCTTCCCACCTTCGCTTCGGTCTACCCCTCGGACGCTTACCATTCGGCACAGTAAATATTAACCTTTTAGGAATTCTCTCGTTACTAAGCCCAACAGCTTTACAAGCCCATTTGATTCGCCGCGATGAAATTACCTCAATTATATTACCCGGATACAGCTCACGCAATTCGGCGTTGTGTAACCGTCTGAACTCTCCGGTTAACTCATCCTTCTTCGGTCCGAATATTCTACGCAATACTTTATTTTCAAAAACCTTAAGACGCTGCTCATCCCTTAAAGTAAGCGGCCAAGTTTCGCATCCATAAAGAACTGTAGGCAAGATAATTGTTTTATAGATTCTAATTTTTAAGTTTCGGGACAAGAGGCGCGGAAAATTGAAAATAGGATGCGATAAGCCAGTGGACAATAACAAGATTATCATCGATGTTATGTAAGAGAAAATTCAGCCTAAGAATATTAGGTCAGTCAGCCGTGTATTGAATTGGAGATATGCTGCTCTTTTTGTTTTAGCGGCTAACACACGTTGTGAAACCTTTTTATCTTCCTTGCATAACGTTTTTTGTTGTTTTTTTCTGTTGTTTTTTACAGACGTTATAGATCTTTGGCTGACTGATCTATCCTTTTTACTCTCTTCCTATCTTGGGCTATTTTTTTTCCATTTATCTTTATCACTTTTGTAGCATCTTTGTTGATATTGACTTTTGATTTTTGGCTTCTTACGTAATTTATTGCCATTTATTATGTAGATGTAGGTTTACTCATGAATTACTCCGAGAAACGTGTCCAGTATGTTCACATTTCAATGTACTTCCATGCATAAAAATATGCATCTTGAAACAAGTTCAGTCTAGATAATCAATAAAAAATATTATATTTTCTTTCAATCGATTTATCTACTAAAACGTAGGAACCATCGCGAATGTTTTCTTCTCCAGTTTGGTGTTATTTAATAAACTAATTTTTGTTCGCGAACAAATTCTCCTTTTTTAGAGGCACTTTAAAACGTATTTTATTAAGCGTTACTACTTGCCCTCCTCGTGGTACCCACAGATTGTCCACCATAATCCTACGTGAGCTGGTGTCGAGAATAGTGAACGGTCTGCCGCTATCAGGTGTAGGGGTGTAGAGCACTTAGTTTATTGAGTATAAATAACCCGACATTGCTATCGGACGCAGGTGGGAATCGTGTGCCGCTGAGGAGTCGATATTGCTCGGCTGTTCACGCCTTCCTCTCTTCTTATATCTATATAGGTTATGAGTTATTTATTATATCTTGCTTATCTGATGTATATATATATGTGTGTATATTGATTAAAACTATATTAATTTACTAGCTGACCTGTGCGAATACTACGCACAAACCTAATGTTTATCTCACACAACTATTCTTTTTTTTAATAAAACTCAGGAGACTCAGGAGATCTCAGTGCTTCTCTCTCAGCCTTGTCACTTTAAATTGCCTTTAAGTATTGTAAGCCAGTGGAGACTGATGGAGGGCACTAGAGCAACAGACGCTCAGGACTTTAGTGAAGAATTAGGCCAGTTCCAGTACTCCAATATATACATTTTTACAAAAGGTCGCGGGGCCACTGCCATTTTAACCTCCGAGGAGGATCTTAAGGATGACTGGAGATACTGGGGGGATTAGGATGATGAGTGTGATTCTTGTGAAATTTGGAAAATTTGTCTGGGATTAGGTCAAGTACAAATGTGATATTAAGGTCATTGTGTAGGGTTTTATTGGTTACATAAAAGGGAGCATCGACTATTGTCCGAAGAACTTAAGACTGGAAGGATTGAATACGTTTGATGTTTAAAAAGTTTTTCTGTCCCCCACAGTTCCGAGTCCGTAGGTCCAGATAGGTTTCAGGATTGTCTTGTAGATTAATAGTTTGTTCTCAACTAAAAGTTGAGATTTTCTATTGAGTAGTGTGGCCATACCGTCAGTTAAGCTGTTGTCTTTTAAGTCTGGTGTGTGGGTTCCATGTCAGTCTTTTGTCTTGAAAAAAGCCAAGATACCGAACTGTGGCGGAGAGGGGAAGTGGTATGGAGTTGAAATACACTTGTGGACACGACTTGCGCCGAAGGATGAAGGTCACACAGCCATAAATTTCAAAAATGCATATAAAGAAGTTAAAAAAAAACCGTCAACGTTTCGCCAATTCTGGTATTGTCAGGTGCGAAAAGAAAAGAAGCTCAAGATCACATCACTCCATGACATCCAACATCGTTACACTTGCCAGTTCTTTTTTTTTACTCTTTACCTGCCATTGGTAAATATAAGACTGTGTGGATGACCCAATTATAACCTAACATTAAATCAAATAACAATTAAATCGAAATAAAGAAAATAAAGTTGATTAAATAGTAAAAAATAAAACATTGGATAAACGAGATCAATCTAATAAAAACCTGTACCAACCACTAACAACCCATGAAGAGTCTTGGGTTCAGTACAGTGTGAGAAAGTATTGTTTGCTACAAGACCAATGGTTGTGCAGGGAGGTGACGGGGCTATATCACGCTCAATCGACAGGTTTTCCTCCTTAATTAATTATTTAATTAACAGTATCACTTTATAAAGGCTGGGTTTCCTCCACGGGCTCTCCCGGCTCTAGGATCGATCTATTCTTTATGAAAAATTACTATTCATCAGCCGGATTCGAACCAAGGAAATTGAGCTTTGGAAGTCAGTGCTCACCCACTGAGCTACCCCTCCCCCTGATCAAGTTAATATAGAATTTATATTTTATATATATGTGTGTGAGTGTGTGTGTAAATTGCCTTTAAGGTACTTTCAAGAACGTCCAAGGGGTAGACCGAAGCGAAGTTGGAAGTTGCGTTATAGCCGATCTGAAGGGACTGGGTTTGGACGGCGAACGATGGAGAGAGGTGTGCAATAAGCGATAAGTGGTGTCGGCATCGAACCTTCGGGTTTGCTAAACCTATTTTTCTTATTCTTAAGTTACTATATCATTCTAGAACTAACAGATAAAAATACCGAATAATTAATTTTTACTTATTTGCTGACATAATGGACCAAAACATTCAATATATTTGTTTCTTAACCATCATAGAATGTATGTATTTGTGCAAAGTTGTTTTTTTGGGTTTAAACTAAAAACTACTGATGGTTATCATTGCCCTCAAAATTACACTAATTGATTCATTTTTCAATCTTAAAACTACTATTATAAAAGTAAAAATATTTTAAACAGGAATAATATAAAAGACATATATAAATTACTATAGAAGATAGAGTAAATAGAAATTAAGTCATGATATCGTCGGCACCATGTTAAAATAATGAATTTTGCTATGTTAACTAAGCTCATATTCGTTACTTTATCACGCCCGACGTTATCACATATTTGTGAGAAAAAAAATAGTTTAATCCAGATTAGTTGAATTAGCCCTATGTTGTTAATGGAATTCAGAGTGAATGCAGGTTAGTGGACAATTGACATTTTTCTATTAAGAGTTTTAACAAAATAATAACTACAAGTATGAAGATAAGATCACAATCTTACCAATTTCGTTTTAGCTCATTTCATAAATTGTTATAAAACCGGTTTAAAAATCATAAATTTTGTGGGAAATAAATTATACGAATTAATTACTTACCTTAATAAATCCGTTTCGAATTTTAAAATCCGATATTATCCAGTGCAATCCATATTTTATTGATATCAATGAGACAAATCTTGTAAACAATTGAGATTCTCATATAACCTCACTGCATATAACCTTTCACCATGCGTTATCTTTAAGTCAGGTTCTCACAGTGATAAAATATCGATTATAATAAAATAAATTTGTACTTCATTGGATGAAACTAAATATTCAGATATTTCAGTCATAATAATTTTATTGAGTTAGCCGACTTTTGGACTCAAACAGGTAGGTCGTCCTCAGGACTATCGTTGGAAGTCGAGATAAGAACTGCCCATGTTTGGGTCGATACTTGGGATAACCTTATAAAAATATCTGACTGAAATTAGTTGTTTATTTTATGAAAATGACGATACTAATTTATTTTACAACCTTATACTTTATATTTAAAGTCTATAATTCGATGGCTGAACTGAAGTTCCCTAAAAAACTAATCCGCCTAGAACAGTAGGAAAACTATAACTCTTATGGTGCTTAACTTTAAAGGTTTTATTGCTGTTTGTGCTAATATATATATATATACTAGTAGGCTCTTGCGAAAAATTCGCACAGCATATTGTTATCAAATGCCCAATTAATAATAAAATAAAATAATGTAACCTATCAAAAGATAAAGAAATCAAACGTTACTTTATCGATAAATATAATTGACAAATAAAACAAAAATGAATTTAAATCTTCATTTTTGTTTGGAACCAACATGTTTACAAATTTCAGTAAGCTGTATCTTTGCTAAAAATTGTCCGATTTCGTTGATTTTGTTTTTCCTTTTGTAGGGAATTTAGTATTCTTTTATATAATCACGGGCATAACCAAGGGAAAAGTGTGTAATTTTTTATTTATTCGCAAATAAATTTTGTTTTCTTTTATAACTTTTTTGCCTGAATTTTCGGGGTGATTAGACTATTTTGTCCGCCTGAAGGAGAAGGAAGCCTTCGAAATTGGTGGCTCAATCTTGAAATTTGGTGAAGAATTGACGATGATATGGCTTGCCTATCAAAAACACCATCGATAAATAATATAAACTCCCCCTCTCTCGGTTATAGAGACCTCAAGTCGACGAAATGAGACATGTATTCAATGACAGTACTACAATTAATGTAAGGTTGTGTGGATGCTAACCCTATGCCTTGCGTTATCTCAAAAATAATACGTTTTGGGGCTTAAAAACGCAGGATCCGATAGTTCCAGAGGAACTATCCGGGTCTTGCTGTACGCATCAAATTCTTCTAGATTCAATTTGTCCCGTATCGATCTACAGACCTACCACTGTTCAGGTATTGAAGCCTAGCACAATGTTTGTTTCGGATTTATTTATTTTAGAAAGAAAAACAAAATTGGAGAATACGATTCGCTAACCCCCCGTGAAATTCTGAATCCAACGGTACCCCATTCATGGTATTTTAGCACGACAGGGGCTTATATTTGGTACAAAACCTATTTCGAGTCTTACTGTAATAATATATGTACGGATATTCTAGGTTTATTTTTATTTTGACATTAATAGGTAACAAATTTTCTTCGATATTGTCTACATAATTCTTGTTTATCCACATTGATGTTAAAGGATCTTTGTTTATTTTTTTTTTCAAATATGCATTACTAGTTATAATGCTTGAAATAAGATCGTTATTAACGGTTGAGAGAACATACTTCGAAGGTCGCGTCCCTGAAAGGATTCGTGTCTCCCTTCTCTCCGAACATAGAGCTTCCTTTTTGGGGATATTAGTGACAGATACAATTTTATTTTATTATTTTTCATCGGAATTATTATTAAATTTACTATCAAAACGATGACGTAGAAATCGATATTTTGCTTTATTCTTCGGGGGGAGAGGAGAGAATCTAATCTTTTGATAAGATTTAGTCAATATTCATCTTAAAAATATAAATTATAAATGTACTAGTAAGTCCTCTGAAAGATTTTTTATATATTTTTCAGATGAAAGTTGACGAAATGTTTTAAAATCAGTTTGTCTCTGAAGAATCGAAAATTTGGATACTTTTATAATAAATTATTTTATTAATGGAGACTATTTGGGCCTAAACAACTATCGTAAGATGGGGTGACTTTGGAACTGGGTGGCTAACTTTGGGACAGCTTTTAAAATTTAGTTTGTGGTGATTCCGTGTTGGGTACACTGTGTTGGTTCAGTCAGCAAAAATGTACTGAGCTACTACCTTCAGGCAGTTTGAGAAACCTAGTTTCCTTCGGTTCTGAAAAATGTTTAATTATTTGTTACTATTTGGAGAACTAAGCTCAAATACACGATTCAGCAAGAATATAAACAGCTGTTTAAATTTAATTCAAGGTTATTATATTGAAGCACTTAACTGTACCTTCTTTTTTTTTTTCTCTTACATTTATTTATCCGCATCTGTCAATTATAAACATCAGCAATCAGCAGATGTGCTGGCGTAGTAATGAGAAAAAAAAATTAAAAATAAAATAAAAAGTCTTGAGGAATAGCAATACCCAGCGGCATCCCTTCCATGGCTTTTACTAAAACATTATTTAAGTAGATCTCTCATCCAGATCCTTTTCAGTCGTCTTCTGGAGTCCTCGGGCATACTAGTTATTTCTTTTACCAGCTAGTTGGAGTGTCGGTTTAACTTGTTATGAAGTCGTTTGTAATACGTTTCGTATGTGTTCATTGACTCTCGGAGCGTGTAAGTCGGTGTGTAAAGTGTGGTTGTTCACATACCATGGTGCTTAAGTGATAAGTCTTAGTATCTTGGACTTCAAAGTTTGATTTTTTTTATGTGTGTTGGTTTTGCAATTCCGTATATTTATATTCCGTAATTCCAAAGAGGTTTTAATAGATATGTGTAAATACTTAGTTTCTGTCTTGCTTTTAATTTGGAATGTTGTCTTAACATTGAATGTAACAATTTTAGTCTTAGATTTAATGTGATTCGTTTTTTTTTACATGTGGACCCGATGTCTACTCTACCTTAATTTATAACAATACACCTCAACATATAATGATTAATACAAACATTACTGTTATAACTAACAACTTTGTTGTTAGATGAAAGGAATAGTGATTTTGATGTCGATTCTAGAGAACGTATATTAATTTCATAATTGTGGGTTGATGGTTGACTGTCTTGAATAATGAAGAGAATGATGGTTGGGGTGATCAGTCAGAAATAAAAAGCCAAATAAATAATAATATTTATTTTAACATTTTCCGACGTTTCGACCTGAAGTTCAGGCCTTCATCAGGGCTAAGAAAAGAACCAGATAACGAGATATGAGAAACATAAACAATCGAGGTAAAAAAATAAAGTAAATTGAAGTGGGTAGAATAATGACAAAAACAAGATATAAATATTCCACTTCATTTTACTTTATTTTTTTACCTACATTATTTATGTCTCTCATAACTTGTCATCTGATTCTTTTCTTAGCCCTGATGAAGGCCTGAACTTCAGGTCGAAACGTCGGCAAATTTTAAAATAAATATTATTATTTATTTTGCCTTTTTTATTTCTGACTGATCACTCCAACCATCCTTGAAGATTGAAATCAAATAGTCTTAAGTCTTTAACTTAACTACGAGACGCAAGAATCTGAACGATAAGTCTTGTTCTTGTTCAAATCTTAAAGTGACATTATTTGTCTTGATCTTGCATTTTCTAAAGACCAAGACCGTTTTCGAGTCACTATCACATATAAAGCATAATGGAACTACCATTCCAAATTTCAGCTTCATTTTCATATTTTGAGATACAACGATCAATAAGTCAGTGATGGTATCTTTCTTTATAGTTATATATAGAATTATAATAATTTATCTAGTGTACATTGTACAATTACCATCAATATGCAAACGAAGAAAAAAAAATTAAGTTATACCATCACACTTCAATGGAATAATTGTCCCTCAGAACAATGGTCCGAATGATGTTCGCGACCAGCTTCGGCCTGAAGGTGATCTTGGCACTCGGCGTTGTCCTCATCTTCCTGACCGCCATCAGCCTCTCCGGAGGACGGGACGTCGTCCACCGGAGGGTACGCAGGGACGCGGGACCGCTGAAGATCACCCGCAACGGGACGGATCCTCCGGACACGCTGTGGGCAGAAAGGAGGCGTCACATTGTCCAGGTCAGTATCTTGAGGATATGGTAGGCAAAATATCATGTTACTTGATGTCTCTAAGGAGTTTAAATATCTCTGTAGTTCAGTCAATTAATGCCAAAGATGAGCGTGTAGAGTCCATGGGGAGAGTGATGAAGCATGTGACTTTAGGAATTTTTTGGGTGTAAACTAAAATAAAAGCAAAGCGTGCAGTATGCATGAAGAAGGTGAAGAAGCATTTTACTCTTGCAATTTGTATTTGGTACTTAAGAGATAAGGCTAAAAGCCCCAAATTAAAAAAAAAAAAATTATAAGAAAGGAAGTACTGTCTCTTGGTCAACTGTTGTGTAAGGAAGTGATTCGACCTACATCACGCTCAACTACCCGGCTTTCTTTTAAATAATCATTGGTACAATCAACAAAAAAAAAATGTATACTTTTTAAGTTATACATAAAGTTTCTTTTCCTTTTTTTCTTAACTTTTTTCCTGGAATTTCGGGGGTATGTGGCTAGTTTTCTCACCTGAAAGAGAAGATGATCTTCAAAATAAGAGCTCAATCTTTTGATTTGATGATGAATTTTCGAAAATATGGCGAATACCCGAAAAAAAAAATACTTTTGAGAAATAACGTATAAAAATATTGTTGGAGACATGAATATGAATCGGTTATAAGTAAAATATAAATCCACAATCCATTTATATTACCAGTTTCACCAACCCATTGATGGATCCTATAGGATTATATTTTATCATAAAAATCCATGGATCGAACAATAAAATGACCGATATTAACGCCTTATGTTGTGTGGTATAAAAACCGAACCTGTAGATTTTTATAGAAATAAGCCATAACTGGGAATCATATTTCTTTAGGTGTCTCATTTTCCTTAAATATGTAATACAGTTGAGAGTTGTATCATATTATAGGGTATTTTATTTCATAATATTCTACCTGTAAAGGAGAAAGAAGGTGTTTTTTTCCCCTTTGACATCTCGTATTGCGATCGTGAAAATGTTCTTACCCGAATTTTTATTGGAAAGGCACTTTTTGAGGTCTCTTGAGCCGATGTTAAACCGTCTCTCGTAAGTTGTATCTTTTTTAATACTTTTTTTTGCTTTCACTTACCTAAATATGAAATATATAATAAAGGAAAGTATTGCGATCATGTGGGTGCGTATGTGTTAAGAGTCTAGCTAAAAAACGAAAAGTCGTACGAAAGTGAAATTGCATATTTAAGGTTTTTATATTCTAGGGATGTTACAGCAAATTTTTCGTTAAAATCGGCTAACCGGAAAGGACATTTTATATTATGGACTAAACACATTTTTACGATTTTCTCGAAAACGGCTCTAACGATATCGATTAAATTCATTATTTCAGTGTAAAATAAGGCAGTTTTAAATAAAATGTAGATTTATTCTGATTGATGTTATATGGCAGGGCTTAAACGGCTAATTTTCAATATTAGCCTCTCCTAAAGTATCTTTAATTTTTTTTATCTGAAAAAATTGACCATTTCATATTAATCTTTAATATAAAAATAGTTAAATAGAAAATAGAAAAGAATTTGATAATTACCTAAAGGAGAAATAAGAGATTAAGTAACGGAGGATAGTTGTAATTGAGGAACCAAAGGAATACCAGAGCACCCGAACTCCTCCGAAAGATTAGAACACGCTTCCACTCATAACATCAGCTTAATATAATATGGACTCCGACAATATTACATAAATATGCATATGTAGTTTTCATAAATCCTATTGTTGGTATTATTTAATATTTAATTGTACAGATTACAGGGATATGAATATTAAAATATGTATATAAAAGTATAAAAAGTACTTGTACAAATAAAAATACCCACAATGAAATATAAATAAATACAGCATCTATAATTTTTACTTTCACTTCCCCTTTGTCTGAAAATTCGTTTTTCTGCTAAGAAGAATAAGTTAAAGTTGTGTGATGCACGCATCGCACCAGATTTTTTTCTTTTTTGTTGGAATTATTAGGGTTTTCGTCTATGGAGACCGTCCTGTAATGAAATATTCTTAAGAATAATTACCTAAATAAAAAAAAAAACTAAGTTGTGTGCTCTAGACCACACAGTAGAAAGGAAAACATCAAAAAGACGTGATTAATAATCTGAAAATAAATAATTAAAAAATAGCTCATTATAAAGAGGATGAAATGCTGAACATTTCCCTCGCTTACAGTATGCAGGTCCGATTTTTAGTTTCTGAGATATTTTAATCCATATCTTCAATAAAACTCGTTATCATTTGGTTTTCGACACTATTTTTTCTCTTTTCGCCTCCCTAACACGGCGTCGCGTTAATATACAATTTTTTATAATAGAACACTACAGATAGGATGAAATGGTAACAATATGAAGACCCGATTTTTTTAGTTTGTGTGATATTTTAATCCATATGCAAAAACACTTCAAATAATCGACTCCGGCGAACTTTATCCTAGCGTTACACAACGGAAATCTGACGGCTCAATCTAATTCAATCTCCACAACAAAAAAAAAGTTCAAAACGCGCCTAAAGAAGTTTTCTATTAAAAAAAAAAAAATTTTATTGAAAGTTTGGTGCTAAGTGAAAATTGTGTTATACATCGCACCTGATTGCTTTACTATTATAGTCCGTGGTACGGAAATTCTTAGAATTGGGGCGTTTTCAATCTGGAGGGAAGCAAAGTTTGTCTATTTTTTTAGGTACTAAAAATTCTAAACACGTTTGCTTTCTACTTCAATCGTAAGATGATCTGATCACAAAATCTAAAAAAAAAAGGTAGCCTTCAAAAATATTGAGCCATTTGGCGTGACTTACAGCCCCCAAATTTTCAAAATAACGAGGTTATATAGAACAATTGGCCCAATATTTTTGAAGGCCTCCTTTTTTCACGATTTTGTGATCAAATTATCTTACGGTCAAAGTAGAAAGCAAACGTGTATTTACGAGTTTTTAGTACCTAATTAGATAGTAAAAGTTTTCCTCCCTCCAGATTGAAAACGCTCCAATTCCAAGAGTTTTCGTAAATAAAATATTTGTAGTTTACGATGAGATGAAACTATTTACGAAGTTTCAGGCGGTTGTTAATAATTCAATAAAAAATGGTCTGTACCACGGAGTATATAGCTAAAGGGGAATTATGTATATTTGAATACATAAACACTTTGAAAGCTTACATAACAAGGCCTGTATGGAAAGTGCATTAGGAGGAAATGGCTATACACAATCGAGCCTATTGTACAATTTGGACCTCCAATATTCCAATAACGTTTTCAGCTCCAATAGTTCGGTAGGCTTTGTGTTACAGCAAGGATCTCCGACGCCTACGATTCCTTCCAATTAATTGGCCTTTGAATGCCATACCTTACCTTTTGAGATAAGTTAACTCCGACTTACTAAAGATTATTACTTATATCACCTGTAATAGAATTATGATAATAATATTATTATTGTTATTATATTATACTAGTAGGCCCGTGTGAAAATTCAAACAGTTCAGCGATCAAATAATAAATTAATAAGAAAATAAAACAATAGGACGTATCATAATAGAAATCAATGGTTACTTTCTCCCTAAATATATTCGAAAAAGGAAACAAAAATTAATTTTTAAAATTTTATTAATATTTGGAACCAACATGTTTACGAATTTTAATAAGCTGTGTTTTTGTTAAAAAATAGTCGGATTTGTATGATTTATTTTTTTCCTTTTGTAGGGAATGTAGTAATATTTTATATAATCATGGGGATAAGAGAAGAGTGTGTAATTTTCGAGTTATTCGCAAATAAAATTTATTTTCTTTCATAACTTTTTTGCAAGAATTTTCGGGGTGATTGGAATTTTATTTATCAATAAATGCACACATCCACACACGTGCATTCAACTTAATTCTATTAATTTCCAAATTGTCATTACATAAATTATTAAATAACTAGTAGACCCGTTCGAAAAATTCGCACAGCATATTGTTAAGTGATCAAAAATGCCGAATCAATTCGGTTTTCGTACATTTCATTCAACTACACACCAATTACACAGAGTTACAGACTACATTGCTGGAGCTTTAGAACAAAAACTATATGCAACTGGAGTATTTTTGGATGTTGCTCAGGCGTTTGATAGAGTCTGGCACCAGGGTCTTCTCTTTAAACTTAAGACTATACTTCCATACACGTACTATCTTATCCTTCAATCTTTCCTCTTCGATAGATTTTTTTCAGTTCGGCAGGGCTCGGAAGTGTCTTCAGTCCGTCCAATCGTCCCCAAGGTTCAATACTAGCCCCTCTACTTTACGTTATATACACTTACGATATACTTATTGACGATGAGATCTTGACAGTTACATATGCAGACGATACAACAATCCTCACAAAACATCAAGACCCTGCACAGGCCTCACTAACTCTACAACATCATTTGCTTAAACTACAAGATTGGTTCACACTATGGAAAATTCGACTTAATCATGACAAATCCAAACATATAACATTTACTCTACGAAAAAAACACCTGTCCTCCAGTTTATATTGACAACAATCAAATTCCTCAAACGGACACGGTACTTTACCTTGGACTCACCTTCGACAGAAGGATGACATGGGGCCCACATGTTAAAATGAAGTGTATGACACTTAACAAACGACTCAAACTACTTTACTCTCTTTTTGCCAAATCTTCAAAAGTAAAACTAAAACAGAAACTGAATACATATACATACTTACTTTAGCCCATATGGACGTACTCATCACTAAAGAGAACTCCTAACCACCTACAAAAACTTCAAACGTTCCAATCAAAATTATTGCGACTCATAACAAAAGCACCTTGGCACTTTCCAACAGTTGACCAACATATAACGACCCTTTATCAACGATTTTACGCAAATTTAAATGGATATAATAACAGACTAATAAGAGACATGGCCACAGCTGACATACCTCAGAACATGAGCACAGGAGACTAAAAAGGTGTTGGATGAGGGATCTCCTTCCTTAGACAACCTAAGTAATTGGAACAAGTTAGGGAAGAGGTACTGGTGAGTACTTTCCTTCCCCATGCCTGTCATGTCATTTTATCATTATCGCCATCACATTTGCTGATTGTCAACTTATTGTTGACAGGCGCAAATATATATTTTATAGACAAAAAAAAAAAAATAAAAAAAAAAATAAGAAAATAAAACAATGCAACGTATCAAATGATAAATAAATAGATTTCTACTTTCTCGATAAATATAATCGACAAAGAAAACAAAAATTAATTGAAACTTCATTAATGTTTGGAATCAACATGTTTATAATTTTCAATAAGTTGTATTTTTGCTAAAAATTGTCCGATTTCGATATTTTTTTTTTCTTTCGTTGAGAATTTAGTTATCTTAACCATGGGAAAAGTGTGTACTTTTTTATTTATTCGCAAAAAAAGTTTCTTTTCTTTCATAACTTTTTTGCTTGAGTTTTCTGGGTGATTAAACTATTTTGCCCGCCTGAAGGAGAAGGAAGCCTTCAAAATTGGTGTCTCAATCTTGAGATTTGGTGAAGAATTAACGATGATGTGGCTTGCCGACAAAGAAACACCATCGATAAATAATATAAACTCCTCCTCTCTCGATCATAGAGACCTCAAGTCAACGAAATGAGACATGTATTCAATAACAGTACTACAATTAACGTAAGGTTGTGTGGATGCGAACCCTATGCCTTGCGTTATCTTGGGAGGAACTATTCGAGTCTTGCTGTATCAAAATCTTCAAAGCCTAATTTGTTCCGTATCGATCTACAGACTTACCTACAGTATTGAAGCCTAGCGAAATTTTTGTATCGAATTTATTTATTTTAGATAATAATAATAATAATAATAATAAGGCTTAGCGAACCCGAAGGTTCGATGCCGACACCACTAATCGCTTGTTACACACCTCCCTCCACCGTTCGCCGTCCAAACCCAGTCTCTTCAGATCGGCTTTAATGCAATCTTCCCACCTTCGCTTCGGTCTGCCCCTCGGACGCTTACCATTCGGCACAGCAAATATTAACTTTTTAGGAATTCTCTCGTTACTAAGCCCAACAACTTTACAAGCCCATTTGATTCGCCGCGATGAAATTACCTCAATTATATTACCCGGATACATCTCACGCAATTCGGCGTTGTGTAACCGTCTGAACTCTCCGGTTAACTCATCCTTCTTCGGTCCGAATATTCTACGCAATACTTTATTTTCAAAAACCTTAAGACGCTGCTCATCCCTTAATGTAAGCGGCCAAGTTTCGCATCCATAAAGAACTGTAGGCAAGATAATTGTTTTATAGATTCTAATTTTTAAGTTTCGGGACAAGAGGCGCGAACTAAGTAGTTTTGTCACAGAAAAATAACAAGCATTCCCCGCCTTCAGTCTAACCTTAATCTCTTCTTCAATTTCGTTTTTTCTAGTTATCGTAGAACCTAGATACCTAAATTTATCTACCTGTTCAAACATATTACCATCTATATCGATATCACCAGTAGTATCGCCATTTTTGCAGCTAACCATATATTTTGTTTTATCCACGTTTATTTCGAGTCCTAGTTCTTTACCGGCTTTCATTAACGTTGTCGTATTTAGTTTTATAGTTTCAACGTCTTCGCTTAACAGTACCAGATCATCAGCATAGCCCAGCACGGATGTTGTCCCGCCCAGATCCAACCCTTTCTCGGTTCGCATTACTTCCCTAATGGCATGTTCTAATGCCAAATTGAACAGGACAGGCGAAAGAGAATCCCCTGTTTTAAGCCCGAACGAACCTCAAATTTTTCGGACAAATTATTACCGATTCTAACTTTATTGAGTGTCTCCGTCAAGCACATCCTGACTAGATTTACTAGTTTTTTTGGAATCCCCTGCTCGATTAGAATATTATACAGTTTCTGGCGGTCAATAGAATCGTAAGCCTTTTTAAAATCTATATACAGCTGGTGAACAATACCGTTATACTCCAATTTTTTCTCTAATATTTGCCGTAAAGAAAATATTTGATCAATAGTCGAACGATTCCGTCTAAATCCGCATTGGTAGTCTCCGATAATTTCCTCGGCGTATTCCGTGATTCGACTGGTTAAGATTGAAGTGAATATTTTATAACATACCGGAAGGAGTGAAATTCCTCGATAGTTATTACAATCCGTCCTCGCGCCCTTTTTGTGGATCGGAATAAGAATAGATTCTTTCCATTCTTCAGGTAATTTCTCATTCACCCAGATCTTTTTAACCAACCGATGTATTTTAGAAACTCCAGCTTCCCCGCATGCCTTAATTAGTTCAGTAGGAATATTATCGATTCCCGCTGCTTTATATGATTTTAATTTTCCGATAGCTACTTCAACTTCCTCTTTACTTGGTCCTTCTATTAACGGTTCAGCACTCTGGTACTCAGAAGGAGGACACAGATCATAATTTACCGTATTTAAAATATTGTCAAAGTGGTCCTTAAACTTATTCAATATGTCAACCGGATCGGTCAGAATATTGTTATTATCATCCCTAATTCCAGACGTTACGGGCCCTACATATTTACGTGATCTGTTTATACCTTTGTACATTTCTCTTACGTTATTTTCGATTCTATTAGTTTCTATTTCAATTATTTTATTTTTAAGATACTCCCTTTTTTTATTTTTGAGCAATTTTGTCGTTTCGTTCTTTGAGATTCGGAAGTATTCCAGATTGTCTTCGCTAGGATTATTTAGAGCTTTTAATTTAGCGGCTTTTCTTTTTTCACACATGTTTAAGCAATCTTCATCAAACCACGGTTTGTTATTCTTATTTTCCTTTTTTCCTAGACACGAGTTACCGACCGCTTTAATATTATCTCTGATCTCTATCCATAACTTGTCAATATCCTCGTGGTCCTCGTCAGGAAGCTCTAAAGCTTCAAACCTATTCTTAACATCTAGCTCGAATTGGTTTCTAATTGATGGATTTTTTAATTTTTCCAAATTAAAATTCTCAAAATCGAAACGGTTTTCTTTTCTCTTTTTTATATTAAGTTTTTGTCGAAGTTTCGCGATTACTAATTCATGATCCGACCCACATTCTGCTCCGCGATAAGACCGTACATTAATTATACTGCTTTGCCAGCTGTGTTGTATCAAGACATGATCGATTTGATTTCGTGTTTGCGAATCCGGTGATGTCCAAGTATATTTATGAATATCCTTATGTTTAAACGTCGTACTTTTAATTATCAGGTTTTTCGAGATGGCAAAGTTTATCAGACGGATCCCATTATCATTACTATATTCGTGCAAACTTTCTTTACCAATCGTCGGAATATAAACTTCTTCCCTTCCTACCTTTGCGTTCGCGTCACCTACAATTATTTTCATGTAGTTTCGTGGTAGTTTATCATAAACCCATTCGAGTTTATCGTAAAATTCACTTTTGACTTCATCGTCACTGTCTTCGGTCGGACAATGTATGTTTATTAATGCGATTTTAAACCAACGTCCCTGAAATGTAGCTACCGAAATTCTATCACTAAAGAATTGTACGTCCCTCAAAGCGGATAGTAATCTACGCCTAATTAGAAACCCGGTACCTAAACAATGATTCCCGCTTCCTCCGTACCAAATAGTGTACTTCCCTTCCCTCATCGAGCCCTCCCCTGGCCAGCGAACCTCTTGCAGAGCCACGACATCCAAATTGTACCCATTTACCTCATTCGCGACCGATTTTAGCCCCCCTGCTGTGTTTAAACTCCTTACGTTCCACGTACCAATATTTAAATCCCTATATTTCAACTTGCGCCATGAATCCCCTAAAGCAGTCCCCACCCGGAGACCCGAACGGGGGACTAGTTTACCTCCGGATAATGAGCGTTTTACCTTAGGGAGATCCATGACTTTTTGTGGTGTTTGGTGAACTAAAGATATGTGAGTAGGGCGTTCAATCCTACGTCACACCCTCCAGCAAGTCTGGTGGGCCTTTACCTCCAGCAAGTCTGGAGGTCCCCTCCCTCCAGCAAGTCTGGAGGGCCCCTCTCATTGTTGGTCAGCGAGTCCATCGGACTTAGCCGGGAGGAACTTCCAAGGAATTTCCACCGGCCATCCCCACATCCGCCACCCGTGGGACGCTCCCCATACGCGGTAATGAGCCCGCGCGAGGTATTTATTTTAGATAGAAAAACAAAAGCGAAGAGTTCGATTCACTAAACCTTCGTGAAATTCTGAATCCAACGGTGCCCCATTCATGGTATTTGAGCATCACAGGAGCTTATATCTGGTACAAAACCGATTTACTGTAGTAATATATATGGGGATAATTGCGATACAACTGGGACGACTCACTCACTCATAAAGCATGTAGATATTCATTCAAAGCCTTGTTATAGAAAAAGTTGTATTCGAATACAAATTATATAATAATAAAAGTATGGTGCGGTTCGTGTATCACATACGTATCACTTACCACTCTAGAATAGAAATTGTTATAAATTGATATGTAAGAAAGTTTCAGTTAGTAGTTTATTTCCGAAATAAATCTTAATCGATTTTTATGGAAATTGGGACAGATATCGATTCCCATATAAAAACATCCAATAATACTATTTTATTTGATATTTACGTACCTAAATATCAATAAAAGTGGTAAGAAAATAAGTTTATTTCCGAAGTAGTTTTTTCTTTCAAGGGATGTTAGAAAACTTATATTTCTTATGCATTCTTTAAATAAAAAAATGATCAAAATAAATTTGAGAAGTTGATCGGGAGCGTGTCCAAATTAATAATAAGAAAAGGCTAAACCGACACCACCAGTCTCTTATTACACACCTCCCTCCACTGTTCGCTGTCCAAACCTCGTCCCTTCAGATCGGCTTTAACGCAATCTTCCCACCTTCGCTTCGGTCTATCCCTCAGACGTTTACCATTCGGTACATCAAATATTAATCTTTTAGGAATTCTCTCGTTACTAAGCCCAATAATTTTACAAGCCTATTTGATTCGCAGGGATGAAATCACCTCAATTATATTACCCGAATACAGTTCACGCAGTTCGGCGTATTTTGAACTCTCCGGTTAATTTATCCTTCTTTGATCCGAATAATCTATGTAATACTCTATTTTCAAAAACCTTAAGACGCTGCTCATCCCTTATAAGCGGTCATGTTTTGTATCGATAAAGAACAGTAGATAAGACAATGATTTTATAGATTCTAATTTTTAAGTTCCTGGACTAGAGGCGCGCGCTAAGTAGTTTTGTCGCAGAAAAATAACAAGCATTTCTCTCTCGCAGCTTAACCTTAATCTCTTCTTCAATTTCGTTTTTTCTAGTTATCGTAAAATCTATATACCTAAACTTCTCTACCTGTTCAAACATATTACCATCTATATTGATATCACCAGTAATATCGCCAGTTTTTGTAGCTTACCATATATTTTTTTATTATCCGTGTGGTCAAATTAAATATTATATATTATAATAGTATTTTTTTATATTTTAAAAGCCTGATAAAACTGACTCTGACAAATACCAATTCAAAAATAAAATTCCAGGTGCTAATAGGTAAACCATTTCAAATAAACACGGGGCTTAGGCAAGCCGACGCCCTGTCATCAATACTGTTTAATGTAGTACTAGACAAAATTATGAGAAATTTTTGGCAAAAGGACAAGGCGGGTGGAGTAATAGGAACAAGAAGCAATACGAGATCTAACAGTATTATATATAAGATTGATGTATATACTATAGCAACTTTTAACATCTAAAAACTTAGATAATATAATAAACAAAATATTACAATGTTCTTGTTTTAAAAAATAAATAAATAATTTATTTGTTTCAGGTAATGAATGACATATTTTACTGCAATTTTGAAATCTTGACTTACTCAATGAGGTAACAATCATTGTTATATTTACAATAGATGTTTTTTAATTTAAAAAAAAATCTTCAAAAAGAACAGGATATAACAGGTTTTTGAAAGATGTACTGTTAATTATTATTACCAATACAATACAATTTATTGTAGCGTAAATGTACCAGTAATTTTAAGAGATTTTTTATTCTTGAATTGAAGCTTAATGTCACAGAATTTAAATTTATATTGAATAAAAAAGAAAGTGATGCATTTCGAGATGAATCGGATTGGGAATGGAGTAGGTGTTCGAAGAGGAGAGATTTGAAAGAGGATAGGATATTGATTTTGCGTGTCCAATATCTGAGAGTATTCAATTCCAGAGGGAGACAACTTGATTAAAAAGGATGTATCAAACGCAGCAGTTCGGTGAGGAGGAGGATAGAGGTCGGACACACAGGTGGGATCTGGTGGGACAGGATTGAAAGGAGCGTTTGAATTGTAGGACCTGTATAATATAGTAGGGTCATCGAGTTCTAATAGCCTGGTATAGGAAGGTAGCAAGGAAATTTTGACGGCTGTAGGACGGATAAAGCCACTTCAACTCGGTGTAAAACTGGCTAATATATAATATTGGTCCAGTTAGACTAATATAACCTTGTTATTTTGATATGTTAAAAGTGGAAATGACGCCAAACGTGATTTTGTAATCAAATCATGTTTTCAGTGGAATGCAGGCAGGTGTTCATAAGTTATTAGTGCCAGACTAAATAGACAATGTTTGCTGATCTCCAGATTGAAAAACATACCAATTCCGAAAATTTTCATAAATAAAAAAGTTATTGCTTACGATGAGATGAAGTTATATTATAGTTGTGATGGACCAAAAAATTCAAAAAGTTAACTCCCTCTCAAAATTAAGAGGTTACACGTTTCAGGATACCTAGAATTCGAAAAAAGAATTTAAAAAAATTTGTCCGTCCGCCGTCCGCGCATTATCTCCGAAACTACTGGACCAAATTTTTTCAAATTTTGATATAAAATCAGAAGTCACCCGAGGATGATCCTCCTTCATCGACATTACTATCCGCCTTTTACATTCAAAATGGCGTCCGAAAAACCTGGGTTGCTATAGACTGTAGTGCCTAAACGAATGTACCGATTTCAATGAAACTTCGCTAAAGTCATTTTCATGTTTTTTTAAAAGTTTGCGGAATTTCCTGATAAAAATAGAAAAAAAAAAAAAAAATTTCAGTTCTTTTCCCATTTTTATCAACAAATTAATTATTATTGCGATACTTTTCCTTTATTTTGTAAGTAGTAGTCTTATATTTGTCTAATTTGTATCAAACCGATTTTCAGGCACTAGGAAGTAATTATTGTATCTACTTTTTTTCTCTTGATTTCCTATATTATAAAGAATAATAGCTAAACAAGCCTTTTTAATTAAATGCATTATTATTAATGTACAATGTACGAGATCCACACTACCTGTTATCTCAACGTTAACTGAGCTAAAATGCACCACTATGATTGAGATGAAGTTATTTAGAAATTTTTTGGCTGATATTAATAATAATATGTTAAATGTTAGTAAAAAAAAAAAGAAAATATTTTAGCCAATTAAACTCTCCCGAAGATCATCCTGCAGAAGTGAAGTCCGTTGGCAGGACTTCAGGAAGTCTCCCCCCCCCCCTCTCAGTCCAGGCTGGCCAATCCAAGCGGTATATTTTAATTAAAGTTGGCCCCCTCCCAAAAGTCGGTAACCAATCACGTGATAAGGGAAGCAGGAAAAAGTCCTTCCACTTCTTACCCGCCAAATTGCTGGCCTAATGTAACGTGGGGGCTTCTTCATACGTGGCTTAAATGGGTTCTTCTAAACTTAACGTAAAGAAGGAATTAAGCTTAGTTTGAGCTAAATGTTTAAATGAATGGAAATGTTTATATTTCATTCATTGAATTTTTAAGAAATTTTTTATTAACATTGGGTGTGTTTGTTGATGAATGGATAGCTATATGAAGATGTTTGAATAATATATCTAGTCCTGTCATAAATATTGTTACAAAGAAATGCATACACATTTCAACAAAAAAATATTATTTTTTTTCAAAAACTTTATTAGAAAATAATGAAGAGAAGAATAGTTGGGGTGGTCAGTCAAAAAGGAAGGCAAAAATAAATGATAATATTTATTTTTACATATGCCGACGTTTCGACCTGAAGTTCAGGCCTTCGTCAGGGCTAAGAAAATAACCAGATAACAAGGTATGAGAAACATAAGTAGTGATGGTAAAAAAAAAATAATAAAAATTAAAATAAATAAATATAAAGTAAAATGAAATTGTTAGATGACTAAGAACTAAGAGATAAATAATAATAACCGTTGCAAAGTGTGGAATGATGAAGTAGGCATAATCAAAAAGGGTGACATAAGTGTTACAATGGTAATCTTACAATAAAATGTAAAACATAAAAAAGAAATATGAAGTTTCTTCTCAATTTCTTCCCTCCTTCCTTTCATTCCTTTTCTCTGTTTTTAACTCTTTATTATATTATACATTGTCTGTACATCTTGATAGACTTTACAATATCTCAATTTTCTATTTAACTACTCCATTCTCAATGTCTTAATTTTACTATTTATTTTCATTTCTTATATAACTTCATATTTCTTTTTTATGTTTTACATTTTATTCTAAGATTCCCATTGTAACACTTATGTCACCCTTTTTGATAATGCCTACTTCATCATTCCACACTTTGTAACAGTTATTATTATTTATCTCTTATTGAATATTTAATAGTTGATCTAGGAGTTTCACTTAGAACTCAGTTCTAAGTGAAACTCCTAGAGGAACACACCTCCCTGATGAAGACCTGCAAAGTCGGGTGGAAACGTTGGCTTTCAATAAAATAGTTTTACCACTATTTAGCCTTTTTATGACCGCAACCCCGGACCATCTCCTTCCTTTATTTATCTCTTAGTTCTTAGTCATTATTCTAACAATTTCATTTTACTTTATATTTATTTATTTTATTTTTTTAATTTATTTTATTTATTTATTTATTTTTTACCATCACTACTTATGTTTCTCATACCTTGTTATCTGGTTATTTTTCTTAGCCCTGATGAAGGCCTGAAGTTCAGGTCGAAACGTCGGCATATGTAAAAGTAAATATTATCATTTATTTTTGCCTCCTTTTTCGACTGACCACCCCAACTATTCTTCTCTTCATTATCCACGACAGTCAACCAATTACCAATTATTAGAAAATAAAATTTAGAGTAAAATATAGAGTAAAACAAAAAATAAATTGACAGGCATTTAATCTCCGTTTTTGTATTTTATAAACCATCTTCAACAATTTTTTTTAACCAATTGACAATTTTTTTTAAATTGTCAATTGGGCAGAATATTAAAAACAAAATAGTGGAAACTTCACAATTTACCTATAGAAAAAAATAGAAAAAACTTTTGTTGTATATTTGTCAGCTCTTTTCTCATTTTTCTCAACAAATTTATTATTTTCGCAATACCTTTCCTTAATATTTGTAAGTAATAATAATAAAAGGCTTAGCGAACCCGAAGGTTCGATACCGACACCACCAATCGCTTATTACACACCTCCCTCCATCGTTCGCCGTCCAAACCCAGTCCCTTCAGATCGACTTTCCAAGTCCTCAGAACCAAAAACCCTCCCTACATCCTGGAACTCCTTACTCTACGTTCCTCTATCCACTCTCTTAATACCAGATCTCAACCTATAGATTTATATATCTCCTCCCATAAAACTACTTCTTTCAGAAAATCCTTCGTCATTCTTGCTACTCCCTTTTGGAACTCCTGTTCCACCACCTACTCCACATTCAAACTTCCGTAAACATGTAAAACTCCTTGCCTCTGTATACTGTTTAAGTCAAATCAACAGCATAATTACAATAACAAACAACTGTTAATTAGTTTGTATTTTGTATTATTCTTAAGCGTCTGTAGTCTCAGAATAAAATAATTTTTTCTTTTCGAAATCCACCATGCTAAAAACATTCTTATTTTCAAATATCTTGTCGAAATTAAAAGTTCCCTAGTGTTTTGCCGTTTTTGTGCTTTTTAATTGTTTTTATATATTTTTTCTGCTTGTTATTATGGCACTAAGGTCCTGACAGACGGAGAAGCAGATATGATGAGGAGATGTGGTGTGGTTAGCAGGCGAGGTAATTAGCGCTGCAGGTAGCAAGGAGAAATGTACGAGGTCATTAGGATAGCGATTAATCATCCAGGACTGACGGGGTTGCACAAATATGTTTGCGCGCGAGTTGGTTCGGAATTTAGTTCTTCCCCGCCCCCCCCCTCCCTTGTTTGATGTCTTCTTGCTTATCATTCATATCTAGTCTGCTTGCTACAATGCATTATCAGAAGGCTCTCTACCGAACCTGGAAAATCTATTAATTTCAGGCACTTTTAAAAACTAGACCAAACTCCTAGCTCATATGATTTAGAGTCACGAGCATATAATAATAATAACAGCAGATAATAGCCACAAGGACGTATAGGAAGCATATTTGTGGAGAAAATATAAATGACTTATGCCGTCTATGCAAGAAATCAGTGGAGTCGATTCAACATATAACTTCTGGATGCACAATAATGGCGGGTAAAGAATATTTACTAAGAAATAACAATGCAGCTAAAGTAGTACATCGAGCCATGGCCCAGGAGCTGGAACTGAGGGATAGCTATTCTCTGTATTACAAATATCATCCTGAATCTATCATCTCCAAGCGTAATGTCAAACTATTCTGGGATCACCCAATACATACAGATCACATTGTCTCACACAATAGGCCTGGCATTCTAATAATCGATGAAGAAAAGGAAATAGCGAGAGAAATACTTTATTAAAAGTAATACTGTCCTACTACATAGGGTTGCTTCGTACACAGCATACCTATCAATCCACAAGGACATTAATTTTATATTTCATTTTTCTATTTTTTATACATATATATGTCATATCTTTCCTTTCTTTCTCTCTTTTTCCTCTTCCCCCTCATAACAATACACTTACAAGTTATCAACAATAAAACCATATTAAATAATATACATACATTAAATAATACAAACATTTTTCCAAGACAAAAAAAAAAAAATTATTTCGCTGTTTCTCTCTTTAAATTTTCAAACGCCAGGAACTTATTACAACATCGCACACATACGTAACACAGCAATTTCCAGAATGTAGACAAAAAGACAGGACGACAGCGGATCAATTCAAAATTTAATAAACAGTTATTACCAGATGTCCTCAATCGGTATAAATATGATAGTGGATGATTCCCAGGGAGTCCAAAATAATATTTTCGGCCAATACCGCGAGCTCCCCAACATCAACACCTAGTTCTTCGAGAAAGCTCCTTGTTCTTTCCGGGATCGTTCCGCGAGACCCAAACCAGAGGCCTCTCACGGTGAACTCTCTCTCTCCGAAGGTCTCGCGGAATTTCTCTTTTAGGAAAGGGATGCATTTTTCGTATATATTCCTCTTTATAGAATATGGAATATTCCTCGTATAGAAATTGGAGTTTCTTCAGATGATGTAAAAATGTAAAATGTAGAATTGGCAGAAGAATTAAAACAACTGTATTTTTTAAAGGATAGCCGGATTTTACCTTTAATAATTTCATGTAATGGATTAATATCAGAGTTTCTTTGCGTGAGCTGGACTTGCCGTTTGTGACAATGGAAATAATGCAAATGGCAGTATTGGTGGGAACGGTAAGTATTGTTCGTAAATTTACAAATATAAAATAATTTTGAAAATATCTGAATGTTATATTTGGTTGACCGATTCGGTCCCCAATTGTTACAAACAACCATGTAAAGTGTGAAATAAATAAATAATAATAATAACCTTTATTTGTACATACAATGCGAAAAAAATGGATAGAAAATAGATATGTATAAAATTTTTACATTTTGATTTATACTTAACATTCTTATAAGTACAAAATCAACATTTTAGTTGTTTTGAGTTCAATTTTCCTTCTTTCTTTTTTTTTTTTTTTTTTTTCCTCCTCGTTCTCTTGCAACCACACTAGGTAATGAACCTGTCCCATCCTTTTCCATTCTTTCCTCTCTAATACTACTCTCTTCCAGGCTGCTCCCCCTCAGGTCCTCTTCATCTCCTTGTCCCAGTCTGTCGGCGGGCGTCCTCTCTTCCTCACGTCCTCTCTTGGACACCAATCCATAAACTGCCTGCTTTTCTACCAATCCATTTATTCGCTTTTCTATCTCTTCGTGTTATTCCGAGAACTTATCGCTCCATTCCTCTGACGGTTATCCTCAATTTATATCAAGTCTTCTGGTCAATTACCCATGTTTCACAACCACAGAGTCACGAGTATAATCAGCGAAATAATAATATTAAAGCTTAGCGAACCCGAAGGTTCGATGCCGATACGACTAATCGATATCCACATTCTTCCATCCACCGGGCTCTATCTAATCTTCCCAACTTCGCTTTGGTCTACCCCTCGGACGCCTGCCAGTCGGTACAGCGCATATTAACTTTTTAGAAATTCTTTCGTTGCTAAGCTCCAGCTATTTTTCATGATCATTTTATTCGCCTTTACTCAACTTAATCATTTCAATTATATTAACCGGATACAGTTCGCACAATTCAGCGTTGTGTAACCACCTAAATTCTCCGGTAAATTCATCCCGAATTAATCAGCGAAATATCTTTCTTAAGCTAGAATACTAAATTGTTCGGATTATCAAACAAAACAATGAACACATTGCAAAAAAAATCTGGTGCGCGCATCACACAACTTTCACTTACCGCTTTATTTAGAATATAAATTATTTTCTGGCAATGTTGGATTATAACAAACTGAATTTTTACTTTAGCTAAACTTTAATCTTTACAGCTAACCTGAACAACCCACTAAGGCCACCAGTATTAAGATGTAATACTAACGGAATTTATTATATCGACGGTATACAATAAAAACTACGTAACTCTGTTTTTGTAAAATAAATGCAGTCTCTGAGCTATATGTGCCTAGAGGGATTTGAAAGTACATTTGTATATTTGAACTATAAATCATTATCTTATTTTCAACAATGAACCATTGTAACGATCAAAATCCCACCCAATCAGTGTGAGCGATTGCTAAGGTCCGAAATGTGTCGCACACAAGCGCGTAGCAAACCATTTGCACATAAGTTCGGCTATGTTTCCGGGTCCCTCACATAATTTTTTTTCTTCAAAAATCACAAAAACTGTTATAACTTAAATACGACTTTAGCTATCTACAAGAAATTTAGCAGGAATTTAGGGCCACATAAACTACACAAAATGATGTCAACAGGACAACTAAAAACCTATTAGAAGTTTTTGTTTATTTATTCCTTATGTAGCCATTAAATCAAAAAAAACATTCATACGGCTTTGGAGAGCAAGTATTCAGCTTTTCAACGGATGTAGTAACATCGAATTTAGAGAAGATCCTGAAGAATTATGAATGACCAGAAGGATTTGTTCCACCAAGACAACGCAAGGCCCCACAGCTCATTGGTCACTTGTAATAAATTATTGAGCCTTGAATGGGATCTTTTACCCCAGCTCTCCCTATTCACCAGACTAGCTCCAAGTGACTACCTCTTATCCCAGTCTCTGCAGAACTACACGGATGAAAAGAAATTCCAAAAAGAAGAGGACACCAAAAACCACTTGGATCAGTTTTTTAACAAATAAGTCCAGACATCCTATGCACATTATACAGTTGGTGGAAAGATGGGAAAAATTCATATTAAATAATGGTCAATATAATGTAGATTAAAATAAATTTTATCTCTATAGTACATTGAGATTTATTTCATCCTGAAAAACCGAAAGGACTTATTTGCCAACCCAATACCTTGCTGCACACTAATGTTGAGGCACAAGCGAAAATTAACAAAAAAAAAAAAAAAAAAAATGAAAACAAGAGTTTTGGAACAAGCAATAACAATAAATAAAACCTAACTGCGCAATCAGTGTAGTGAACTAGGGTTCTCAAACATGCCGCAAGGTAGCGCAGAAAATGCCTACACAAAGCACGTTTTGGCAGACTGAACCAACTCAGTGTAGAGGAATCACCACAAATTAAATTTTACCCGTTGTCGTAAAGTTACCCATCCAGTCCCAAAGTTACCCCATTTTACGGTACGTTATATATCTTATAACATGTATTTATTTCTATATTATATATCTGAATATTACATATCTTAGACTTTTTATTTCTGGGCTGTAAATCAGTTTTTCTCATCTCTCTTACTCATGTTTCTCTTCTAAGAAGATATTTGATTTTTTTTTTTTTTTTTTTGTGCTAACGATCTCATGGAAGGTATTGAGTAATTTACCAATTAATTGATATTTTGAAAGTTTTCCTTGTTACTTATTTCTTCAGAATCTGTTTAGAAGTTCCCTCTTGAATATGTTTTTATTTATTTTATAATTAGCTACGTCTTATTAAATCGTTCAAAAGCTCTTTAAATTTTAATTGGGCAATTATATAGAGTAGTTTTCTTTTATGATATTGATTTCCTGAAGAAAATATCTTTAAAATATAATTTGACTATACATTTTAAAATTACATAATTTTACAACTCATTCCAGAATACTACTCGAATTACCTTTGCGAATACTTTCACATTAGGTAGATTCCTATGCATTTAACATATAAGTGTATATATATATCGTGGCTCACAGTGAAATTCGATACACCCCTTAAAAAAATATAAAAAAGACTTCATTGGTTACAGTAAATAAATAAAACCAGAAACTCTTTATCAGAAAAAACTCCACAAATTTATAATCTCATTTTAAATATGTACAAACTCGATTAAATTAAAATAGTTAGCTGTGATGGTAGCAGGGTAAGTCAATCGGAAAATTTATACGGCTACACAACGCCAAATTGCGTGAATTTTTTTTCTCCACTCCATCACCTTTTAGACTATACGCGGTTTTTCCCGGACTCAGGGATGAGGGCGAGGGATTAAAATCTGAGTTAAAAGACCTCCCCCCCTCTAGTACCGGGACGCGTTTATTTTGTTTTTTCTTCTAAGCGTCGATGATCAGGTCCCTGTTCGACGACCCCGCACTACCAAAAAAAAAAAAAAAGTGAACTGTATCCGGTTAATATAATTGAGGTGATTACATTGCTTCGAAGTAATGGGCGTGCAAAATTGTTGGGCATAATACCGAAAGAATCCCTGAAAGCTTATTATGTGCGTGCCGACTGATAAATGTCCGAGGGTTAGACCAAAGCGAAGGTGGGAAGATTGTATTAAAGTTGATGTTGTTGAGTTGGAATTGGATGGTGACCGCTGGAGGGTGGTGTGTGGACAGCAATTGGTGGTGGGGGCATCGAACCTTCGGAGTTGCTAAGCCTTTTATTATTATTATTATTTAATTATAGTTTTAGTGACGTTTTAAATTTTGAAATTGGCATTCCTCTCTGCTCCACGAAATTACCTATAGATGTAGATATGGTTGACCGTTGATATAATATGAGGAGTTGTTGGGGGGAGGGGAGTTCGGTCAAATTAATACTAAATTAAACAAGTAGAATTATTTAATTTTTGCCGACATTTCGACCCACTTTGCAGGTCTTCATCAGGGGTACAAAAGATACAAAACATGGTGAAAATAATATAAATGAATATAACTAGATATAAAACAAGAAAAGTTGTCTGATACAGAAATAAAAAGATGATATCAGAGATATAGTGGGTGAAAACGTAGTTAAAATAATATCTCTGATATCATCTTTTTATTTCTGTATCAGACAACTTTTTCTTGTTTTATATCTACTTATATTCATTTATATTATTTTCACTATGTTTTGTATCTTTTGTAGCCCTGACGAAGACCTGCATAGTGGGTCGAATCGTCGGCAAAATAATTCTTATTAATAATTAAATAATTCTACTTGTTTAATTTAGTATAAATTTGACCGCACCCCCCGATCAACTCCTCATGAAATTACCTATCGTTTGATACCTATTCGATGAAAATACATCAGGCATGTGTACCGGGAAAAATACCTTTACTACAGTATTATAGATTGAAAATTCTGAAAAGTCATATTGTAAGTTTCAAAAAAAAAAAAAAAATGTCGTATATTCCTTTTATTAATAATTTAAAATAAATATTTTTTTTTATATAAATCATTAAAATAAATATAAGGAAATATAAGGAAGGCATCCTTGTGAAAAGATTTCAAAAGGTCTCAGGGAATCGATTTAAATCCTTAAAGGAGCCTTTTCGATAGAAAATCAAAAGACGTCAGGGAACCGTCATAGAAGGTACTTTTTATTTTTGTTTATTCATGTTTTCACCTCGAGTTCGTTGGCATTTAAGTCTTTTGACGTCTTTCAAGATAAATAAAACCTCGTTTAATGGTGCTATTTATTATGTATATTTTTTTAAAAATATTCTTTTGAATCTATAATTGTTAGCGCTATTTCCATTGCAGATTTTATGCTAATTAATAATCTTTGATATTCAATACAATAAAAAGAGAATTTGAATTAAATAGTAAAAAACTAAGGTGTGTGCACACGATAGAATTTTTGTTTGTTTTTTTCCCCCCTACGCCTAAGTAACGCCTGCTTGATCAGCCATGCGTGCTCTTGCAGTCAAATATAATTTTGCTCTCCGAGCATAAGGGCTGTCCATTTCATTAAAGGAACATCTTATGTCCTGTAATGCAGGGCATGTATCAAGTTGTTCTCCTGTCATCATATCTAAGGAACACAGAGAGCATGTCGGGCTAATACGATAGAATTAAAAACATTAACAAGGCAAGATTAATAATATGAAATATCAATTATAAATAATAGCCCATTATAAATAATAATTATGAATTATAAATAATAATTATAAAGAGGAACATTAGAACATGCCATTAGGGAGGTAATGCGAACCGAGAAAGGGTTGAATCTGGGCGGGACAACATCCGTGCTGGGCTATGCTGGTGATCTGGTACTGTTAAGCGAAGACGTTGAAACTATAAAACTAAATACGACAACGTTAATGAAAGCTGGTAAAGAACTAGGACTCAATATAAACGTGGATAAAACAAAATATATGGTTAGCTGCAAAAATGGCGATACTACTGGTGATATCGATATAGATGTTAATATGTTTGAACAGGTAGATACATTTAGGTATCTAGGTTCTACGATAACTAGAAAAAACGAAATTGAAGAAGAAATTAAGGTTAGACTGAAGGCGGGGAATGCTTGTTATTTTTCTGTGACAAAACTACTTAGTTCGCGCCTCTTGTCCCGAAACTTAAAAATTAGAATCTATAAAACAATGATCTTGCCTACAGTTCTTTATGGTTGCGAAACTTGGCCGCTAACATTAAGGGATGAGCAGCGTCTTAAGGTTTTTGAAAATAAAGTATTGCGTAGAATATTCGGACCGAAGAAGGATGAGTTAACCGGAGAGTTCAGACGGTTACACAACGCCGAATTGCGTGAGCTGTATCCGGGTAATATAATTGAGGTAATTTCATCGCGGCGAATCATTGTTGGGCTTAGTAACGAGAGAATTCCTAAAAGGTTAATATTTGCTGTGCCGAAGGGTAAGCGTCCGAGGGGTAGACCGAAGCGAAGGTGGGAAGATTGCATTAAAGCCGATCTGAAGGGACTGGGTTTGGACGGCGAACAGTGGAGAGAGATGTGTAACAAGCGATTGGTGGTGTCGGCATCGAACCTTCGGGTTCGCTAAGCCTTATTATTATTATTATTATTAATTATAAAGAGGATGAAATGCTGAAATTTCCCTTGCTTATAGTACGCAGATCCTATTTTTAGTTTCTGAAATATTTTAATTCACCTCTTTCATAAAACTCATTATCATTTTTTTTTACACTATTTTATTCCCTTTTTGCCTCTCTAACAGGACGTTGCGTTAATATGCAATTTTAAACAATAGCCCATTACAGAGAGGAAGAAATAATAATCATTTCCCTCGCTTACAGTATGTTGGTCCGATTTTTAGTTTCTGAGATATTTTAATCCATATCTTCAATAAAAATTCGTTTTAATTTGCTTTTCGACACTATTTTTTACTTTTCTCCTCTCTTACACGACATTGCGTTAAGATGCAATTTTGAACAATAGCCCATTGCAGAGAGGATAAAACAATAATCATTTCTCTCGCTTACAGTATGTTGGTCCGATTTTTAGTTTTTGAGATATTTTAGACCATATGCAAAAACACTTCAATTAGTCGACTTCAGCCGACTTTACACATCGGAGATCTGACGGATCAATCTCAACTTCATTCCCCCCCATAAAAATGTACAAAACGCGCCTAAAGATGTTCCGTTGAAATCTAGGATTCGAAAATTTTCACGGACGCAATACTTTTCCTTACTAAAAAAAAACAAAAAAAAAAACATCTAATTCGAATGATGAAAAGAATCTACTTTAACAAAACACCTTCAGGCCTGTCAGATATATTTTTACTCCAGCCAGACACGGTACCTAGCGTGCTATTACAAGGCTAAAATTGTGTTCAGTATCCACAGCTTTATATATTATTATATATTACTATATATCATTATATATTACTATATATTTCATCATAAATTGAGAGGAGAAGATAAGACCCTCGTTACACATTTCTTGTTTGACTCTGTTCTATTCCTTAAAGAGTTGGCCCGTGCGAAAAATGCGCAGAAAATTTTGTTTAGTGAAGAAATAGCAAAACAATATGGAAATAAGAAGATCCTATTTATTATGTAAGGAAGGAATTAATATGTTTTCCTTGGTCGATTACAATATTCCATTAAACATATAAACCAAAATACTACAAATTGCTTAGCTAGAAGCTATTTTTAAACGTTGACTGAAAAGATAATAAAAGCAATAAAGACAAAATAATGCCCAGATCATAGGATATTTTAAATTATTAAAAAACACGTTGCAAATTATTTCACAATGGTTTATTATTTCCAAACAACTATACATCTAAAGTAACATTACCTTCCTAGCGACAAAAAAAAAGAAATAAAAGGTGATTCCAACTATTGGACTAAACTTTTTTTTTTAATCATTAGTAATATGCGAAAAGAAAAATAGCATTACTTCAGTAACACATTCGACATATAAAACCAAACAAAGGATATAAAATTTGGAGTAGAACATATAAAAAAAAAAATGGAGACCATATCTTTGCTCCTAATTGTATGATTTTGACGATTTTTTTTTTTTTTTTTTTTAGAATATTCCTTAAACTTTCCAAAAACCATACACAATATCGAGAAAAAAAGTGTATACTTTTTGAGTTATTCGGAATTAAATTTTACCATCCCTCGTAACTTTTTTTCCAGCTTCTTTTCGTTGAAATATGTTATATAGATAAATTTAAAGGGCGTCAAGAAAATGACTTAAAAGAAGTTTCATTGTAATCGGTACATTCGTTTAGGAGCTACAGTCTATAGCAACGTAGGTTTTTCGGCCTCCATTTTGAAAGTAAAAGGCGGATAGTAATTTCGATGAAGGAGGATCATCCTCGGGTGACTTCTTATTTTATATCCAAATTTTTAAAAAAATCGGTCCAGTAGTTTCGGACAAAATCGCGGACCGCGGACGGACAAAAAAAATTGTATTCGTTTTTCGAATTCTACGCTTCCTGAAACTTGAAACCTCAAATTTTGAGAGGTGGTTAAGTTTTTGAATTTTTTGATCGATCACAATGGTTGATTATTGAAAATAATAAACCAAAATAAAATGTAAGAACAACCAAATGTCTTTAAGAAATAATAAAGTTAATATAAAAGCCAAAAAAAAAAAAATGTAATAGACTATTCTACTCCTAAATGCAATATCTTTAAACAGGAAGACATTATTAAGTATACCAAAACTAATGGACTGTATCTTTGTTGCATACTTTTTGAGTTATTCGCAAATAAAGTTTCTTTTCCTCCATAACTTTTTTTTCTGAAATTGCGGGGGGATGGGACTATTTTTCGCATGTGAAGGAGAAGAATATCTTCAAAATGAGTGGTCAATCATTTGATGAATAATTGACGAAGTTATGGCGTACCGACAAAAAAACCCCTTTAGAAATGATTTGTTGGATTACGGGTTGTTCGCTTGAAGAGAATTTCACTTGAAGATAAGTTAAGATCATCCGCCGCGAGATGGTGCCACTTCAAGTCTACTTCGCCGGAACATAATTACAATCTCATTGCTCGTTTAGGTTCAGCTTTCATTGGAAGAGACGTTTTAGAAGGTTGTTGTAAACTTTGTGTCTGATTTGTTTAATTTCAGAGTACTCAGCCATGTTACGCTTAACATTTATTAACAAACCTAACCTAATGACAAAGGTGACGCCCCTTCATATTTTGACTGAATGTTATCCATATGAAGCACAACGAAAGGAAGTTGAATTGGAGAATTATATTGCTGAAATTTTGAAAAAAAAACTAATTGGCAAAAAAATTGTTTATATTTCTTCTAATAACGCAGATATACAACAAAATTTAAATTTTGCTTACAATTTTTTGGAAATTTAAATGTTTTAAATATTTTGAATATTTAATAGTTAACCGTTGGATTATAGAGGAAGGAGATGGTCCGGGGTGGCGGTCATAAATAGGCTGAATAGTGGCAAAGCTATTTTATTAAAAGCCAACGTTTCGACCCGACTTTGCAGGTCTTCTTCAGGAAAATGTGTGTTCAGCTAGGAGTTTCACTTAGAACTTAGAAACTCCTAGCTGAACACACCTCCCTTTTTTTTTTTTTTTTTTTTTTTTTTTTTTGTTCTTCCCTACCTCGCCTTTTAGGCTATACGGGATTTTCCCGGGCCGGGGGGTGAGGGCGGGGAATTTAAAATCCCCTTCGGCACCGGGACGCGAACTCGTACTTTTTATATCATCTGAAATCTCTGTTATCCGGTTCCCAGGCAACTAGCGGTGCTGTTACACACGCTTTAGCCTATTCGGCCACCCCGCCCCCATGAACACACCTCCCTGAAGAAGACCAGCAAAGTCGGGTCGAAACGTTGGATTTTAATAAAATAGTTTTGCCACTATTTAGCCTATTTATAGACCGCCACCCCGGACCATCTCTTTCGTTTTAATTATTTTGTTCTTTTAATAAAAATTTATTGTTAAATTTCATCTAATGTAATATAAATACTGTGTAAGGTCTAAAATGATCCGTTAAATGTTGAGGAACCCTCCCTCCCCTCCACCAATTGTTATAAATTATAAAAATAATAATAACCCCGGCGTTAACTATAACGAAAATCAAAATAAATAATATGGGATATTTCTCATAGAACCTTCCACCATTTTTTCTCTCCAATACATACCCTAATCAACTTTTTTTTTTTCAAAAATTAACATTGAAGTTTGATTCTTTTCTAATTGGGCCATATTCAAGATTCAGTTTTTTTATTTTTAAATTACTATTGGAATAATCAGTGATTTTTCAAGAGGTGTCTAAATTCTATAAATAATGAATAGTCCGTGGTACAGACCCCTTTTTAATGAATTATTAATACTAGTGTTCACCCAGTGGTCAAAATTCGACCATAGGCAATAAAAATTTGAGAAAAAGATATAATTAAATAAAAAATAAATTAAATAAATAAAGAATAAATCACAATTAAAAAATCTTCATTTATTAATATAAACAAAATTTCAATTTCAATTAAAAATCGAGCTTAAGTCATTTTAATTTATATGTGTTATTATCACAATGAATTAATGTTATGATTAAACAACTAAAAAATAAATTTTAATTAGCAATTTTAAGTACTAAATGTTTAAAATGATATATCTTAGCAACAAATAGTCCGATTTCGATGATTTTTTTTTTTTTATTTTGTAGGGAATTTATATTTTTGTTTACATACTATTTAATATGTTTATTTATTGATAACACTATAGCTAGGTAATATCTATCAAACAAAATAAGAAGGAAGAAAATCGGTTGAATAGTAGAGGAGTAAAAGGGGCTGAACCGATTTGTGTTTGTCTATTTATATAATGATCCGCCTGAAACCTCATAAATAGTTTCATCTCATCGTAACCAGCAACTATTTTATTTACGAGAACTCTAGGAATTGGGGATTTTTCAATCTGAAGGGAGGCAAACTTTGTCCACTTAATTAGGTACTAAAAACTCGTATATACTCATTTCCTTTCTACTTGGATCATAACATAATTTGATCACAAAATCGATAAAAAAAGATGGCCTGCAAAAATATTGGTCCTGTATAACCTCGTTATTTTGAAAAATTATTTAAATTTTGTGATCTAATTATCTTACGATCCAAGTAGAAAAGAAATGGGTATTCACTAGTTTGTAATACCTAATTAAATAGGCAAAGTTTGTCCCCCTCCAGATTGAAAACGCCCCAATTCTAAGATTTTTCGTAAATAAAATAGTTGTAGGTTAGGATGAGATGAAACTATTTACGAAGTTGCTGGAGGATGTTACTAATTTCATGAAAAGGGGTCTATACTAGAGATGGGCATATTTATATTCAAAAATACGAATACGATTTATATTTATGGAATTTTTTAATAAAAATACGAATACATTTATATTCATAAAAAGAAACATGAATACAGATGATGCATATTCACAGGTGTAAATATAAATACGGCCGTATTCACTACTTTGAAAGTGAATACGGCTGTATTCACTGTTGCAGTAGTGAATACGGCCGTATTCACGTTTGTTAAAATGAATACGCTTAAATTTACAAAAGTGAATGGAAATATTTTCACACAACCTTATGAATGAATACTCTTATTTATTAAATAAATATTAATTTGACTTTAGGTATTTTCCAAAATTAAACAAAAAAAAATAAAATAAAATTCTGGACAGTAAGGAGTTAATTAAATAAATCTCTTTAATTTTTTTGGAATAATGTTACAAAGATTGGTATTTACTAACACAAAAATAGGTATGCCTGCGTCTAAGATGTTTATTTTCATTACTTTTTTTTTTCTCACTATGATATTTTATTTTGTTGTTTAGTAGCTTTATATTATTTGAAGTTAGCTTATTTTTTTTTATTTATTTATTTTTTTTAATTTGTAAATATTGTGTGAATGTGCTCTCAGAACTCTTTTTTTTATTGGCACGTTTTTGAGGGTCTGTGGGGTTTTGTGATTCTGGGTTATTTATTTTTTTTTTTTGTTTAGTTGTGTTTTTGTTTGTTTGTTGTTTTGGTTGGTTGTGTTTTGTTGTTTTGTGTTGTGGTTTGGTGTGTGGTTTGTTGTGGTGTTGTGTTTTGGTTGTTGGTTGGTGGTTTTTTGGGTTTGTTTGTTTTGGTTGTTTGGTGGGTTTGTGTGTTGTTTTTGTGTGTTTTTGTTGTTGGGGGTTGTTGTGTTTGTGGTGTGTTTTTGGTTGTTGGTTTTGTTTGTTGTGTTGTTGTTTGTTTGGTGTTTGGTGTGTTGTTTTGTTGTTGTGTTGGGTGTTGTTGTTTGGTTTTTGTGTTTGTTTTGTTTGTTGGTGTTGTTGTTGTTGTGTTTGGTTTGTGTGTGTTGGGGTTTGTTGGTTGGTTGTGGTGTTGTGTTTTGTGTGTGGTTTGGGGTTGTGTTGTGTGGGTGGTTGGTGTTTTGTGTGTGTGTGTTTGGGGTGTTGTTGTGTGGTGTGGGGGTTGTTGGTGTTGTGTGGGTGTTTTGTGGGTGTGGTGGGTGTGGTTGTGTAGTGGGTTGTGTTTGGTGTGGTTGGTTTATGTTGGGATGTTTGGGGTTTGGGATTAGTGTGGTTGAGTTTTGTTGGATTAGATGTTTGTGGTTATTGTGTGGTGGGTAAGAGGTTGAGGAATTGTGTAGTAGTTTGTTTATGTTGTAAGGTGATAAGTACGGCGTATTTGACTGTTAGAAGGAGTGAATAGCGGCATTGTATTTAGCACTAGTGAATACGGCCGGCCGTATTCACGTTTATTAAAATGAATACGCTTAAATTTACAGAAGTGAATGGGAATATTTTCACACAACCTTATGAATGAATACTCTTATTTATTAAATAAATATTAATTTCACTTTAGGTATTTTCCAAAATTAAACAAAAAAAGTATGCAAAAATTCTGGACAGTAAGGAGTTAATTAAATAAATCTCTTAATTTTTTTTGGAATAATGTTTCAAAGATTGGTATTTACTAACACAAAATGATGTATAAATAAATAAATAATCCGTGGTATAGACTCTATACCACGGACTAGAATTTCTTAATTGAGCAAAAGTTTGTTGAAGGTTGTTGTTTTCAGTCAAAATACAAAATAAAAATAATTTGTATTTTGACTGCAGTCAACCAGTCATAGGCCATCAATACACTATAAAGAATTTCTTAATTTTTTTTTTTAATATTGTTTCTGATATTACAATTGAAATAGAAAAGTTTTTTTAATTTTCTGAAAAATTATCGGTGATGATTAGTATCCACTTTGCAAATAAACTATATATATATATATATATATATATATATATATATATATATATATATATATAAAGGTTAGGAGAGGCGGGTCTGATTTTGTCTACGGGCACACATGACATCACGCGGGCACTAGCTGCTTTAGATTTGTAGAGAATCCTTATTAATATGTAAGTATGAAAATCCGTATCGGAATATCAAAAATAATTATTAGCGTTTCTTGAAATATTGGCGGCTAATTTGAGAAATGTTATTATCATTTCAGCAAGGTTTAGTGAATCCTGAGGTTTGATATCGAAGGATATAATGTTACGTGTTTATATGTATTATATTGTCTAATATCCTGATACAGGAAAAACGATGTTCGCAATATGTCACTTAACTGACCAGTTAGCAAATATGAGGAAATTGGTTACATGTCAAGCGATGATGTATTTAAATAACATGTAAATTTATATTCTCTATATTTGGAGGGGTAAATCTTAGTAATACGAATTATACTCGACACTCTATAAGGAAGATTCCGTGTGAATTGTCAAATTCTCTTTCAGTTTTTTTTTTCTAACCTTTTAATTTGTAATACTTTTGTTAAAATATCCTCTTTGTTTTATTATCCTTATTAAAACATATTATGTTTGAGTTGCTGCGATGTCCAGATTCTCTACTTAAGATGCGTGTATATAGTTACGGCTATATAGCTCTCACTTAATCTCCACTGTCTTTTACTACCAGTGACTCTATAAAGAGAGAAGCGCAGGGATCTCATTTAGTCCTGCTTTTTCCTCCATTACCTCAAGTTTATTCTATAGAGGGGGGTCGAGCGGGCTAACGCGTCTGCTAAATACGCGTTGCCCAGTTACTATACGATTGATTAACCGAAGTTTAGAAGACATAAAGTAATTATTGATTTTGCCTCCTCCGGGTTTTAACTCTGGAATTGATTCTCCGCCCTCTCCCCTGACTTGAGAAAATACTCGTATAGTCTAAAATACGAGGCAGGATTGGACAAAAAAAATTTAATTTTTAAAAAATATTTTATTTTTAACTATTTATTGTTTTGAGAAAATTATTAGAGAATCGCATCGAATGCTCTTCAATATTTACGTTTAACATGCTTTTTGTAAATCACAGTACTTTGAGTGGTTTGAAAATGATTGATTCAAATTGTTCAATCATCATTCAAATTGTCCAGTTATATGTTCCCTCCTCCTTCATCTCTCTGCAATTTATGAATGACATGCCAGACTGATTGTTGCTCTTTTGTGGCGAACTTGCCATGAAGCAATTTAAGTACATTAAGTAGTGAAGCACTGGTGAGCAAATGCATGCCCTATCGATGAATGGAATGAATGAATAGTAGTCGAGGTGAATGAACCAATTCTGGTTAATAAGCCGCACACGCTAATATTTCCCAACTGAATGTCTTAATTTTGCCTTAATTTGTTTTTCTGTGTGCGATGGAGCATTATCAAGTAAAATCGCTTTGTGTTGTCTTTTTTGATATTCTGTTCTTTTTTCAAGCAAAAGTCGATTCCAATCGATCATTTGTTGTCGATAGCGTCCAGTATCGACGGTTTCGCCATGTTTTAGTAGCTCATAATTAATCACACCCTTCTCCATTTCTCACGTTCGATTTTTTTTAGTTATTTAAAGTATTGTAATTTGCAAGGTATCGTAAGCTTGGGGGATTATTCGAGGTGATTCTGCAGTAATTTTCTTTCAAGGGTAAGTAAAATATATTTTTTTATATTCTATTAATTATTATAAAAATAAATTAATAATAAATAATAATAATAATAATAATAAGGCTTAGCGAACCCGAAGGTTCGATGCCGACACCACCAATCGCTTGTTACACACCTCCCTCCACCGTTCGCCGTCCAAACCCAGTCCCTTCAGATCGGCTTTAATGCAATCTTCCCACCTTCGCTTCGGTCTACCCCTCGGACGCTTACCATTCGGCACAGCAAATATTAACCTTTTAGGAATTCTCTCGTTACTAAGCCCAACAACTTTACAAGCCCATTTGATTCGCCGCGATGAAATTACCTCAATTATATTACCCGGATACAGCTCACGCAATTCGGCGTTGTGTAACCGTCTGAACTCTCCGGTTAACTCATCCTATCAAAAACTTAATATAAAAAAGAGAAAAGAAAACCGTTTCGATTTTGAGAATTTTAATTTGGAAAAATAAAAATAAATTAAACAGCAAAATTATCTAAAAGTAAACGTATATATACAAGAAGAAACTAAGCTTCTCTCTCTCCTCCTCCCTCTTCTCACCACAATTCGTGGAAGGAAAGAGGCAAGACTAGGAGATCCCAGCCCCTCTCATTCGGATCATATTACTGGTATATTAAGGACCAGTAGAGGCTGAGGAGACGCGCTATTACCAGACATACAAGGCTTGAGTGAAGAATATTAACAATCCCAGAACTCCAATATATTCTTATTTACAAAAGGTCTCTGGTCCACTGCCGCTTCAACCTTCGAAGAGTTTTGTAGGGATGGGTGAAGCTAGATAGGGATTGTACAAGGGTGTGTGTATAGGAACTTGAATGATATATAAGGTAAAAATACAATAAATTTAAATATAGTAATAAAATAAAGTAAAATGAAGCAGACATACTTATAGAAACTATTTACAATCAGCCAAGAGAACTCTGAACTCCCAGCTGTCCCTCCGACTATGGACCGAAAAGCAGGACTCCAAGAGATCCCTACGCTACTCTCTCAAACGCGCCGCTAGCACTAAAGTCAGTTGACATAAAAAATATGCTTAGAAAGGTAAAATACATGTGAAAACAAAGGGATAAGAATTCATGTTTGATTTCTCTAGCTAGTATTCATTCAATAATACCATTCGGATCCATTCAACAAATTACACCAAACATCCAGTTGTGTTTTGTAGCTGTGTATCAATTTCAGGTAGTGGGAATGAGAGGTGGTAGTGTGCCATAATTAGCGAGCGTCCAGCGAGCATCGCAAACAGCTCCAATTATTGGACAAACATCGTTGTTTGTTTTCCTTGTTGGTTCAACAACGTGCTGTTTGTTCCTGTTGTTCATTCATTATCTCTCCCCAAATAAGGTATTGGAAAAGTGTGTTTGTATTTTTTTTTTTTTCCATTTTCATCCGTAAGAGTAGACGAGTAGACTTTCCATTTTTGTTAAGGGGAGCGATGGATTCCTCCCCTTTCCCATAAAAAAAAAAAAAAAAAAAAAAAATCTTGAGAGTTTATATCATGTATAAAAATAAGTTAACAATAAATAAGTGATAATTAACATAATCATTGTAAAACAAACAATATGAAACTATGTTTATATATCAGTTTTTGTTTTGCGTTTATCTATATGGGTACATCTGAAAATATGTTAAGGAAGCTATTGTATATCAAAAGCCACACTGCAAAAGCCTGTAAGGACAATTTAAATGGGAAATAAGGTTTTTAGCTTTTCTGTTCTATCTTATGATGATCTGCTACCACAAAATCAAATCTACGCTGTTTGATTTCTTCTTTATAGCCTTTTGTAAAAACCTGTAACTTAAAAACAGGAAATCGTGATGTAAAAGACTGTAAGTCGCTACCGAAAAAAACCTAATGAAATGTTGTCATGTCGCTTTAAACAGATTGTATAGAACGTGATGTTGTCCCTTAGAAGACCATACCAGACATTTAAAGAAAAGGTATATAGGTAATGTCCAACAGCAGTCGTATTTTCGCCCACTTTGACTACAGCTGTGTGGTGTATGATGGCCTCTCTGTTGAGCTCCGCAATAGACTGAAAAGACTAATGAACAGCTGCGTAAGATTTGTGATCGGGGCCCCAAGATACTCCCATGTTTCTCACCACAACGCTGAGTTAAAGTGGCTTTTCCCCTCTCTCCGAAGACAATCTTTCCTAGGTACATTCCTCTACCAAATCATCAACAAGCATCGTCCTTCCTACGCCTACAACCTTCTCCAGTTCAAATCCTCAGTCCATTCCCTGTCCATAAGATCTCGACCTTCTAACCTGCACATACCTTCTCACAGATCTGCTTTATTCCAAAATTCCTTTATTGTCCGCTTTCTGGAATTCCCTCCCTATCATAATTCGACATTCCCCATCCATATCCACATTTTAATAGAGATTAATAGAGAATTTGCTATATTTAATAGAGATTAATAGAGAATTTGCTATATTTTTATTTTTTAATTCTTTATTATTTCCTTAAGAGTGTATACTGGTCTATAAGTGCAAATAGCTTTAAGTGTCTTGTCATAGTATTAATTGTTTTGTATATAGTTTCGTTTGTTTTGTATATAGAATGTTTACCTTATATTTTCTTTACATTATTTCTTTTTTTCGATTGATTTTATTTTGGCCAGATGTAATCTTTTTATTTTGTTATTCTCAAGGGACTGTGTCCCAGAATAAAATTATTTTTCTATTCTATTCTATGAGGGTTTTTTTCTGCCCAAGTATGGTATTTCGAAATATAAGAATCCCATTTCTTGTAAAGCAAGATTCATCAGTAACCAAAATGCAGTTCAGGAAGTTAGGATCTCGTGTGCATTGTCGGATTAACCACTGGGAGAAATTTCTGCGCTTGTTATAATCTTGTGGTAAAAAATCTTGCCTACTCGATACGTAAAATGGATGCAATTGTTTTTTGCGTAAAGTTCGCCATACGCTGATAGAGGAAATATGAAACGACGTAACAGTATTCACACAGTATTTGTCACAGTATTCACTCACACTAAAACACACAGAACTAGACAAACAGATGAGCGACTACTGTCATTGCTTATCGTTCGTTTGTTTATCAAGTGATTAAAACCTGTTACTTAGTAATTAACACGTCAAACTTTGTGCAGTCAGTCTTAATGTTGTAAATAAATAATAAATCTTTAAGCTTTTATCACAGGCGGATTTACGGGGGGGGGGGAGCTTTCGGGCTGAAGCCCCCCAAAATGGTAAAATGTAACCATGTTTTATGGTAAAAAATATTAAAAAATTATGTCTTAAAGTATTAATGCTCGTTTAATTACATTTAATGGGATTTTAAGGATCACTTAAACACCTTTTCATATAGATAGTTTTTCTATATATTATTTTTTTTTTTCTGTTTTTCCAAAGTAATTATCGTTATATATATGAAAAAAAAAGCTTCCGGGCTGAAGCTCACCCTCCCTCCCCCCCAAAAAAAAAATTAAATCCTGAATCCGCTAGTGCCTTTTATACATGTTTAATAAGTGAGTTTGAGATATGTGTTAATATGAACTTTTTGTTTATTTATTGTTAGTGAACACATACCTTGGCGGGACAACATCCGTGCTGGGCTATGCTGATGATCTGGTACTGTTAAGCGAAGACGTTGAAACTATAAAACTAAATACGACAACGTTAATGAAAGCCGGTAAAGAACTAGGACTCGAAATAAACGTGGATAAAACAAAATATATGGTTAGCTGCAAAAATGGCGATACTACTGGTGATATCGATATAGATGGTAATATGTTTGAACAGGTAGATAAATTTAGGTATCTAGGTTCTACGATAACTAGAAAAAACGAAATTGAAGAAGAGATTAAAGTTAGACTGAAGGCGGGGAATGCTTGTTATTTTTCTGTGACAAAACTACTTAGTTCGCGCCTCTTGTCCCGAAACTTAAAAATTAGAATCTATAAAACAATTATCTTGCCTACAGTTCTTTATGGATGCGAAACTTGGCCGCTTACATTAAGGGATGAGCAGCGTCTTAAGGTTTTTGAAAATAAAGTATTGCGTAGAATATTCGGACCGAAGAAGGATGAGTTAACCGGAGAGTTCAGACGGTTACACAACGCCGAATTGCGTGAGCTATATCCGTGTAATATAATTGAGGTAATTTCATCGCGGCGAATCAAATGGGCTTGTAAAGTTGTTGGGCTTAGTAACGAGAGAATTCCTAAAAGGTTAATATTTGCTGTGCCGAATGGTAAGCGTCGGAGGGGTAGACCGAAGCGAAGGTGGGAAGATTGCATTAAAGCTGATCTGAAGGGACTGGGTTTGGACGGCGAACGGTGGAGGGAGGTGTGTAACAAGCGATTGGTGGTGTCGGCATCGAACTTTCGGGTTCGCTAAGCCTTATTATTATTATAAGTGAACACATACCTAAAATAGTGCCGTGTAATTACGAAACAACCTGTATAACAAAAAAACTTTTATATTTCATATTATAATCGCATTGTTGATGTTTTCTATCGTGTGGTCTTAAGCACTCAACCTAGTTTTTTTTTTACCTTTCGTATAATTTAATTGCATCACGGTCGTCATTATTTTAACAATCGATATCATCATGGTGGTTAGTTTAACAATCGATATCTTAACTCACATAAGTTAGTCGACACTAGAACCAGACAGGTACACCTGAAGAGCACTCTTGTCCCTGTTCTGACCACATCACCACTCTTACCTAAGATTAAGTTTACACAGCTACCCCCCCCCCCTTCGATCGTATAAACAAGTGACCACAAGTTGGTACGTGTGATGTTGAAGAGCGTTACTGAATGTCCAGCCGGGTCCTGAAATGCCCTGCGGTGTTTGTACAAGGGTCCTTTAGATTCCGGGTACATTTTTTAGTCCCTTGTTCTCCTTTCAAAGGATTTGTTTCCTTTTAAACCTAGTGGTGTTGTTTTCTCTTTGGGTTTTTATAATTGTCACTCGTCTTTTTTTTTTCCTTTTTTCTTTCTCCTTTCTTAATGTAAATGGAATTTCAGTCCTCCAGTATCCTCATTTTAGTCTAGTATATTTTATTTAAATTTTTGAATATTTAATAATTGACCGTTGTATTATTAAGGAAGGAGATGGTCCGGGGTGGCGGTCATAAATAGACTAAATAGTTGCAAAACTATTTTTGAGAAACTGTTGAGTTCTAAGTGAAACTCCTAGCAGAACTACTTTCTAAATTTATTCAGAAACCATACAAAAGTTTATTTAAGAATAGTTAATATGCATTTTATCTACACATATTTTAAAAAATATTGTAATTTAAAAAACAACCGATTACTCAATTATCTCTATCCGTCTTAAGAGGTGAAAAATTATGTATATAAGTACGTTTTATGTACACATCAATTTTTTTTTTTTATTATTATTGAAATTTACAACTGTATTAAATGATAAATGTAACTAGTAAATATGAAACAAGTAACATGACATGTACAACATGAAGAGCAACTATCCATTGGTAGCACTCCAATTATATTTCTATATTAGAAGGTCCCGAGGCTATCTTCTTTTCAGACGCCTCGGAGGCGGATTATTTTATTTTTGACAAAGTAAGGAGCATTAAGGATTTTACGAATGATTTTGGATTGTAGGGATTGGATACGAAAGGAATTTGATGGTTTAGTAGAGCCCCAAAGCTCGATTCCGGAAGTCCAAATCGGCATTATTACATATGCGAGTATTTTGGAAGTTGAGAGCGTTTGTCTAGTAAGTGTTGGAGTAGTCGGAAACGTCGAGCGGTTTCTTGTCGTTTCAGTCTGGTATGAGGATTCCAAGTGAGACGTTTGTCCAAGTGGAGTCCTAGGTAGCGGATTTGTTCAACAGGGATAAGTGGGGTATTATTAAAGGGCAGGAAGTCATAGGTTTACGACGAAGGGTAATTTGATGGGATTTATTGGAGTTAATTTTAATCCTCCAATTTTTGCACCATTCTTCAATGCTTGAGATGTGTGATTCTTTTTTAGCAATATTAGAGGGTATTGAAATGTTTACACTGATCTACCTTAAGCTGGTTTCATTGCCTTAATTTATCAAATAAATCGTACTCAAATCTTTTGTTTGATTAATTTTCAGGAAAATATATTTAGTTCAATTCTTTTTTTTTTCTTCATGAACATATATAAAGATATAAAAACTTTTCTGAAATAGGTAGGAAAGTCGTGTGAGTGGACACACCAGATTTTTTTATTTTTTATTATTAACTGATTTAAATTAGAAAGTAACTTATAATTTCTTTTATTTATTTTTTTTTATTTTGACTATTCTCTTACTCTATATTTTTGTTTATGTATCTCTGAGGCTCCTTAGCCCACATTTTTGTCTTTCTGTATTATTCTAAAGGGACTCGTTCCAGAATAAATAAAGCACTATTATTATTATTATTTCCATTCTTTATTCTCGCTTTGCGGGGTATGTTTCTGAGGTGAGGGACCAGAAGTCCAGCCACTTCAGATTAATATCTATTACTTTTTAGATATTTAAAAACTTTCGAACAATACGTGCCGTATCCAAGAGAACTGAGTGTTGAGCCTCTTCCAGCACTTCAAGAGGTAATTTTAATCCCATCGTGCCTGCCACTGTTGTCTTTGGTATCAATCCATTGGAGGATATTATAATTGGAGTGGTGGTGACGTTCCCCAAATGATACAATTCCTTCAATTCGATTGCCATTTCCTCGTATTTTCTCAGTTTTTCTCCAACAGTGGAGCTTATATTATTATCATTGGGGATCCCGACATCAATAAGCTCTGCTCTTTTCTCTCTCATGTCTATCAGAAGGATGTCTGGTTTATTGTGACGCACAGTATGGTCAGTTATAATCGATTCATCCCAGTAGAGCTTGAGACTACCTTTTTAGAGGTGATTACTTGGGTGGTACTTATAATATGGAGTTTTGTCATCTAACAAGTTGAACTTCACCGCCAGAGCCTGATGAAAAATTCTAGCCACATTGTTATGCCTCTGAGATACTCGGTGCCAGCCAACACTCCACACCCACCTGTGACATGTTGGATTGATTCCAGCGTCGTTGAGCATAATCGACATTTATCTGTAGTTGTTGCGTCTTTAAGAACTTATTATTATTATTATTTCATTTAATTGAGGAAGTGTAGGAAGGTTACATAAAGATTTTTTTTTCTGTTTCTGTTTCTGGCAATGGTTGCTAAAATATTATATTTCCTGTTTCAGATGACGAAGCACGCTTGGAACAACTACGTCCGCTACGCCTGGGGCAAGAACGAGCTGAAGCCGATCTCGAAGCGCGGGCACACGGGCAGCGTATTCGGTTCCGCTTCCGCAGGGATGACGATAGTGGACGGCCTGGACACCCTTTACATAATGGGGCTCCACGAGGAGTTCAAGCAGGGAAGGGCCTGGATCCAGGAGAACCTCAACTTCGACGACCTGGTCAGTCTAATCACTCTATTATATGAAGAAGTTTTTGTAATTATTTATAAGTGGTACTCCTCCGGCCATCATGGTTGAATCAAGGTTATCCACAATGTTTCAGATAAGGTTTACAAAATATAGCACCAGAAAGCGCCACTATTCAAGAGGGGCTGTCTTCTCCCCTCCTAGATGTGGGCATTTCAAATACTTTTGAAAAACGTAAATGAACTATTCGTTGACAAAAAAACAAAAGTTCTTAAGAACTGTTGAAAAAAAAATAGTTCATGGTGTAAGACCTATTCGTTTGATAACAGTCTTATTCGTTTTAAAACGGATTCAATTCGTTTAATGACAAGTCTGGAAACGGATGAAACGTTTTATGTATAAAGTTTGGCATTGTTCAAGCTTGAAATTGATAACCTTTCGATTTATTTTCAATATTAGCCGGATGCTTAATCTTAAAAATTACTTTTTAACTAATTAAAACTGAAAATGATTTTTTATTTTTTTTAGAACACTTTTTATTTTAATGATATTTTAACTTTCTTGTATTAATCTGGTGGTTGTGATTTTGGACAAGTTCCTAAACTCTCAACGATGAGCTTATTGATGACATCCTTTCGCCCAGCGTAAATATAGATCCGGTGCTATCGATGAGCTCAGCGCTGAGCTTACGAACTTTTCATTTTCCAAACAAATTTGTTATAAATGTTTTGCCATATTTCTTTATCAAGTGTTGTTCTTAGTTTAAAATTACTCTGCTTGGTCATTATAAGTCTTTTAACTGTAGTTCAAAAATGTTTTCAACTGTTTGCAGTTTTCAATTTTTATAGAACATAATAGTGTTTATAATTGTGGATTAATGGTTGACTGCAGTGAATAATTGAAGAGAACAATGTCTTTTTTTTTTTTTTTACTGATCACCCCAACCATTCTTCCCTTCAATAATACTATTTAATTTTAATTATGCACTTAAATATTATTTATGTGAATATATTCAATCATAAAAATTATTTTCAGTCTGCAAGACACTAATACAGATGGATACATCTAAAAACATAAATTTTGCCTGTAACTAGGCTTAATTTAATTTAGTAATATAGTAACTATAATGAAAGTTTTCATTTATTCCTAGCACAATATAAGGTATAATGGAAGTATTAGAAATAGAAGTCTGAATTGATGTTTGGCTTATATGAAGCTGAACAAATTTTTTTTATTATTTCTTAATGATATTTACAACTGTATTAAAGAAATAAATTAAGTAAATTTGAACATATGGATATAATGATGTGAAAACACTTGTTGAGTAACTACCCAATGATAGAACTCCAATTAAAGTTCTATATTAGAATGTCCTTAGGCCAACTTCTTTTCAGACGCCTGGGATGGTTACCAGGAATTGAAGAGGAAGTAAGGTTAGAAACGAGAGGGTTGGGATGATTCTGAAGTTTATTATGGAAGGATATGTATCTGTATTGGGCCAGATCTGAAACAGAAGAAACATTAAGGTCGTTATGGATGGTTTTATTTGTAACAAAGTAGGGAGCATTGAGGATTTTACAAAGGATTTTGGATTGTAAGGATTGGATACGAAAGGAATTCGATGGTTTAGTGGAACACCATAGCTCAACTCCGTAAGTCCAAATAGGTCTTATTATTGTCATGCGTATGAGCCTTTGTAATTGATTGGAAGTTTAGAGCGTTTGTCTAGTAAGTACTGAAGTAATCGGAAACGGTTTCTTGTTGTTTCAGTCTGGTATGATCTGAACAAGTTGAAAATATATAATGGTTACAAATTGCTAAAATGAATAATTATAATTATATAATATTTTTAGGCATAAAGTATGAAAACTTTTCTCTTCTGTATATGTCAATTTATTCATCTGTCCAACGTTTTGGATTCTTTGTCCATCTTCAGAGACATTCAGTTTTTATTTTACCTTTTTAATAATTTTCTTTTATCTCCTGCTCTTCTAATATAATATAGAATATAGAAAAAAAGACAAGTATTAATGACATGCATTCGAAGAACAGCTGATAAAGGAAAAGCATTAAGTAAAAATAAAAAATGAATTGTAAATACATTTTAAACTAATATATGTATATATAGTAAAAAATTGTTACAAATATCCCTGACGATGGACAAATAGAACGAAACGTTGGACAGATTAATAAATTGACATATACGGAAGAGAAAAGTTTTCATGCTTTATACCTAAAATAACACAAAACTCTTCCTTAAGTAAATTATTAAACATCAGATAATATAAGAAGATTAGATTGGATTGGCAAATAAGTCTTTTCGTTTCTTCAGGGTGAAATAAAATTCAATGTATTATAGTCATAAAATTTATTTTAATACTACAATATATTGACCATTATTTAATATGACTTTTTTTTCATGTTTCCACTAACTGCATAATTCCATGTTCATAGAATGTCTGGAGTTTATTGTTAAAAACTGATCCAAGTGGTTTTTGATGTCCTCTTCATTTTGGAATTTTGTTCCATTCATAAAGTTCTGCAGAGATCGGAATAAGTGCTAGTCACTTGGAGCTAGGTCTGGTGAATAGGTTGGGTGGGAGAAAAGGTCCCATTTATTGTGAGTAACCAAGGAAGTGTGGGGCCTAGAGTTGTCTTGGAAGAACACAACACCCTTCTGATTTGCCAGTTCTAGGCGTTTGTTTTTAATTAATCGATCCAATTTTGTTAATTGTGAGCAGTGTAGAGTTGAATCAATTGTTTGTCCTGATGGCAGGTAATAACTAATAGAAAATAACACCCTTGAAATCCCACCATGTGGAATGCATTATTGTAAAATATCCATTTTTCATCTCCTCTCACCAACCTTTTCAAAAATAGATTGTTTTGTTGCAGTTTCCGTAGTGAATCATAAACAGAAGTGCATTTTGCCAAGTTGACTTCGGTTAGAGTGTGAGGGACCCAAACATTAAGACTGAAAACACAGCCGAACTTGTGCAAATGGTTTTCTATGCTTGTGTGCTACACATTTAGTTAGGGCCATAGCAATCTCTTACACTGATTGGGTGGAATTTTGAACAACAATGGCTTTAACATTGCTTTTTTACTTTCCTACCTATACTAGGTAAGGAAAGTATCCTAATCGAAAAATAAGTGTATCATAGTGACATATAAATAAACAGAAAAGCCGAAAGGACTTATTTGCCAATCCAATATAAAAATATGAATTGGCAATAAGGTGCGATATCTAATATAGATTTTTAAAAATGTCTCCGAACTGTGGTTTCATACAGTTTGTTTTATGTTGATAAAAAATAATACTACCTGAACTACAGAATACATATGAATTACAGTTATACAATTTAAGAAAATATTAGTACAATTAAATTAACATTTTTATAATTTGTAAAATGGTGGTAGGTCTGACAGAGAGTATCTCTCTAGTCTTAATTAATTTAATGAAGTTAAAATAAAATAAAATTAATAAAAATTGTACCAGTAATACTCATATTGTGTTCAGTTCTTTATTGCTCAATATCAATAAAGTCTACTCATAGTTGTTAAAAATGATAATGCAGCTGCAAAACAGAATAACCAGCAATAATTCTCAAGTAGTCATTAAAATTTAATGTGCAATTAATTCCCATTCATTATATTCTTTTTACTTTTATCTTTTATGTTACTAGTATATTGAAAGAACAAGTATAATTTTATTTCAATTGTATGTCATATTGTTGGGAAGTTTTCCTCTATTTTACTAATTAATACTTCACTATGTATCTCAAAAAAATATTTTTTTTTGTATATAGATTTCGGTTATTTTACATATTTAGGTTAGGGGGTATATATCATAAATTTCATTATTACTTTTTGTTATAGTATTTTTAATTTAATTAAAGTAGTTTGCGATTGGCTAATAGTTACATTTTTGTTGGTAATTTGATCATTCTTCATTTTTATTTTCAGTTACCTTTATATGTAATATATAGTATGGAAAAATATTGCAATCATGAAAATTTTTTAATCTGAGTTTTCAACGGAATTACACATTTTGAGAGGTCCCCTGAGTCCAAATAACCAATTCCTACAAAATGGTCTGTGTGTATGTGTACAGCCTAGCTCAAAAACGAAAAGTCGTATGAAACTGAAATTGCATATTTAAGGTTTTTATATAGTTCTGATGTGACGGCAACTTTTTCATTAAAATCGGCTCACAGGAAGTGCCACTTTATATCAACTGTGAAACGCATTTTCTCAAAAAACGGCTCTAATGATTTTATTCCACTCGGTGTATCATTGTATAATTAAGTGGTCTTTAATATCATTTAGGTCTTATCCCCATTGATGTCACTTTACCATTCTTAAATGCCCAATTTTCATATACGTCTTCCTCTAAAGTACCTTTAATATGGTTTATTTAAAAAGTTTAACTCTCTTTTATTGACAGTAACTATAAAAAATTGCTAAATATGAAGTTGGAAAGAATATGATAATTGGAAACTGGAGAAAAAAAGAAAATTGCTTATCCAGGTTGAAAATGAATCTCCGGAAATAACTGTCAGGAGGTATACGTATAATATATCGTTGGAAAGCAAAGAATTTCAGAAAAAATAATATCAAATAAATAAAGTTATAGAAGGTAATTGAGAATGACAGAGTAACCGAGAGAAAAAATATAAATAATAATTTCAGACAACTAACATTATTTACCATAAATCACAACAACATTCCATGTTTCCAAGGAAATTAAATGAAATTTTCTTAATAAATGTAAATTTTTCTATGTTTTAAAAAGTATTTAAAATCCACCGAATCAAGCCAATGCCATTGTTTAAAATACTATTTCATTTTACTTGTGTGAAAGAAGAAGTGAAATATAAAAATATTTCATCGATATGTTTATAACCTTAAATACATTTACTGTACTATAATAACTCTAGTTATGATATTATATTTAAATAATTAGGTATCTATTGGCCGTTTATTACAAAAATTCATCAAGTAACCTTTTAGAAAATTAAATTGGTGAATAATTTGATGGATTTTCGCTTTATGAAATCCGACATCATCTTAAAAATTAGTGTGACAACTTTGTAAAATAACTTATAGTCTTGTCGATAATCATTTATAGGTGAAATATTCACATATACTTCTCTCTCCAGGCATATATGAGCCTTTCGGTTAACACGGTTCGGTTGACTTTTTGTAGTTTTAATGATTTGTAATCTTTAAGCTTTAAGCTTTAGCTCAGTTTAAAATGCACTTCAAAAATTTTATAGTATCCCAACATTGCCAGAAAATAATTTCTATTCAAAGTAGAGCGGTAAGTGAAAGTTGTGTGTTGTGTCGTGTGTTGCGCACACCAGATTTTTTTTTAAATTTATAAATCCAATTTTGTTAATTCTAAACATTATTGTATTGAATTGCTTGTTCCTTCTGATAGCAATAGCTCATACAAAATGAAACCCTAGAATTTCCACAATCTTGAATTTATGTCATAATTTCCTGAACAAAAGTTGGCAAATCAATTTTGTACCATTTAACTAGAGTTTACAGAAATGGTTGTTGACATATTAGGAATAGGATAAACAATCCATCTTAGGGATTAATTTGTCAGATTAAAAGTTTATAGTAATAATATGAAAATAAACAGAAAAATTTAATCTTAGAGATTAATTTGTCAGATTAAAAGTTTATAGTAATGGTATGAAAAAAAAAAAAGAAAAATTTAGATGACTTATTTGCCAATCCTATATTTGTACTTAAAAATGACTCTATACAGTTAGGATATGAGCAATAATAAAGAATGTTAAAATAGGTTTGGTTTTTATTTATTTCAAGAAAGTATATGGCTTATTCAATGGTACAGCCAAAGTTGTATTTACCTGAATTGAATACTCAATTGAAAACAATAACAACAAAAAAATTCTTCTGAGTAATATAAAACACGTTACTCTACATTGTAAAAGTTTGAAGATTAAATAGTTTAATTGTCTCTCTCTCTCTCTCTCTCTCTATATATATATATATATATATATATATATATATATATATATACATATACAGGCAATCCCTCATGTATTGTATCTGTTATTTTAAATATTTCAACAGCATGGGTGTCTATTCTACCGAGTTATTCTTGTTTAGGGTCTGCTATATACAGTATAGAACTAATTTCGAGGAAAGATTTTGATAAACGACTTGTCAAAAGAAAACTTAATTTCATAAAGAAATAATGAATCCCAATTCGAGAGATATAATTGATCTACATTAAAACTGGTAGTACTCATTGGACACGGAATTTGATGTTCTGCGACTTTTATTCTATGAGAGATAGTAATTTGTCTGTTTTTGACAAATTTAGTAAAAATCAACGTACGTTGACCGTGGTTACCGACCATACCACTTAACCAAATTATTAAGTTTAGGTACTCGTTCAACGCAAAATTTAACGTTCTTTAAATTCTTATAGAGTGCGTTTTTCGCTTCGATGCACCATTTAGGAGTTATAAGTGAAAAAACAAAACAAGATCGAAAAAAATTGTCTTTTTAGGCTGTAAATTTTTCCCTTTTGGTCCGCGTTAGGAATTTGTTTTTTTTTTTACATGTTCAAACATAAAAAGAAATATATTTATGTCTTAATTTTAGTTTTAAATAAAGAAAGTTAAATAAAATGAATTGTTGGTAAACTTAAGTCAACAATTTATGGAGAAAAATTTTTTTTTTATAAACATTATTTTATCAGGTTGGAGACTACTCGGTATTTGAGACCAACATAAGGTACGTCGGCGGCTTGCTGACCTGTTATTCCTTCACCGGAGACACCATGTTCAGAGACAAAGCGGAATACATCGCCAAGAAATTACTTCCAGCTTTCCAGACCCCCACTGGAATCCCGTACGGTCTGATCAACTTCAAATCAGGGGTAAGTTTAGAATTTATTTTAGAGGGAGTTTTATTAACCAATAATTACAATTTGTTCCGACCAGATGACAATATCTATTGGTCGGTGCCATTAATAATAAGTAAATAAATTCTACAGTGTTACATTTCTTTTCCTAACAATTTCAATATATAATATAGTATAATGATATAAAAAAATATAACATAGGGATAATCTAATACAGTATATTATAAATATTAAATGAACAATAATATGAGATTAATAAGATTATAAATATAATATAAAATATAATACATAATTAAGATTATATAGAGATATGAATAAATAGTGGTAATAATATATAAGATAATAAATAAATATTAGTAGTAATGATGTAGAGATGGTTGACCTTTGATATAATATGAGAAGGAGTTGATCGGGGAGGTGCGGTCAAATAAATACTAAATTAAACAAATAGCATTATTTAATTTTTGCCGATGCTTTGATCCACTTTGCAGGTATTGATATAGTAATAAACTTGTATACTTATTCAATTTTCAATCTATTTATTCGTTAACATTCATTTTCTTTATCTGTTAACCTACACTTATCAAAGGTAATCTTTATTAGTTTGTTATACATTCATTCCTTATCTTTTATCGCAATCTGTTTACTTTTAACTTACATGCTATATTCTCCTTTATTTTCTATTTTTATTAATACTTATTTTCCATTTTTGTTTGTATCTTCTACATATATAATACTTGATATTTTAACTACATTGTCACCCACTATATCTCTGATATCATCTTTTTATTTCTGTATCAGACAACTTCTTCTTATTTTATGTCTACTTATATTCATTTATTTTATTTTCACCATGTTTTGTAACCCTGATGAAGACCTGCAAAGTGGTTCGAAACGTCGGCAAAAATTAAATAATGGTACTTGTTTAATTTAGTATTAATTTGACCGCACCCCCCTCCCCCCGATCAACTCCTTCTCATATAAGAATAATAGCGTGTCTAGAAAGAATAGAAGTTTATTACAAATACGGCTAATGTAAACACAAAGTCTATAAGAAATACGAAATCTAATAATAAAATATAATAATTAATTAATATTAATTATCTCTAGGGCTTCCTTTTTCTATTTTATTTTCTATTACTAATATATAATACAATTAAATACTAATAAAGTCCAGTAATAAATTGATATAAAATAAAATCAAACTAATTAATAATTAATGAGGTCTAATACTATACAGTGAAATATACAATATTATAATAATAGAAAAGAAAGTATTAATATAGAAGATACAAAATTAAAATACTAAAACTTGTTATGATCTAATAGTAAAATAATTTTAAAATACTGTTATAGACTAGTGAGTGTACAAAAAAAAAAAAATAACAGTGTGTAAGGTAAGGAAAATGAAAGAAAAATTTTCATTTATTGTTGATGAATTATCGCCACAAAGAAACAAAACTTTGAAATGTTGATCTTTATTGCCATGAATGATATTCTAATTATTGTCATATGCTATAACTATTCAATTTTATTAATAAATATTTAACTGTTAGAAACATCAAGAGTCAAGTTATTTAGCATAAATTTAACTAATTTAAATTTTCCATTTTTTGCCTTTAAGAAAAATTGGTTTGAAAATACATATATAATGAAAATTAATATTATTACATTTTGGCAAATAAAACGGGCGTGTAAAATTTTTGAGCTTAGTATAACAAAAGAATTAGTTTAGGATGAGCGCAACAGTGATGGACATAGGTAAGGGAATTTTGTCTTTTTTGGCTTATGCTGCCGTAATTATTATAGTTATAAACTTCTTCATTGGACATTTAGAATATCTAGGACCTCATTTTTCTATTTAACACTTTAAAATTAAAAAAAAAAATTCAGTTATACACTAAAATCACCATTTAAAAAAAAACACCTTTTTGCACTAGTGATGTACACCCCGAAATTCAATTGTTCTTGTAATGGACAGGGTATCGGTACCAGTAATGGACATATCTCGGAAAAATTCTAAAATTATTTATTTAACTATAAAGATATTGATACAGACAAGATAACATAAATGTTCAACTTACTCATAGCAAAACTTTTAGTAGGAAGATATAAAACACACTGATCTTAAGAACTCAATAGAAACAACAATGATAGGCATTCTAAAATTTTTTTTTGGCTTTGTTCATAAAGTTGTCAATAGAGGGCATTGTTATTCAATCTAGAAAGAAATGGAAACTTTAATCAACAAGGAAGCTTATTATTTATATTTAAAGCCAATCTGTCCATGGTGTGTCTATCACTGGTATGTTCACCGTAATATGCATTATGGCTGATCTGATGGAGTTGGGTTTGGACATTAGTCGGTGGATGGAAGTATTTAGACAACGATTGGTGGTATCGGTACCAAACGTCCAGGTTATTTATGATCAAATGTAAAAAAAAAATCATGAAATAAGTCCATCGTTAAGTAAGCTGACGATTTGATCCAAACATGTGGGCCATCTTAAGAGCATGTGAGTTCGTCAAAGGTAAGTATCTGCGAAGAGCTTATTTTTATATTTCTCTAGGTAACTGCATATTCTTGTACCTTGAAGCTTTTATAATTAAAAATTAAAAACTGATTACCTCTTTATATATCAGAACAGTCAACTAACCATGACTTATAAAATATGTATTATATTAAAAACAAATATTTTTTTAAAAAAAAATTCAAACAGAATAATAATTAATGAATAAATATTTAGACAAGCAAAAACTATGCTTGGGCGAGCGGAGGTGCCAGCATCCTCTCCGAGTTTGGAACTCTTCATCTAGAATTCTCCTATTTGTCCGATGTAACTGGAAATCCCATCTATAGGGAGAAGGTAGAAACCATCCGAAATGTGGTACAAGGAATGGAAAAACCGAAAGGGCTCTATCCTAATTATCTTAACCCTAAAACTGGAAAGTGGGGACAGCGTGAGTATTTTTTTTTCTTTAATTTTTATATTATATTTTTATTTTTCCTTAGATCTCACTTAATTTACATATTTTAGGGCTATCTATTCCCAAAATATATATTTTTTTATTTATATACTAACAGGAAGGAGATGGTCCGAGGTGGAGGTCATAAATAGGCTAAATAGTGGTAAAACTATTTTATTGAAAGCCAACGTTTCGACCCGACTTTGCAGGTTTTCTTCAGGGAAGTGTGTTCAGCTAGAAGTTTCACTTAGAACTCAAACTGAGTTCTAAGTGAAACTTCTAAGAAAAAAATAAAATAGTTTTGCCACTATTTAGCCTATTTATGACCGCCACCTCTGACCATCTCCTTCCTTTATAATGCAACGGTCAACTATTAAATATTCAATATATATTAACAGCCACGCTGCAAATTCGTGTACTTATAATTTTATTTTAAAGAATAGTTTTGTGCTTTTCTGGTCAATCTTGTTCTCTCGCATAATCAAAAATACAAACCAAAAAAGGTTAACATTACACCTATCTCTTGAGAATGCTGTAAAAATTGAATTATTAATTTAATTTTAATAGTTGGCCTAGGTATATGTATAACGGAAAGAAAAACAATGTTATTAACCAAGGGCGCATACCTATAAAATAGGTAAATTTTATTTAAATCATAGCAATTTATAATGAATGTAATAATATATTTATAATTGATTTTCAAGTTTATTTATTATCAGCCAATTTTACACTAATTTTAAAATTTTGTCAACTTAATGACATCACATCTAATTACGACGTTTCGGCTCGTTGAGCCATTTTCAAGTCTAAAAATTTTTTTACAATTTACAATCATATTTAAAACATTACATATTTCAACACATAGAGATTCTTTTTATATACCTAAATACCAATCATGTACCTGTCCTTTTCACTTATGCGAATTGCATGTGTCCACTCATAATAAAATATTTTATTTTTGTCATTTCCACCTTTAATTATTTTATAACATTATTATTACTCAATTATTTCTTATTAAATGATTCGATTAAAAGTTAAAATTACATTATCATGTGTCACCGACATGTCATCAGTCTCATTTCTATTCGGTGACTGGTTATTTTTAAAGGAGTAGGGGAAGACTATTTATTCTAAAACATGTACAATGATGTTTCCCAATATTGTATGCACACCTATTTTAAGTAAAATTAGCTAATTCAATTCAAATTTTTAATTTTCCAATTGAACTCGCGTAAAATGTATTGATATGATATTATCCACGTCTGTATGATTATTTACCGAGTTTTTTTAAATTTTTAGTTATGTATATTGCTTCCTTTATTCTACGTTTATTCGTATTACTTTCATTATGCAGGTTTTTTGAATTACAATTTTGTTTGTGCTGTTTAAGCCTTTTTTCAAACCATTGTGATGTCTGTCCAAAATATGATTTGTTGTTACAATTTTTACAATTTATTTTATAAATAATATTCGTTAATTTATCAGTGAATATTTTATCTTTAGTTTTGGAATAAATTGGTAACACATGATAAGGTAATTTTAACTCAATTGAATCATTTAATAAGAAATAATTGAGTAATAATAATGTTATAAAATAATTAAAGGTGGATATGTCAAAAATGAAATATTTTATTATGAGTGGACGCATGCAATTCGCATAAGTGAAAAGGACAGGTACATGATTGGTATTTAGGTATATAAAAAGAATCTCTATATGTTGAAATATGTAATGTTTTAAATATGATTGTAAATTGTAAAAAAAATTTTAGATTTCAAAATGGCTCAACGAGCCGAAACGTCGTAATTAGATGTGATGTCATTAAGTTGACAAAATTTTAAAATTGGTGTAAAATTGGCTGATAATAAATAAACTTGAAAATAAATAGTTGCACCGAAGAAGTCGAGAAATATTGTTTTTATAATTGATCCTTATATTATATATTATTGTAGAATATTATATATTCTTAGATTATATTATATTCTAGAAAATAATTCTGACAAAAACTCAAGATAGTTCTGATGATGGGAACGATATTCCCGATACATCAACTTTGTAATAATATTGCTACTCTTAGTACAAAAGGTGTTATATAAAAATTAGGTTTATTTACAAAGGAGCTTAAAAACCGATTATTTCTTTATGATTTATTAATAGCTTCTGAACCCAATTTCTATTTGTAGTTCTTTTGTTCAATTCGTGACAAATGCAAATTTTTGAAAATTCTTTTCTACCATATTTATATAATTTCAGCTTTATAAACAAAATATATAGGAGAAATAAGTGTACCTTTTATTTTTCATGCTTATACTATATTAATTTTTACTTTATTTTATCACCAGATTTTGACTATGAAAAAAAAAATCATTTTCAAAAATAATAAATGACCCAAGGAATAATTACTATAGTTGGGCAACTACTTATACCTTGAGCTACCAATAGTATCTAGGGAAATATTTTTGTAATACGAATTATAATTATTATTCAATAATAACTATCACTTATCTACACTGATAAGCTAACTTTTTCATGTCATGTTTTAAAAGCCTACAATATATTACGCTTGCAGTCAGTAAATAATCTTTTATAAACTTCTTCAGTAATAACCATGAATCAAGGATTTATTCTCACAATATTTTTGAAATTATATTAATGTACCTTGGGCTAGCCCTAGATATGAATTAATGTTTTTTAATTTAATTTTTTAACAAAGTCCTAAAGTATTTTGCTTAGTTCTAACCTTCAATAGAAGCTAGAGAGATTACTATACATCAATCGACTAATAATTTTATAAGTATGTACTTTTTTGATGAAAAATTATTATATTAAATATATATATATATATATATATATATATATATATATATATATATATATATATATATATATATATATATATAGTTTTTTAAATATTCCTCTTTATCAATCTTGCATCCCAGCACCATTCCAATTAGGATGTATCTCTTATGTTCACCAAGTTCGAGCATACACCTAATTGCGCTGCGTCCATATGTGATCCCGAATTACATAGGTTACAATGTGGAGATTCTGCCACTCCTATTCTATGCAGGTGCTTCCTAAGGTAGTCGTGGCCTGTTCTCATCTGGAACTCTGCCACATCTTCTTTTCTTGACTGACTCATGGGAACGCAATCCGCTTCATTTAACAATTTCCTCCAATGCTTTTCAGCAATACAGCTCTTTACGGTAGAGCCTCACTTGCCTTTATTTATTTATTTTTTGGCTCTATGATTATATTAAGTAATGAAATATTACATTTCCAACTTTAAAACAGTCTTATCAATATTATTAAAAAAAAAAACGGAGCGAGTCAGAGGCACTAAAAACAGCTGTAAAGAGTTCTGGCATTTTTTCTGGTGGAATTTCTTATTCTTAGGATGGCCCAAGATACACTTATTTTTCCTAAAGATTTATTTAGTTTAAAAAAAAAAAATACTGAAATTTGTGTTTTCACCATACTTTTTTTTTTTTCAATTTCTCTTTTGGGCAGTCAGATTTTTACTTTTTTCTCTCAGAACAAACTTAAAAATCCCTTCTGCCCAAATATATGCAAAATAGTATGTAATATTATATGTAACTACACATTTAAGTATATTTTTCCCTGTTGAGCAAATCCGATACCTAGGACTCCACCTGGACAAGCGACTAACTTGGAATCCTCATACTAGACTGAAACGACAAGAAACCGCTCTACGTTTCCGATTACTTCAGCACTTACTAGACAAACGCTCTAAACTTCCCATTAATTACAAAAGACTCATATACTTGACTATAATAAGACCTATTTGGACTTACGGAGTTGAGCTATGGGGCTCCACTAAACCATCGAATTCCTCTCGCATCCAATCCAAAATCCTCAATACTCCTTACTTTGTCACTAATAAAATTATCCATAAAGATCTTAATGTTCCTTATGTTTCAGATCTGGCCCAATCCAGATACCTATCCTCCCTTAATAAACTTCAGAATCATCCCAACCCTCTCGTTTCTAACCTTGCTTCCTCTTCAATTCCTGATAACCCTCCGAGGCGTCTGAAAAGATGGCCACGTGATCTCCTAATGTAGTCATATCATTAGAGTGCTACCATTGGGTAGTTGCTCAGCAAGTGTATTTATGTAATACAATTGTAAATGTCATTAAGAAATACAAAAAAAAAAGTCTATTTTATTTATATTATTTGAAAAAATAGATTAATTTTTGCTCAGATCAGGCTTTGATTGATAAATTTTGTTTCCCTTTTTTTCCCTCCCAACCTTGGAATTTTCCTAAAAAAGGGAACATTTTGAATTTTGGTTTTAAAGAATATATTTAATGATATATTGAATTGTTTTTTTTTTTTTTTTTTTGTTAACTGATTATCATACTTGTTTCAAGCTAAAGTCATTCAGGAATTTAAAACAAATTTTTAATATAAATTGAAATATTGTTTCTTCGCAGATCACATGTCTATGGGTGCCATGGGAGATAGCTTTTATGAATACTTGTTGAAAGCTTGGATACAGTCCGGTAAGCAGGACACCGAAGCAAGGGACATGTACGACGCGGCCATCGAAGCGGCGATACAGCACATGCTCCAAACATCGAGGGGGGGCCTCGTGTACTTTTCAGATTTGAAGTTCGACAGGGCCGAGCATAAGATGGACCATCTGGCCTGTTTCTCAGGTATATTCATCCTTTCCAATTTGTTTTTTTTTTCTCTTGTTATATTTTCTCAATAACACGTTTGTTGCCGAGTGATATTTTCAAAGATGGTTCCACCATACCTATCCCTAAAGCTAAATACCTTCAAAGAATATGAAAATACTAGGAGTTTGATTATATGTGACGTAGGTAAAACAAAAACGTTCTACGAATCAACTCATAGGTTGAATTATCTCATAGGATTTAAGATATCTTCAACCTAAGAGATAACTCGTGGTTGGTAGCAAGCATGTTAAAAAATCTTATTATTTGTTTCAAGAAGTAAATACTTTATAAGATTTGGATACCTATTTTTTTTTCAGTGTTTTTATTTTGATTGTTATGTATAAACAGGACGTAACTCATTATTTTTATAATTTATGAGGCTGCCATTTATTTCTTTTTATAAAATATTAAAATAGAAATTTTATTTTTCTCAACTTTTTTTTTTCTTCAATTACTCTGTTATCTTCAGTACCAGTTTTGTTTGGCACTACACTGACAATTCTATCAATATTTAAATTTGTCTTAGAACGAGTTTGATTTTCTGTTTCAGCTTCCATCTCAGCAATTTTTTAATATCACTCAATTTAAACAATCTTGTTTTAATTTAGATTAAATATTTTACAACATAAATATTAACATTTGATTAAAATCGAAAATGCCTTAATAAATTCTTAATTTAATAAAATATGCATTATTTATGCTTTGTGTAATTTTATTCAACTCTTCTTTCCTCATGATAAAAATAAAAATAAAAACTAGTTATTGATAATCAATATACAAAATTATAAGCAGACCTTACATGATCAGTTGTGAATGAAAGTCACAAGACTGACAAGAATTGCTTCAATCATGATGAACCCTACACGTTCAATCATTATTGACCATTTTAGATCAGTTGACATTGAGATAACAGGCAGCATGGATCTGGTGGATTGTCCACTTATAATGATGTTTTTAATTTAAAAAGCTCATTTGGACATTGTCCTTTTTGTATTGGACATCAAAAGAAAAAAATGGAGATTTCCTAGTGCCTGAAAATCTTTTAGACCAAAGTTAGAAAAATACAGGTCAGCTACTTACAAAAATTAAGGAAAAGTATTGTGGAAATGATCAGTTTGTTAAGAAAAGTGGAAAAATTAATAACAAATAAACACAACAGTTAAAGATTATTTTTTTTCTATGAGTAAATTGTGAAGTTTCCACTTTTTTTTTTTAATTTATTGCCCCCTTGACTGTTATAAGGAAAAATGGTTTATAAAAATATAAACTAGGGATATAAAAAAACTATTTACTTTTATGAAATTATTTACCTGATGAAAATCAGGAATGTACAATGTTATGAGGCCTAGGTAAACTAATCTATCTAGTAGTAAGGTTAGTCTTGTAGAAAAGAGTTTTGACAAAAGTTCTTAAAATATAAGTCTACTACTTACAAAAATTAACGAAAGGTATTGCGAAAATAATAAATTTGTTTAGAAAAATGGGAAAAGAACTGACAAATATACACGTCAGTTAAATATTTTTTTTTAAAGTAAATTGTGAAGTTTCCACTTTTTTATTTATTTATTGCCCACTTGACTATTTAAAAAAGATAGTTGAAGATAGTTTATGAAATATAAACAAGGAATATAAAAACTATTTAACTATTTACTTTTAATGAAAATCAGGAATTTATAATGGTAGTGAGGCCTAGGTAAACTAACTTATCTAGTTCTGTGATTAGTCTCCCCACTACTTTTACCTCAGTCTCCTCTTCACTTCTCGTGAGTGAACCTTTGATTTTCGGAAATCTGCTAGACACGTCCATCAATACTTCAATCAGTACCTTACACTATCAATCGGAACGTCATTAGTGCCTTGGAATGCAATTCTGAATAACCGTGTAGGGTCCGGTATAGAAAGTTCACCCCAGATTGGGCACCAAATTTTATGTTTTTCATTTGTCCCTATTTTGGTGCCAAATATTACATTTTATGTTCATTTCTGTTTGGACACCAAATCTTATGTTTTTCAGACATATATGATAAAACATCTACAATAAATTCAGTAATTTATTAATTATTGTTATTTATAATGATGTAGAGATGGTTGACCGTTGATATAATATGAGAAGAAGTTAGTCGAGGGTGTGGTCAAATAAATAAAAAATTAAAATATATTAAATAAAGTTGTTGTTTTTTTTGCAACGTTTCAACCCACTTTCCAGGTCTTCATCAGGGCTACAAAAGATACAAAACAAGTGAAAATAAAATAAATGAATAAATAAAATAAATGAATGGCAGTTCAAACACTGGCCAAAAAATAATAATAATATAGGCCAGTGTTTCAACTGCCTCCCGCAGTGCCACATCCTACGCCCTAAAGACGACCTGCAAAGTGGGTCGAAACGTCGTCAAAAATTAAAATAATTAATATATTTTAATTTTTTATTTATTTGACCACACCCTCGACTAACTCCTCATATTGTTATTTATAATTTAAATGGGTATCTTGAATTACAATTCTTACGGTTGGCCTTATAGTTTACCCAAATACAATCACACTTGTTATATAGATAAAATAAATTAGATTTTACTCTTCTTCGCAAAGTTAACCTTGAACCAACTCTGAAAATTTATTTCATTTAGATTACAAGCTTTTGTATGATACAACTTGATAAATGAATGCTTTTTATTTTTTATTTATAAGGTAAATTAATTAGTTTGTTTTTTATAAATATTTATTTTCTGGTATTTATATGTATATTATATTTTGATCAGAATTTAATTGATTTTATTCTTGACCAAAACAAGGTGGCCTTTTGGCGCTAGGAGCTAAGGTCGAACAGAGTCCGATGTCTCCTCGCCATATGGATATAGCGGCTGGTATCACCAACACTTGTCATGAGTCTTATTCTCGTACTAACACCAAGCTTGGCCCTGAGAATTTCAGGTATGTGTAGCTATCGTCTATTAATTTTTTTTCCTTTGTTGGAGTTGTTCGTGATAATTTTCCTTGCTCTGTTAATGCCTGTTAGCATCGTCTAACAATCCTATTGTTTAAGGTGACCAAAATTTAACATTGGTAAAGCGGGATACTATCGAATGGGGAAGGGGAGGTTCTTGATTAAAATTTGATTCATCAAGTCCTAACAGTCGTTCAAATTTGTTGTTACAATAATTAATTTTACATATTGATAATCTGGTGTAAATGTCAATCAGGTTAAATAGCATTTAGATGAAAAAAAGGATGATAATTAGTTCTATAGTCTTATTTGACGTTTAATGTTTGTATTTGATAATCAAACAGTTTTTGAGACTGAAAAGTTCTGTGCCAGCAGTTTGTACGCAATCAAGTAACTCTTTTTTAAAATGCTAAAAACTTATTGAAGGTGATAACATTTTGATAATCGAAGTAGTAAATTACATTAATTTGCTGTGATGTCCAAAATTTATTCTTATCAATATTTTAATAACGATACCTATAAAGAAAAAAGATAGTTTTCGTGTTGTTTATTATCATTAAGTCCAAATAATGATGGTCGAATTCTAACAATTGATAAACAATCCGAATTTTGCTTATCAGTTCTCGATAATCAATTTCTTAACAAACATTCGTTATTATTAAATTTTAACGTTATAAAATCAACAAAAATAATTTAAAACTAATATCCTGGAGAAATAGGTACTTGGCTGCCTAAAATCATATATTCTCATCCCGTTCTCCTGCTGTTCCCTAGTTTGTCGTGCATTCTTTCCAAAAATTGGAACTTTTTGAAAACGCTGCGGCACACGGAACAAATTGTTAAAAATCGGGACTGTCCCGCCAACAGCGGGACGTCTGGTCGCCTTACTATAGTGAGGTATAAATGACCTCAGCGAAACATGTTTAATCGTATTTATAATATAATATCAGAATATTTTATTCTATATACAGAAATGGCAAACCTTAGAACAACTGTTAAAGTAACAATAACAATTTAATTAATTAGTGATTATCTTGTTCCACTGAAAAATATTCCATCAGTTTAATAGTTAAACAATGAGGCATAGCTTTCCTTCGCATTGCTTTACTCGCTCTAGACATATTTGTTTGGTGAATAAAAGCCTTTTTTTATAGTTTTTCTCTAAGAATATATAATAAGTTCCATACTGAGAGTCTATTATATATTTTTTATTCCATACCAGAATATTTTTTATTTTTATTTAAAATATCTAAAAGTTTCGTTCTTTATTATCCGAACTGCACAAGAGATCATATAGCTAGTTTCCTTTATTTATTTTTTTGATAGATTTTTACTTTCACTTATCTATATATCTAATATATAGTAAAGGAAAGTATTGCAATCGTGAAAATTTTCAAATCTCAGATTTCAATGGAAATACATGTTTTGAGGTTCCTTGAGTCAAAATAACCAAGTATCTGTGTGTCTATGTTAACAGTCTAGCTCAAAAACGAAAAGCTGTAAGAAACTGATATTAGGTATTTAATTTAGGTATATGCACGAGATGTTACTGCAACTTTTTTCTGGAAATCGGCTAACCAGAAGTGGCACTTTATATAAACGATGTTACACATTTTTAGGATTTTCTCAAAAACAGCTCTAACGATTTTGATTAAACTCGATATATCAGTGTATTATTAAGTGGTCTTAAAGATAAGCTAGGTCTTATCCACATTGATGTCACCTTACAGGGCTTAAATGCCTAATGTTCAACATTTCTTCCTCTAAAGTACCTTAAATTTGGTTTATTTTAATAAATTAACTCTCTAATCATCATTAAAAATAAAAAATGGCTGAACATAAAGTATGAATGAATTTGTTGATTGGCTAAAAGATAACAAAAGAAAATGTGTTTTTAGGTTGAAAATAAATTTCTGGAAATAAGAGACTGACTGTATTTGAAATTATTACATTTGTTTTTGTTTTCAATTTATATAATACGAATATAATACAATAAATATTCAACTCTTCTTAAATCTTTCATAAATCTTCCTTCCTTACACTGTCCTCTGGAGTGGCCCAGGGTTCGAGCATTTCCCCTCTCCTTTTTAATTCCTACATAAATGATCTTTCCAAATCCATCTACCACTGTTCACATCATTTATACGCTGATGACTCCCAAATCTATTTTTCCTTTCATCCTCCTGAGCTACTAGTCGCGTTCGCCAATATTCAGGCAGACCTTGATAGGATCAGTGCCTGGGCAAGTCTGAATAATTTAAATCTAAACGCGATGAAAATTAGGCCATTATTATAGGTTCCAGTTCTATTCTTAAATCCATTTCCTTCCTTCCTCCTTTAGTCATCAACAATCATCCTATCACATTCAGTTCCTCTGTTAAAAACCTAGAAATCACCATAGACGAAAACCTCTCCTGGAAACCCCATATCGCCCTCATCTCCCGTAAGTCAATAGGTACCCTTAAGCTATTTCATCGCTCCCGCCACCTACTCCCACAACCCATCCGCAAGCTCCTTGTATCCTCTCTCATTTTCCCCCACTTTGACTACGGCTGTGTGGTGTACGGAGGCATCACGATGATACTCGAGGACAGTTTGAAGCGACTCATGAATACCTGCTTAAGATTTGTCTTCGGTACATCAAGGTGGTCTCATGTGTCCCACCTTTACGACTAGTTAAACTGGCTCTTCCCTTCTTTCCGCAGACAATATTTCCTCGGATCTTTCCTATTCCAAACGATCAACACCCGACACCCTTCCTACATCTACAGTCTCCTACAGTTTAAACCCGAGGTCCACTTCCAGAAAACAAGATCCCATGTTTCCGACCTTTATATCCCTTCCCATAGAACTAAGACGTTTGAATATTCCTTTATTGCCCGATCCACTGCCTTCTGGAATTCCTTGCCATCTCACAACCCAAAATGACATTATACAATGAAATAAATATTGCGAAACAGATTTTGACTGAGGTGAATAGTTGTTAAAATTGATAGAGTTTTAATTTTAAAAATCAACCCATGTTTATTTTATTTTATTTTATTTTCATTTAAATAATGTTTTTTTTTTCAAAATGGTGTTATTTTTACTTGTTTTAATATAATTTTACTGAAGATACTGTATATATTCTTTAATATTGACTAATGTAATTTTTGCCCAGATGTAGTTTTTATTTTTTTGTTCATATCTGTTATTCATAAGGGACCTCGTCCCAGAATAAAGTTTACTTTCTATCTTATCTATCTAAATATGAATACGAAGATAGGGATTATAAGAATTATCAGTGTTCACGTTATAAATATTGGGAGAAAGCAGTCGATCCCGACCACATACTAGACAAGTACCCACTTTTTTTTCACTTTATTATATTTGATGTTTAGATTTACGGATGCAGTAGAAGCGAAGGCAATCCGGACGACGGAGAAGCATTATCTGCTCAGGCCAGAAGTCATCGAGACCTATTTCTATATGTGGCGCCTGACCAAGGACCCGAAATATAGAGAGTGGGGATGGGAAGCGGTACAGGTAAGTTCCATTTATATATAGGCCAAACAGCCTAATACTTTTGTAGGCCACCTTATTTATCTCGATCTTGTTATCAAATTATTTTATGATTCAAGTTGAAAACAAATACTCACGAGTTTTTAATGTTTAATTGATTGATTGAAAAGTACAGAAATAAAACTAAAGATAGCTAGATGTTGATTAGTGTATCAATGAATGTATAAAGATGTGTAACACCAAAAAATAGTTTTAAAAAATGTGACGAATATTTGGTTTTTGAAAAATGTTGCCACATCAAAAAAAGAAAGTGAAGATAAAGATGGGAAAATTGTCCCGAAAGGTAAGAGACAACAAATGTAATTTAAAAAATTTGAAGAAAATTGGAAGTATTATTGCCTTAAATATGAAAAAATGAATAAATTGATTATTTTAATCAGAATTTATATTAAAAAGTTGTAGATCATGATTAAATGCAACCACTTGGAAGTTTTAGATGAAGATTTTATATAAATAATTTGTACCACAGACTGTACGATTTATGGGATCCTCAATGGGTTGTGTTACAGGTTTATTAGTTTTTTTTTTAATATCAATAAAAGGCCTTTTAACAAAAAAATAACACAAAAATAAATATCATTAGTTTATTTCAAAAAGTCATTTCATAACCTCAAATAATTAAGAACTTTGATAAATTTCCCCTTTTTGAAATCAAAAAATTATTTACTTAGTATCCCCACATATATTATTACAGTAAGGCTCGAAATTGGTTTTGTACCAATTATAAGCTCCTGTAATGCTCAAATACCATCACGGGCGGATCTACGGGGGGGGGGGCCTTTCGGGCTGAAGCCCCCCCCCCCAAAATGGTAAAATATAACCATGTTTTATCGAAAAAAATATTTAAAAAGTATCTCTTAAAGTATTATTGTTCGTGTAATTACATTTAAAAGGGCTTTAGGAATCACTTAAACACCATTTATTTCATATAGGTAGTTAGGTTCTTTCTTTTTTTCCAAAGTAATTATCATTATTTTTATGAAAAAAACAACTTTCGGGCTTAAGCCTCCCCCAAAAATAAATCCTGGATCAGCTAGTGAATACCATGAATGGGGTACTGTTGAATTCAGAATTTCACGAGGAGTTAGCGAATCGGATTCTTCACTTACGTTTTTCTTTCTAAAATAAATAAAGTCGATACAAACATTTTGCTAGGGTTCAATACTGGAACGGTGGTAGGTCTGTAGATTGATACGGAACAAATGGACATTGAAGATTTTGATGCGTACAGCAAGACCCGTATAGATCCTCCGGAACTATGGGATCCTGCGTTTTTAAGCCCTAAAACGTACTATTTTTGAGAGAACGCAAGGCATAGGGTTCGCATCTACACAACCTTACGTTAATTGTAGTACTGTCATTGGATACACGTCTCATTTCGTCGACTTGAGGCTTCTATGATCGAGAGAGGAGGAATTCATATTATTTATCGATGGTGTTTTTGATCGGCAAGCCATATCACCATTAATTCTTCGCTAAATCTCAAGATTGAGCCACCAATTTCGAAGGCTTCCTTCTCCTTCAGGCAGCAAAATAGTCAAATCATCTTGAAAATGCAGGTAAACAAGTTATAAAAGAAAACAAACTTTATTTGCGAATGACTAAAAAATTACACAGTTTTCCCTTGGTTATGCCCATGTATATATAAAATATTACTGCATTTCCTACAAAAGGAAAAAAAAACCACCTAAATCGGACAATTTTTAACAATGATACAGCTTATTGAAATTTGTAAACATGGTTCCAAACATTAATGAACATTTAAATTAATTTTTGTTTCCTTTGTCGATTATATTTATCGATAAAGTAACAATTGATTTCTATATCTTTTGTTACGTTGAGTTATTTTCTTTTCTTATTAATTTGGCATTTGATAACAATATGCTGTGGGAATTTTTCGCTCGGGCCTACTAGTAACTATATAATTAATAAAAGGATTTGTGAGATTTTTTAGGCAATTACGGTGTTTTTTATGTAGATAAATAAGTTCAAAATTCATGAAAACATATTTGGAACTTAACCTATATCAAAAATGCTCTTAATGACTTTTTGAAATAAACAATATGTTCTTGAAATCTGGTGTTCTCTCACTCAGGTATGTACGCACCTGATATGTTCTAAATATATTAAATTGAACCAAATGTTAAACTTTTATTTATTAACTTGGGATTGAGAGATTTGAATATTTTTTGTTTAAATAATGTAAAATTAATTATATGTTTTATTGTCTGTTATTCTTGCTTTGCTTTTATATTTTATTTATACCTAATTTCTGTTGTTTTTTTGTTCTAGGCTCTCGAAAAATATTGTAGAACACCGGGCGGCTATTCCGGTTTAAAGAATGTATACCAAGATGATCCTTTGAAAGATGACGTTCAACAGAGTTATTTCCTCGCAGAAACATTAAAGGTATTATTCTATGACGTTTAATTAAATAATTTTTATTGAGTTACTTTTAACATTTTTTAAAAATTATCTTAACCTTTGAAGGATGGTCGGGGTGATCATTCAGATATAAAAAGGCAAAAATAAATAATAATATTTATTTTAACATTTGCCGACGTTTCGACCTGAAGTTCCGGCCTTCATCAGGGCTAAGAAAAGGCCTGAACTTCAGGTCAAAACGTCGGCAAATGTTAAAATAAATATTATATTTATTTCTGACTGATCAGCCCAACCATCCTTCTCTTCATTATTCACGACAGTCAACCATCAACCCACAATTATCTTAACCCTTATTGGTTGTAAATTATATCTCACGAGACAAAAATGTTATTCTGAACTTTTTTTACATATTTACCAGAGCCACCTATAATCCAGGGAGAATCACGTATAAAAATCTAGCGATCAATAAGGGCTAATAAAACATTTGGATATACACTACTTTACAAGTTTTGCTCCACTTTCATAAGAGGATACAAGATCTCATGAGCAAACTATAAAGAGAATTCTGAGAACACAAGTAGATGAAGTTGACCAAATCATCTGGTGAGACCACATTAGAGATGGGCAGTTGATTCCAGAATGGAATCAAAGAGTTGATTCTTCTGAAAGAAACTTATTGAAGAAGTAATTCGCACGAAAAAATCATAATTCACACGGAATCGGTCAATTCACTGAGAATCGCAATATTTTCCTGTCAAATTTAAACTTCTTCTCTACTTAATTGATTCATAACTTTTTATTTGTATACATTTGAATCAGGATTTTTAATTTAAATTGATAAAAAAAAAAAGAATAAAAATGTTTTTCCTGAATAATCTTAAGGTTTGAGAATTTTTGTTATTGTTTTGTTTCAATAAAAAGTCCTTGATATATCGATAATATCGATTATTGATGGCCATCTTCAAGTTGAGTTGAATAGTGCACGTGGGACCCTTCTCATTCAGTATACTGAATTTGCCCAAATTGTTAGTTAGAATCTTCTCAAACCAAGGCCATGAATTGTCAAAGAAATTTATGTAGGATACAAATAAATTAGCAGTTTGCTGAATCCGATCTAGGGGTGAATGGAAGGCATAACTGAATAGAAATTTCTGGGAAAAAGCTTCAAGATGACAAAGATGGGCAGGAAATAGAATATTAAGTTCACCAAGGAAAGCCACGCTGCCTGAGATTCCTCCCCCTCCCCCGGGTATGTGAGCCCTGTCAGCCTACTGGAGGCAACTCACACCAACCGGGTGTAGGATTGATGACCCTACCTCATACTTTAAATCAGGAATCGGGATGTGGTCTAGGAGACCACACTCGTGGTCAAAGATCTTCATGGTCTGCAGCACAGCACCAAACGGAAAAAAAGAAAATTTAATTAATAAAGCAGTATAAATTAGTACAGCTACAAAAGTATGGGAGGATATTTAAAACAAATAAAAGACGAACTAGACAGGCTAAAAATCACGGATAAAGATTGCTTGAATAGAGAGCGTTTTAGGGAAAAACTGAAAGGAGTTGAGGTTCTTATAGGTGGGGGGGAGTAAATGGACTAAGGAAGAGCGAGAGGAACAGTCCTGGAGGATGAGAGAGTATTGGAGTAAGAGGAAGGCTGAGGGTGTGAAGAGGAAACGGAAATGATATTCGCGTGGTCCTTGCTGCCCGGTTCGTGTGAAAAAAAAGAAAAAGTAGTTGGAACAAATAAATAGGTATTATTTACTTAATATAATCCTAAGTTAATAATTCGTAACAATGAAAATCTTTGGGTGTTAATTTCTCCTAAACAAAGCGATTTCGGACATACCTTCAGAGGTAAAGAATATCCATTCCCTCCCTGCAGGTCTCCCTCAAGGGTCCTGTCTTTCTCCTTCTCTATTTAATCTATATATTTGAGATATCCCTTCCTCCCCTTCAGTAGAAGACTCACTATATGCAGATGATACAGCTATTTACACATCTTCTTTCAGAATTGATATCGTAGCAAACAGACTACAATCCTACCTTAGAAGACACTCCCAATTATCCTCAAAAAATAAATTAATTCTATATAAAGCAGTTATCCGCCCAAGGTTCATTAACAGAAGTTTTTTTTAAACTTCTATAATAAGTTAAGTTATTAGAACTTCTATAATAAGTTAAGTTAATAGAAGCTCTAATTCTATAGCAGTTTTCTTAAAACTAGAAGTTTTTTAAAAAAGTTTTGTTGTTTTGAGGTCCTTAATTCATATTTTCAGTTAGGCCACATAATCCTAAAACACCTTGTACAATGATAAAAAATTGGAAAAAATTAAAATTCCAAATAAACCTATATTATTTATATTTATTTATTCTGTATATTATTTTATTTTTATTGACTGACTAATGGTAATTGCAGTACTTATACCTGCTGTTCAGCGATGACAGCCTCATCTCCCTTGACGAGTGGGTGTACAATACCGAAGCACATCCACTCCCTATCAAAGGTGTAAACCCGTATTACAGAGAGCACGCCAACGCAGCATATTGAACTTAGACTTAACGACAATGTGATCCTACAGCCATGTGATAATTCTTCTCCAATATACACTGGCCTTTTTATCGTGTTTTTTTCTTCTGGTTTTTTTTCTTCTATTGTTCAATTAATTGATCTGTAAATTTTATTTTTCCATTTAAGGCTCTAGTGTGATATTTTTGTTTAAAAATAGTTAGCCTTAAATGGTGTCTGTGTCTTGTAAATAAGATGTTATATTGGTCCATATTTCGTGACCTTATATTTGTACATAAAAAAAAAAAAAAAGAAAAGAAAAGAAAATCACATATAATTATTACGATAAGAATTTTTTTATATGTATATATTTAAATGCCAAAAGTCACCACGTATATTTATATTCAATTGTGAGTATAGGTCACAGTGTATGGTGCATCGGCGTCTGGATTCATGTTAACAATTATGTGATTTTAAATGTTTAGATAATTTCATCGTGTGTGCATCTATGCACTTATTCCAGGGAACATGTTTATGTGACTATATATCTAGTGAATTATGTAATAATGTTAACATTTTAGCTCAATATTGAAACATATATATATATATTAAAAAAAAAAATGAATAGAATAAATTTATCGAGGTTGTTCATGATTTCAATCGTAATCGGAAAAGGGATGTAATGTAAATTAGTTAATTATGTTAATTAATGTCTATTTCATGAATTATATCTTTCAGTTTTATGAAGAATTACTTATGTCCTAAAGTCGTATAAAGTTTAATAAGCCTGTAGGCGTGTTCGTTTATACTTATATGTGTCTAATTATTGTTTTTATATATATATATTTGTTTGTTTTTTTATTGTATCTTCAATTTACTAGGGATGAAAAGGGTCTGGATTGTATAAGTCTATTAGTAAAAATTAGTCACAGTTGAAAAATGGTTCTTTACCTTTTTTTCTTCACTAATGAGACTGTGGATTTTTTTTTTATTATTATTATTTTTTTGAATTATCAATTAGTTATTTAAAACATGAGAAAAAAAGAGATTATTGATGGTTTGTATTTTCATGATAATTATTGTACATAGTAAGTTTTAAACAGTGTTTATATTAAGTTTAAACATTTTAATTAATATGGAAGAAAAGTTTCCGATCTATTATTGATGTACATATGCCAAAGTTAATTAAATAAAAATTGTGTGTATATTAGGAAAATTCGTAAGTAAAAAGGTCGGGATGCCACTAAATAGAGCCGTAATTAAGGCCTACGTCAACCCTTTCCGATAGTACCTCATCTTTTTTATATTTAATCTCCATTATTTTATTGAGTTTGTTAAATATTTAAAATGCAAATCAAAAGGTAACAACTTAGAAATTGTTAGAAACCTTAATTAGAAATAAAAATTTTATGGAAAATCTATGCTTAATTAGATAATCACAATAAATAGCTTTATTTTTAGACAATTGATATTTACAGAAATCTTTCCAAGATTTTAATTTGAATTAAAAATTATATACTGTCGAGTTCTGATAATATGAACTTAGATTATACAAAAATCTAAAACCAAAATCAATATTCTTACTATTAAAAAAATAATAATAACATTACCATAATGATGTTAAGTAATATAAAGTTTACATTTGAAAAAATTAAGGATATTCAAACTTTTTTTTTCTAATTGAAGTTTCTAGTATAGTTTGATCTATGGAACTTCAATATACATAGGTACAACTTTAATTTGAAAAAAATAAAGAAATAAAAGAAATGTCTATTATTGTTAAAATGTTAACTACTATCACGCATTGCTATCTTAGGAGTAATTTAAGAATATTATATAAATATAACATAATATAAATTAGATGTAATTTTGGAAAGACTCAATTAGTTCTTACCGAACAGATTTTTTTAAAAGGATCCCGACCTTAAAAAAAATGTCCTCAATATGAACAATTGTACTCAGAAAAATGTTAATCTTTGGAGTGAGATTATGTAGATAGTTCATATTTATTTGGATGTAAAAATTGTATCATATTAATATAATATATTATTGACTAAAAATTTGGTTTAACAAGAAAAAAATATGTGTAGTAGTGAAATGCTTATTCTGTCTTTAATAGAGATACCTTTAATTTTATATATATATTTTCTAACATTTCTCTTTTAAAGAAATCTTATAAATTTGTTAAAATTTTTATTCATTGTTATTAATTCCTAATTATCTTAACTACCGATGATACCTTTTTTTTATCCATTTAAATTTTTATTGTTTATATATTATTTTTTAATTGACCGTTATGTTTTTTAACAGTTCTGTATATACTTTGAACTGTTTTAATGTAATAAAAGTTACAAATAACTTGATTATCATGAATGCAGAACTGAGATAAAGGGTAATCAGTCAAATAAAGATTTAGTTTATTTCTCAAATAAAAATGTTTTTTTTTTTTTTCCTTTTTTTTTTTTATTGCTATTTTTAATATTATTATTTTTTATTAGAAATCTTACTTATCTTAATAAGGTGCCATGAAACAACAAAATTACTCTTTCATCAAATGTAAAAATGCATTTTTTTTTTCTTTTATCTTTAGTTAAATTGTTTTCTTAACTAAGGTTTATAAATTTCTTTGTTAGGAATAATCTTGAATGCCATGACCCCTGGCAGATCTATAGGGAGAGGGGCTTTCGGGCTGAAGCCTCCCAAAATGGGAAAAAATCATTTTTTTTTCATTGATCCATATTTGTTCTTGTGAATGATCTATGCTAAATACTTAAACAATCACAATGTTTCTTATTATTCTATGGTACAGACCCATTCGCCTAAAACTTTGTGAATACCTTCATCTCATCGTAACCTACAGCTTATTTATTTATGAAAATTCTCGGAATCGGGACATTTTCAATTTGGAGATCAGCAAACTTTTTCTATTTAATCAGGTACTAAAAAAACTCATTTGCTTTCCAATATACAAGATAATTTGATCACAAAATCGAAAGAAAAAAGAAGGTAGCCTACAAAAATATTGGGTCATTTGGCATTTATAACCTCGTTATTTTGGTGTCTTGGGGATAGAGGTTATACCAAACAGCCTAATATTTTTGTAGGCTACGTTTATTCTCGATTTTGTTATAAAATTATCTTACGTTTCTAGTGGAAAGCAAATGGGTATTTATGAGCTTTTAGTGTCTTATTAAATATTCAAAGTTTAATAAAAAAGCCAATCCCCAATTTCGAGAATTTTTATAAATAAAAAAGTTTTAGATTAAGATGAGATAAAGCTATTCACGAAGTTTTAGGCGGATGTTAATATTTTGGCAATAACGGGTCTGTACCACTGACTATATTCTTAAACTTATAACACACATATATATATACTAAATGTAACCCTGTTTTATTAAAAAAAATTATCTCTAAAAGTTGTTCGTGTAACTACATTTTTTTTTAATGGTGCTTCAAGGATCACTTTAACATTATTTCATATAGGTAGTTCCTTTCTTTTTCTTCTAAAGCAAATATCATATATATATATATATATATATATTTATATATAGCTCATGGTGTGAAGTCCCCCGAAAATTAAATCCTGGATCTGGTACTGCCCATGATTACAGCGAGATAGATTCGTTTTGGGTCGTCTATTCAGCCTCAACACAAAATTAATTTCTTATTTCAATAAAACAGTAGCAGTATATTTTTGTTGTTAAACATAATCGCTTGAACAGATTTTCAGATATGGTTTATCGACATCAAGGCTGAGCGGCCACTGAAAGTGGAGTTGAGCTGAGCGTTATTGAGTCAGCTTCCAAAACCGAATTTAATGAAAGGCCGCTCACCAGATGCGTAGCTGTGTTGAACGGCATCGCAAGGAATAGCTTTGTGATTTGACTGAGGTTCGGTTTTGAAGCTACGCTCAGCTTCCCCCACCACACCTACTCACCAATGCCTCACAACCGCGTGGCTTTGTTCCTCAGTGTCATCCTTTCTTTCTCCAATTGCACAACCTTTCAAATTATTTTATTTTGGTTCAGTATAAAATATGCAATGTAGAAGAATTCTTAATCAAATTTTTAAGGAATAATATTAAATTTTATTAACAAATATTCAATTTTCTTTTTAATTCCATGATCAACTTTGCTATTTTTTAAAATGTTGACTGAGCTGGAGTCCACTACGCAATCGGGTGCCGACCCTCTCTGACTCATTACGATAAACCTCAGCTCTGCTCTCGGTGGCCGGTCAGCCTAATTTTCATTCTTTGATAACGTTTTACTTCTCTCTCTAATGAAAAGTTCATTTACCAAAAAAAAGCAAAATAAATAGGAAAAATATTTTAAATCAAATTGATACAAGACATTCTTAAAATCTCCATCTCTATTTATCGAATTTTCTCCTCTAATTAAATTAGATTGTTTAGTGACTGTAATCATTTGGAAATGATCATCATTTTAGTAACCATTATTTACCCCATGCAAAAATGAAAAATATTTAAAGATGTGGAGATGGTTGACCATGATATGATATGAGAAGGAGTTGATCGGGGGGGGGGGGGGGGTGCGGTCAAATAAATACTAAATTATATATATCAAATAAATAGTTTTTTTTTTTTCAACGTTTCAACCCACTTTCCAGGTCTTCATCAGGGCTACAAAAGATACAAAACAAGTGAAAATAAAATAAATGAATATAAGTAGATATAAAATAAGAAGAAGTAGTTAAATATCAAGTATTATATGTAAAGAAGATATAAACAAAAATGGAAAATAAGTATGAATAAAAATAGAAAACAACTTTTTACTTACATGTTATATTCTCCTTAGTTTTCTATTTTTGTTTGTATCTTCTATATATATAATACTTGATATTTAACTACATTGTCACCCACTATGTCTCTGATATCATCTTTTTATTTCTTCATCCGACTACTTCTTCTTATTTTATATCTACTTATATTCATTTGTTTTGTATCTTTTGTAGCCTTGATGAAGACCTGCAAAGTGGGTCGAAACGTCGGGAAAAAAAAATAATAATGCTATTTGTATAATTTAGTATTTATTTGACCGCACCCCCCGATCAACTCCTTCTCGTAAATATATAAAATTTCAAAAAATATAACTATTTATTAGTTACAAACAGCATAGTAATTATTGAATTCTTACTCCATCATTCAAATATATACAAAATTGAAAATACAGTGAAATTTTCTGTAGCGGACACTTCCCTAAAGCAAAACAATTTATATTCCTATCTGATTCCAATAATACTATCTACATATTACATGTTGCTATTCTATATAACGGATATTCTCTATTATGGAAGCGGAAAAGCTTTTCTATAACAGATAGAACCAGTGATGCTCATATTTTGAGAACATTAATACAATTTTATATTAGCTTAATTCAACTTGTGGAAATTCATTTTTGAACTAGAAGTTACACAGTTGTAATATTTTTTTGTTCTACAGATCTAATGTTCTACATGAACAGCCACGTCTGGTTAACTTGAAAAGAAAAAAATTTGCCTTACCATCCATCACATATATAATGTAATAGAATAGAAAATAAACTGTTCTGGGACAAGATCCCTTAAGAATAACAATTATGAACTAAAAATAAAAACATCTGGCCAAAAACTATATTAATCAAAATTAAAAAATATATACAATATCTTCAATGAAATTATATTAAAACAAATAAAAAAGTAACAACATTCTGAAAAAAAACAACAGAGGAGTCGTTCTCACTGTCCTATGAATCTCAGAGTGGGGATGTTGCCGTTACCATACGGGAATCGAACCTGCGCCGTAGTGTTCTAGGCAATCGAGTAGGAACTGCACCTATTTATTTATTATTATTTATATATATTTTTATCTTCCAAAAATGGCAATATTGCTGGTGATGTCGATTTAGGAGGTAATATGTTTGAACAGATAGTTTAAGTATCTAGAGTCTGTGATAACTAGAAAAACGAAATTGAAGAGGAGATTAAGGTTAGGCTGAAGGCAGGAAATGCTTGTTATTTTTTTGTAACAAAACTGCTTAGCTCACGCATCTTGGGATTTAAAGACTAGAATCTATAAAACCATTATTCTACCTACAGTTCTTTATGGATGCGAAACGTAGCCGCTTACATTAAGGGATGAGCATTGTCTTAAGGTTTTTGAAAATAAAGTATTGCGTAGAATATTCGGAACGAAGAAAGATGAGTCAACCAGGGATCAGAAGGTTGTGTGAACTGTATCCAGATAGATTGCATTAAAGCTGATCTGAAGGGACTGGGTTAGGACAGTGACTGGTGGAGGTAGGTGTGCAATAAGCGATTGGTGGTGTCTGTATCGAACCTCAGGATTCGCTAAGCCTTTTATTATTATTATTTTTTTATTTAATCCCGCGAACAGGATTTAAACTCATTGCATAACATTTTTGCAGGCGCCTTAACTCACTCGACCACCGCGGCACCAAATATGAAATATAAATAAATTTATAAATTTTTAGTCTGTATTTTCACTGAGTGAAAATGCTAACAAACTTATCTTCAATATATCTGCTACATTCCAACTATCAATACACTATATTTACTTGATATAATGAAACCTTTTTTTTTTTTAGTAACTTTATTTTTTTACTTACACCAGTTGCTGAAGGTCAATCTCTTTAACAGTGGGGAATTCCCGTTGGCTAACTGATCAAAGTGTATATTTCAATGCTTATTTTCCCTTTTCTATCTTATTATATACTTAAGTAGACATAATTGTTTGAGTTAATGTTTCAGATTTCCTTACTGTTAATCATTTTTAAAGAAAAAAATATATCTATCATTTTTGTTTTTCTATTTCACATGTATTTTGTAAATATTCCCTATCTATTGGAGACTGTGCCTATCCTAAAGAAGTTCCATATTTGTATAAAAATATCTGATATTCAGATATTGGCTAATGTTTATTCATTACAAGAAATAAAGTTATTATTTAACATTTATTATTGAAATTTATTACCATTTATAATTTTTATTTATTTATTTATCACTAATTATATAGGTCTATTAATTACTTCTTACCTGAGAACTTGAGAATTTCACCTTGAATTATGGTGCCTCACAAACAATAAGTAAGAATATAACAAAATATATTTATTCAATATTACAGCCTATTGCGTCATGATTTTCTGTATCCTATAATGTCTTCTTCTAATGTTAAAAACACTTTAATTTACAAGAATCCTCATAAAATATTTGATTTTTTTTTTTAATCTCTGAACTTCCCCTTAACTAGTATATTTTCTTGGCTACAAAAGACCTATTATGACTTGTAACACTGATTTTGGGAATTCAACCTAACCTACCTCGAAGAAAAAGCCAAACATTCATTGGGTGGATTAAATTATTATCTCCCAGGATTGAAAAACACAAGCAAATCCAATGGTACAATTTTTTTATTTTTTCAAAGCAAACCTAAATGTTAAAAAAATGTGGTGTGAAAATAAGTTTATTTTCAAAACTGGCCTTTTTTTCTTATTTTGTTAAAGACATATAATGATACTTGCATTTCTTTTGTATTCTAAAAAATTAATTCATCAAAAGCTTCTTTAACTGAATTTCAATGAAAACTAAGAATAAATTATTTTTATTGAATACTTAATAGTTGATCGTTGTATTAAGGAAAGAGATGGTCCAGGGTGGTGGTCATAAATAGACTAAATATTCGCAAACCTTTTTTTATTAAAAGCTAACTTTTCGACCCAACTTTGCAGGTCTTCTTCAAGGTGTGTTCAGCTAGCAGTTTCACACCTCCCTGAAGAAGACCTGCTAAGTCAAGTCGAAGCGTTGGCTTTTAATAAAATAGTTTTACCACTATTTAGTCTATTTGACCACCCACCACCCTGGACCATCTCCTTCCCTAAATTATTTTTTTTGTTCAATTTTCAAACTTTTTATTCCTGAATAAATATAGTGTATATAATATATTTTCTCTCACAACCATACAATTTTAGAACCTATTTTTAATAATAATAATAATAATAATAAGGCTTAGCGAACCCGAAGGTTCGATGCCGACACCACCAATCGCTTGTTACACACCTCCCTCCACCGTTCGCCGTCCAAACCCAGTCCCTTCAGATCAGCCTTAATGCAATCTTCCCACCTTCGCTTCGGTCTACCCCTCCGACGCTTACCATTCGGCACAGCAAATATTAACCTTTTAGGAATTCTCTCGTTACTAAGCCCAACAACTTTACAAGCCCATTTGATTCGCCGCGATGAAATTACCTCAATTATATTACCCGGATATAGCTCACGCAATTCGGCGTTGTGTAACCGTCTGAACTCTCCGGTTAACTCATCCTTCTTCGGTCCGAATATTCTACGCAATACTTTATTTTCAAAAACCTTAAGACGCTGCTCATCCCTTAATGTAAGCGGCCAAGTTTCGCATCCATAAAGAACTGTAGGCAAGATAATTGTTTTATAGATTCTAATTTTTAAGTTCCGGGACAAGAGGCGCGAACTGAGTAGTTTTGTCACAGAAAAATAACAAGCATTCCCCGCCTTCAGTCTAACTTTAATCTCTTCTTCAATTTCGTTTTTTCTAGTTATCGTAGAACCTAGATACCTAAATTTATCTACCTGTTCAAACATATTACCATCTATATCGATATCACCAGTAGTATCGCCATTTTTGCAGCTAACCATATATTTTGTTTTATCCACGTTTATTTCGAGTCCTAGTTCTTTACCGGCTTTCATTAACGTTGTCGTATTTAGTTTTATAGTTTCAACGTCTTCGCTTAACAGTACCAGATCATCAGCATAGCCCAGCACGGATGTTGTCCCGCCCAGATCCAACCCTTAGAACCTATTTTTATCCATTCCAAAAGTGACGTTATTTAAGTTTCAATGTTGTTTTTTTATCACTATGAAAATAATAATTTTCCGAAATATATGCTACAAATAAAGAATAGAAAAATAGCTTTTGAATTTTCTTTAAGATTTGTCAATGATAATTAGTTTTCACTTTAGAAATAAACAACTTATAAGCATGCTTCCATTAGAAACTTGATGCGCAAATAAGTTTGATGACTCATTAATTTTTTTTTTCATTAATTCTTGATCGTCTTGGATGAGTAATATGCAAAAGAAATAATTTTATGATCAAGTTTCATAAAACAGAAAACTGCCAAGTTTCATGGTATATTTCACATTTTAAACCAAAAATTCAAAACCAAGCTAAATGTGATTGACAACCAAAAGTGCAAACCTAAACCTTAGATTATCATCATTTTTGGAGCTACAATCCATATTCAGTCAAGGGCTCCTGTAACATTAGTTGCCAATCATTCTTGCTCAGAGTAGCAGATTTCGAATCTCGTATATTAAGGATGGATATCGAATCAGCCGCCACCGATCCTCGTATACAAAAATAGATGCAATAATAATAAAACACTTTTATTTTACAAAATATATATAAATATACACAAAATACAACATATATGACACTTTATAATACTTTCAACATATATCTATATACTTTTTTTTTGTTTTTATTTTTCTTCTATGGTAACCCCAAAGAAAGAGAGTTTATTAAATAAGTATTACATGTTCCATGCCTATTGTAACTAGGCACACTACATGTAGTACATGTTGCTTTTACGATTCAGAATATATGTAGATATTTACAATATTAGTTTAAAAAATTAATTAAATTTGTTAACAAATTATAAAAAATTATCAGAATTTAAAAAAAAATAAAAGACAGCATACTACAATATAAATAAAATAAAACACTGCAAGCAAAGCAAAACTTTTCCTAATTCAAGCTGCCTTCCTACGTTCATCTGTTAATTCATCATTCTCTCTTCTGTTTCTGGCCAAGTTCCTCGTTTTAACATAACGTTTTGTATCAGTCTTGCTCGAATAGAGTCTAGTTTTCTGCAGTCGAATATTAACTGTTGAAATCTGTGAATCTGTCCGTCGTGTAGTATGTTAAAGCGTGTTAGATATTGTTTAGTTTGACTGTGTTCAGTAAGGATTTGTGGTCGCTGAGTAAGCGTTTATAGTTGTGGTGTGTAATTAGAGGAATAAATCTATGAAGGCTTAGTGATTTTGATAAAGCGGCCTAAACATGGTTCCATTTGAATATTGTATCATTTCTGAGGTCTGCTTTTATATATGAAATTGGAACCTTACTATATGATAGTGGAAGGTCGCTATGATATATATACCTATATATGTACATACTTTATATAACCATTACATATGAAACAATTTTATTTTAAATCATTTTATTTATTTTGGGAGACAAAATAGTTTTGTACTATTTAAAATAGCACGGAACGGGTCATCTTCTCTGTGTTTTTTATTTCTCCACTTAGCTGAGTCTCATTGTCGTTCTATGTGTTGAGCAGGGGTGCCCATCCCCCTCCCCCGAAGGTCCATGAACCAAGAACATACCCCCCATACTCCCAAGATATTTTATTGCTCACTTATCCTTAAAAACAGAGCAAACTGAGGTAGCATTAGAAAAATCGTAGATCATATACAATTACACTTGCAGGCCGGTTCCATGTTTTCCATTTTTATCTTAGTTTGAAAATTCATAACACCGTCGAAATTTGCCCTCCTCAAAAATTTTGATGACTCACCTTGCTGTTGAGTATGGACCCCACTTGAAGGATCGACAATGTTTTACCGGTGAATTATCTGTTGTAGTTTGCTTCATTTAGTTGTTGGATGTTGTATCACTTCCAACAATCAGAATATATAAGGTGTCCCATAAGTTATAATTGATGACTTAATTTTAAACTGAACTTAGCTGTGTTTGTCCGCCCAATAGTCCACTTTAAATAGTCTTAAGAATGACAAACTCTACTGTAGTTCAAAGTAAATTTTCTCAAGTTTACTTTGGAGCTATGTTGAATTACTTAAATAAAATATTTTTTTGGATATCGCTTTCTATTCATTAAACAATGTTCCTCGCTTAAAAAAAACACAAATCTTAAATTTCCTACTATGCTGCTGGACATTGGCAATTGTTCATATAAACTTATTGTAGATCATGATGTCTACTATCAACTTTTTAGATATTTCCCTGGAAATTGTGTGTTTCTCTCTGTTGTATTATTTTTAAAACATTCTAATAGAATAGAGTTGTTGCTTTTTTGTCTTTTATTTTTACACATGAAAAACTCGTCTGTTTCCCCATTTCATAACCTTCTTCACATTATTTCCCCTTAGGAATTATCCCGAACTTCTGAAAGTATTTAACAGTTTCTTCTTCGGAAGACATCCCGAAGTGTTATTACATCCATTTTAAAAAGAAAATATCAAAATTAACAAAAAAAAATTAAAATAATTGAATAACGCACAATTAACGGAAAGATAACAAGAGGTTACACAAAATAATAAGGGATGTTCAATGGCTACAAGCTATGTCACAAGTACCACTTTCTATGGTGAAGCATTTTTCTAATTTCTATATATTGTGTTATTAGTTAGTTACAATGTTTTTCATCTTAGTTTATGCTTTAGTTAGTTAAAAATGGACAACATAAGTGAAGAATACTGTTTCATTAAATACTTATTTTAATCCTTCATAAAAATTGTCTTTATCAATCAATCCAAGAATACAAAAATGGAAATAATATAAAGAAAAATCATTAATACAGTATCTTTTATTTATTAAAACACATAAAAAACATATATACATATAAAAAATATGAAATGGAAAATACTAAATGGAACCAATCTATATTAAATATGTTTTTTTTTTTTTTAATAAACTCAATAGCGATTTTCTTCAGGCAAAATGCCGTCCAAACAGCTTAAAATATCTTTCAAATATTATTAATACATTATATACACATTTGTAAATTAATCTCAAACAACTTTCATTTTCTGGAGAATATCTGATAATCCTTTGGCAGACACATGGTCCATCTTGTTGATGGCAACTTGTAACAAAGTCCTTCCATTTTCGTTACGAGCATTTACCACTGCCATCAAATCTTCCTCCTTCAATAATTTCAATTCGTTAATGTTTACACTGCCACAACCAATGAGATTGAAAGTCTCATCGACCAATTGGAGAAATGATTTCACTTCTTTATCTTCTGCAAGGTCTATGGGTCTTTTTTTATCATTATTAAGAATATTATATTTGGCACCATACTTGAGCAAATCCTTGACTATGCCAAGATTATTATTTTTGGCAGCCACGTGGAGTGCTGTCATTCCTCCGACAACCGTTTGGATATCTATCAACTCCTTAGATCTAGAATGAGATGAATGCTGCAGAAGGACTTTGACTATGTCCTTGTTTCCTTTAAGAACTGCAACGTGTAGACAGGAGTTTCCTTTTTCAGTTACCAGAGTAAAATCCACTCCGATGGATAGCAAATATTGAACAGTCTCATTATTGCCTTGGTTGATGGCATGATGTAATAAAGTTCTACCTTCATCATCCTGGGTTTCAAAATCACAACCAGAACTGACTAATTCTTTAATAGATTCAGCACTTTTGTTTTGCTTAACAGCTGTAAAAAGTTTTTCAACTGATAATAGGTATTCCAAAACACTATGTAGCTCAGCAGTTTTAGGATCTTCTGTTCCTAAAAGAGATTTAAAAGTGAGAAACGATTCCTGAACAAATTTAATGGATCTCTGAGGTTTATTAAGTCTCAAAAGAGTTTTTGCAATTTTATTCTTCGTCTCAGCAATGGTCAGAGGATTTTTGTTGGAAATAGATATCTCATTCTCTAGAATTTCAGTCAAAAGCTTCAACACTTCTTCGTGTTTGTCTTGCCCAGAAAAAATTTTAACAAGGATTTGTTTAGTAGCTGTTGTGATTTTTTTATTTTTTTCAGGACTGAGCTTTTGAATTTTCATGGCTGCTTTGCATTCTTGAAGAGCTTCATCAAATTTATTTTGGCAAACCAACAATGCTGAAATATTATTTCTCACAGTCAATGACAGAGAATGATCTTTTCCAAGGATAACATTCGTTTTTTTCAGTAATTCACGATACATTTTCAGTGATTCATTAAATTCACTTTTAAAAGAAAGTGTTTTAGCGATATTATACCTTAAAAATAAACAATCTGGATGGTCCTCTCCAATTTTTTTTTTCTTAATCTTAAATATATTTTGAAAATGATCAAGTGCTAAATCATACTTGCCTTGCTTTTGATATATCTGTGCAATATCGGTACTGACAGATAAATAATCAGAATGATCGCAACCGTAAGTTTCTTTTATGACTTTTATCGCATCGTTGAAAATTGGTAACGCTTGATTAATCTCACTTTTATCAAAATATATCTTTCCTATTTTAATCATTAAAGCCAGATTATCAGCTTTGTTCTTTGCTTTCTTCTTTGTGTTTAGAACTTCATTATACTTTGTGAGTGCTTTATCATAATCTTTCAATTTGTGAAATACGTCACCAATACTAATACATGCTTCTAAAGAAGAAGGATGATCCTTTCCAAGCTTGGAAATTCTCTTCTTCAATACTTCCTGATAGGTCCTTAAGGAATCGTTTAACTTCCCTTGATCTTCCAGAGTAATTGCCTTTCCAAAAAGGCTATCTAAGGTGTCAGGGTGATCTTTCCCTAATGCAGTTCTTTGTTTTTCATAAGTTTCCTCAAACAGTTTTAGTGCTTTATCAAACTTACATTGCTTTCTGAGAAGTTCAGCTATAATATACTGACAGCGTAATGTTTCAGGGTAATCTTTACCAAAAACTTTCTTTCCTATGTCTAATACTTCTTCATACTCTTTTAAAGCTTCAGCATATTTCTTCTGACCTAAATATAGTTGTGCTATTTGGTATTTTTTATTCAAATTGTTGTGGTTTTTTTTCGAGGCATCCTCCTTACTGTAATCTAATGATTGATAAAGGGATAATGAATCTTCAAACTTACCTTCAAGATGAAGTACATGAGCTAATAATTCTTTAGAATCTGTACTCTCCGTTTGACCTATGCACTTTTCGACTTCTTTCAATATATCTAAAGCTTCATCATCTTTTCCTTGAGCATTTAGTGCCTGAGCAAGAATTACCTTATCATGCAAACATGAAGGATCCTTCTCACATAATTCAGTTGTGAGTTTTATTGCTTCATTGTAATTACCTTGCTTTAACAAGACCTCGGCCAAGTCATGTTTGATAAGTAATGTGTTGGGACTACTGTTACCAAACAAACATTCACTGAACAAAAGTGCTTCTTGGAAAGTTTCTATTGCATGGTTATATTTACCTAGTGCTTGTAAAGCGATGGCTTTATTTTGTCTTAAAATCACCAAACAACATTGAACCGCTCTATTATTCATTGGCAATGAAAGACAGAATTTTATAGCTTTTTTTCCAAATGAATACATCTCTGTATATTGATGGTTCGCCAAAAGCTCCATACTGATGTAAATAGAAACCAAAGGACAATATCTTCTCTTATCCTCTGAAAGGACTCCAGGTTTACAAGAATAATTCCATACTGATATTGCATGATTTAAAGTTTTATAATTAACATTTTCCCTTTTTGTAAAAATCATTAAGGCTTCTTCTAGGACCAATTTATTTTTATTTTCTTCCATCATCTTCAATCTAATTACTTCTTGCACGAGTCTATGCACACAGATCAATATCACACGCTCTTCTAAAGATATAAATTTGTGATGAATGGTAATCATAGAGTACTGTTTTAGTATATCCAATGCAGATGATAAGACATCATAGTCATTGACCAAATTTAAAAATAAATCCATAGGTATATCATCTGGGGCCATAAACGACAAGATATTCATTATTTTTAATGCTTCTTTGCCATTTTTAGACTTTCTTATGAGATTTAAAGTGGCATTCCAAGTAACATAAACAGTCTTGGTGTACTCGATATCGCTGTCTTCAGGAAATGAAAAGTTAAGGACATCCTTGCTCTTATCTTTAAGGTGGTTAAGGTAATGAGTGATATTGAAATTTGAACCTACGTTTTGTAATTTAATATTTTGAACTTTGATATAAGAAACTGCTTGCTGTAATGCTAGAGGGTAACAATGCATAACATCTGCTAAGGCTGAACTTTCATCGATATTTGTTTTGAGAACTTTTGATATGAACTGAAGTGCTTCATCTTTTTCAAACATATCAAGCGATAGACCATGAATCGTTGTGGGCCATTTTTTGTTACGTGATGTGATGAGAATATATGGTCTAGAAACATCAGAAAATGGAGGCAAAAATCTATCAATACCTTCATCAAATTCGCTATTGCTTCGGTAATGTTGGGCATTATCAAAGACCATGAGACATCTTCTGTTTGAAAAGGCTCTATATACCTCTTCAATTATTGACATCAATCCCCTTTCATCTCCATTGGCATTCTTTGTAGCTATGCCAAGTTTGTCGCTCGCTAGTGAGCGGAAACCTGCCTCCAATGCTTGGTATGATTCTGCATTAAACCACAAGACATTATTATTGTACTCCATTCTGAATTCACTAACGTACTTTCTCGCCAGTTCACTCTTCCCCACTCCTCCAATACCAGATATACAAACGGCTTTAGTTTTACCAGTAGGTTCTTTCAGCAATTTGTGTAAAATGTCTACTTCTTTGGCCCTTCCTGTAAATGACTCAACGGGACTCTTGATATTGAATAGAACTGGGATGCCCCTTTTAGCTTCTTCAAAAAACTGTTTTCCTTCTTCGTCAGATATGAACCTTCCTCTCTCTTTTCCTTGAAGCCAGTCAATCATTGTCATCATAAATCTACTGTAAATATTATCTACATTGTGGAAGTCAAATTCTTTCCCTATTTCCCCTTTGATTATTTCACCCAATTCTTGTTCATTAGGGCAGTCCACTGCAAAGATCAAGTGATTTAAGAAGTCCTTGATGTCATCGTTATTGTAATCAGAAAGCACTCTTTTTGATTTTGATTTGTAGTAATCTAAATGTTGTTTCAATATGGGGACAATCTCTTCTTTAAATTTGTACCGCAACGGTTTGGTAAGAGGGCCTATTTTAATTTCCAAAATATCATCTTTATTCTTTATACGTTGAATTTTAATATCTTTACTCTTGAAGAGTTGATCATTAAAATTAATATTGGTGCAAATGATAACATCTTTGATCATGCCACCATCAAACAAGCTTTCTTTCTTTGCATCTAGATATGAAAAAAAATATTTGGGTAGGTTAAAGTCACCATTGATTTCATTGAACAACGACTCAGTAGATATAGAGCTTCTAGCTCTGTCGAATTTATGTTTGGCTTGTAGAAGGCGATAATATTTCTTTTTGTTTTGTGTGAATTCAAAGACCAAATCATCAAATTTTTTTGCTTCTTCTATTTCTGTTCCTAAAGTAAACGAATACCCACCTGTTACCCCACGGTATAAAAATAACATAAGGAGTTTTAACTGGAACAAAAACCCGTGGATGGGATCTGGTCGCTTGTCAGTCCTTTTCACAACCTGACTGTGAGCTTTACTGGTGGAAGCAGATTCATCCATTGTATTGATTATCAGGGTTTATTTTCTTCAGACAGAAGACATCGTTCTTTTGCCACAAAGGCAAAAATGTTGGACTAGAACTCTGAAAACAGAAATAACATTGTTATGAATTCATAATGATCAAATAATTATTTACATGAATTAAGTTATCAATTAGGTACTACAGGTGGGGAGGAAGGTATCAGGCAATTGGGACACGTGGTCCTTTTTGCAAACCGATAAAGACCACTCTGAAGTTGCCGCGACATACTTACCAGAGTGGCGGTGTCAAGATTTATCTCCTGAGGCCAGCGGGTGGGACTGAACCTACAATGTTTACAACCAGGCACTCCGAAACCCATGCTCCAACATGCTCAGCCAAGGTTGTGATGGCCGAGAGTGTTGGAACGTCACCCATAGTAGCAATCTCATGTCCAGCAATGCCAGATCGAATCCAGCCTGGGAAAATAATGTCGTGACTTCGCTAAAGGGAAAATTCTTTTTATTAATCACTAATTAAATTTTCTAAAATGTTACATGATGGACTTTCGGAATAAACTGATGATAGATACCTAATTATTTATATATAATATCAGATCTAGACTTATTAAAAAGAAGAATATAAAAAATTGATTGGGGTGATCAGTAAAAAAAAAAATAAATGTAAAAATAAATAAGTATATTTATTTTTATTTTTGTTCATGTTCCGCTCAAAGCTCAGATCTTCATCAGGGCTGGTCAAACAAAAGAATTCCGCAAGACACAATTGAAGAGAAGATTGGTTGGGTTGATCAGTAAAAAAAAAAAGTAAAGAAAAACATTGATATAGTGTCTGCTATTTATTAAAATATATAGATAGAAAATGTGGAATGGAAAATACTAAAGGGAAGCAACCCATATTAAACATGTTTTTTTTTTTAAAACTCAAAAGTGTTTTTTTTTTTCAAGCTAAAAGCCATCCAAACAGCATAAAATATCTTTCAAATATTATTAATACATAAAATACACATTCATAAATTAATCTCAAACAACTTTCATGTTCTGAAGAATATCTGATAATGTTCTGGCAGACACATGGTCCACCTTGTTGATGGCAACTTGTAACAAAGTCCTTCCATTTTCGTTACAAGCATTTACCACTGCCATCAAATCTTCCTCCTTCAATAATTTCAATTCGTTAATGTTTACACTGCCACAACCAATGAGACTGAAAGTCTCATCGACCAATTGGAGAAATGATTTCACTTCATTATCTTCTGCAAGGTCTATGGGTCTTCTTTTATCATTAAATAATAATAATAATAAGGCTTAGCGAACCCGAAGGTTCGATGCCGACACCACCAATCGCTTGTTACACACCTCCCTCCACCGTTCGCCGTCCAAACCCAGTCCCTTCAGATCGGCTTTAATGCAATCTTCCCACCTTCGCTTCGGTCTACCCCTCGGATGCTTACCATTCGGCACAGCAAATATTAACCTTTTAGGAATCCTCTCGTTACTAAGCCCAACAACTTTACAAGCCCATTTGATTCGCCGCGATGAAATTACCTCAATTATATTACCCGGATACAGTACACAGGCGTTGTGTAACCGTCTGAACTCTCCGGTTAACTCATCCTTCTTCGGCCCGAATATTCTACGCAATACTTTATTTTCAAAAACCTTAAGACGCTGCTCATCCCTTAATGTAAGCGGCCAAGTTTCGCATCCATAAAGAACTGTAGGCAAGATAACTGTTTTATAGATTCTAATTTTTAAGTTTCGGGACAAGAGGCGCGAACTAAGTAGTTTTGTCACAGAAAAATAACAAGCATTCCCCGCCTTCAGTCTAACCTTAATCTCTTCTTCAATTTCGTTTTTTCTAGTTATCGTAGAACCTAGATACCTAAATTTATCTACCTGTTCAAACATATTACCATCTATGTCGATATCACCAGTAGTATCGCCATTTTTGCAGCTAACCATATATTTTGTTTTATCCACGTTTATTTCGAGTCCTAGTTCTTTACCGGCTTTCATTAACGTTGTCGTATTTAGTTTTATAGTTTCAACGTCTTCGCTTAACAGTACCAGATCATCAGCATAGCCCAGCACGGATGTTGTCCCACCCAGATCAAACCCTTTCTCGGTTCGCATTACTTCCCTAATGGCATGTTCTAATGCCAAATTGAACAGGACAGGCGAAAGAGAATCCCCCTGTTTTAAGCCCGAACGAACCTCAAATTTTTCGGACAGATTATTACCGATTCTAACTTTATTGAGTGTCTCCGTCAAGCACATCCTGACTAGATTTACTAGTTTTTTTGGAATCCCCTGCTCGATTAGAATATTATACAGTTTCTGGCGGTCAATAGAATCGTAAGCCTTTTTAAAATCTATATACAGCTGGTGAACAATACCGTTATACTCCAATTTTTTCTCTAATATTTGCCGTAAAGAAAATATTTGATCAATTGTCGAACGATTCCGTCTAAATCCGCACTGGTAGTCTCCGATAATTTCCTCGGCGTATTCCGTGATTCGACTGGTTAAGATTAAAGTGAATATTTTATAACATACCGGAAGGAGTGAAATTCCTCGATAGTTATTACAATCCATCCTCGGACCCTTTTTGTGAATCGGAATAAGAATAGATTCTTTCCATTCTTCAGGTAATTTCTCGTTCACCCAGATCTTTTTAACCAACCGATGTATTTTAGAAACTCCAGCTTCCCCGCATGCCTTAATTAGTTCAGTAGGAATATTATCGATTCCCGCTGCTTTATATGATTTTAATTTTCCGATAGCTACTTCAACTTCCTCTTTACTTGGTCCTTCTATTAACGGTTCAGCACTCTGGTACTCAGAAGGAGGACACAGATCATAATTTCCCGTATTTAAAATATTGTCAAAGTGGTCCTTAAACTTATTCAATATGTCAACCGGATCGGCCAGAATATTGTTATTATCATCCCTAATTCCAGACGTTACGGGCCCTACATATTTACGTGATCTGTTTATACCTTTGTACATGTCTCTTACGTTATTTTCGATTCTATTAGTTTCTATTTCAATTATTTTATTTTTAAGATACTTCCTTTTTTTATTTTTCAGCAATTTTGTCGTTTCGTTCTTTGAGATTCGGAAGTATTCCAGATTGTCTTCGCTAGGATTATTTAGAGCTTTTAATTTAACGGCTTTTCTTTTTTCACACATGTTTAAGCAATCTTCATCAAACCACGGTTTGTTATTCTTATTTTCCTTTTTTCCTAGACACGAGTTACCGACCGCTTTAATATTATCCCTGATCTCTATCCATAACTTGTCAATATCCTTGTGGTCCTCGTCAGGAAGCTCTAAAGCTTCAAACCTATTCATAACATCTAGCTCGAATTGGTTTCTAATTGATGGATTTTTTAATTTTTCCAAATTAAAATTCTCAAAATCGAAACGGTTTTCTTTTCTCTTTTTTATATTAAGTTTTTGTCGAAGTTTCGCGATTACTAATTCATGATCCGACCCACATTCTGCTCCGCGATAAGACCGTACATTAATTATACTGCTTTGCCAGCTATGTTGTATCAAGACATGATCGATTTGATTTCGTGTTTGCGAATCCGGTGATGTCCAAGTATATTTATGAATATCCTTGTGTTTAAACGTCGTACTTTTAATTATCAGGTTTTTCGAGATGGCAAAGTTTATCAGACGTATCCCATTATCATTACTATATTCGTGCAAACTTTCTTTACCAATCGTCGGAATATAAACTTCTTCCCTTCCTACCTTTGCGTTCGCGTCACCTACAATTATTTTCATGTAGTTTCGCAGTAGTTTATCATAAACCCATTCGAGTTTATCGTAAAATTCACTTTTGACTTCATCGTCACTGTCTTCGGTCGGACAATGTATGTTTATTAATGCGATTTTAAACCAACGTCCCTGAAATGTAGCTAACGAAATTCTATCACTAAAGAATTGTACGTCCCTCAAAGCGGATAGTAATCTACTCCTAATTAGAAACCCGGTACCCAAACAATGATTCCCGCTTCCTCCGTACCAAATAGTGTACTTTCCTTCCCTCATCGAGCCCTCCCCTGGCCAGCGAACCTCTTGCAGAGCCACGACATCCAAATTGTACCCATTTACCTCATTCGCGACCGATTTTAGCCCCCCTGCTGTGTTTAAACTCCTTACGTTCCACGTACCAATATTTAAATCCCTATATTTCAACTTACACCATGAAGTACCAGAGCTAATAATTCTTTAGACTCTGTACTCTCTGTTTGGCTTAAGAATATTTTCAATTCCTTCAATACATCTAATACTAGAACATCTTTTTCTTGCCCATCTAGTAGATTGGCATGCATTATCTTATGTAGCGAAGATGAAGGATTTAATGTTTTCCTTCTAGTGACACTAGAAAAGAATTTTGACATTAGAATACGAATCAATTTTAGTAATATGTACTGAAAAACAGAGCCATTTTCATTCTGTCTCTCCTTATTCAACTTTAAATTTTTTTTTTCTTGTTGAGATTACCACTGGGATTTGCATTATCGAGACTGTCCTATAATCAATTAGGTACTGGTGCAGATATTACTGGAAGGAGGAACGTGTCTGGCAAGTGGGTATCAGAGATTTAAATAAACACTATGGAGAGGAGTTTAATTTTTATTTGATTAATTATATAGCAGCCATCGCCATATTGGGATAGTTTAAGGATAAAAGTTACTATCCTGGTAAAATTTGAATGTTTGTTCTGAAACTATTTTGGTGATACTAGTCTTAACAACCTACGAAATAATACCAGAAATAATTGAGAACAGTAAAACAAGCTGGACCGTTTGAAGAAAATTAAAACAAAATGATTTTTTAGCCAGAGCCACTAACAGATCCAGGTTTTAATTTTGGGGAGGGGGCTTCTGCTCGAAAGATTTTTTTGTATGTATATATTTGGATAATTACTTCGGAAGAAAGAAAGAAAGAAACTAACTACCTATATGAAATGATGTTTAAGTGATTCTTGAAGTCCTATTAAATGTAATTAGATGAACAATAATACTTTTAGAGATAATTTTTTTCATAAAACATGGTTATATTTTACTATTATTGGGAAGGAGGAGGGCTTCAGCCTGATAACCCTCCCGTAGATCTGTAAAATAGAAAAATACCAAATTACAGACATTCAATGTACAAATGTCTGCTTCGGAGTCAGGCCTATGTTTTTTACTTTCACTTACGTATATATATGTAATATATAGTAAGGGTAAGTATTGCGATCGTGAAAATTTTTGAATCTCAGTTTTCAACAGAAATACATGTTTTGAGGTCCCCTGAGTCCAAATAACCAAGTGTCGCAAAATGGTCTTTGTGTGTGAGTGTATGTGTTAACAGTCTAGCTCATAAACGAAAAGTATCATTGTATAATTAAGTGGTCTTTAATATCATTTAGGTCTTACCCCCCTTGATGTCACTTTACAGAGTTCAAATGCCCATTGTTCATATATATCTTCCTCTAAAGTACCTTTAATATGGTTTATTTTAAAAAGTTAATCATTTCCTATTATTCAGAGTTACGAAAAAATGCTGCTTATAACTTTTGAAAGAATTTGATAAGTTAATAAAGGAGAAAAAATAAAAATGTAGAAAAGCCTGCGTTGCTATAGACTGTAGCGCCTAAACGAATGTACCGATTTCAATGAAACTTCGCTAAAGTCATTTTCTCGACACCCTTTAAATTTATCTATATAGCATACTTCAACGGAAAGAAGCTGGAAAAAAAGTTACGAGGGATGGTAAAATTAAATTCCGAATAACTCAAAAAGTGTACACTTTTTTTGTGGATATTTATGGTTTTTTAAAGGTTTATGGAATTTCCTAAAAATCCAAAAAAAAAAATGCGTTAAAATCGGACAATTAGGAGAAAAGATATGGTCTCTAGTTTTTCCCCTGAAGAGGCGAAAATTTGTATAAATTTAAAATATACTTTTTTAATTGTTGAGACTAAAAAATCTTTTTTAGACTAAAAAACTCAAGACTAAAAAACTTTTTTTCTACAGATATTTAATAAAGTATCTTACCTCAGAACATCTTTCATAAGGTATAAGTATCTAAATTTATACTTTTATTCTCAGTTCTATATTTTAACAATCACTACCTCCGGAATCAACTTACTGTCTGCATAGATAACTTTTTCAACTAAAAATATTATTAAATTGACATAACTCAAAAATGTTGAAATTGGAATTAGTCATTCTGTGGTTTATAAAAGCAAAGAATATTGAGTGGTTTATAAAAGCAGATGCAGTGACTAGACTGTTATTGCCTACCGTCGATATATTAAATAGATATTTTGTAATTATAATGGTCTTAATGACTTGTTATCTGTAAGCTTTAAGCTTTAGCTCCGTTTAAAATGCACTGAAATTTTATAATAGCCCAGCATTGCCAGAAAATAATTTCTATTCAAAGTAGAAGCTTGTGTGTTGCGCGCACCAGATTTTTATCTATAGAGTAATGAAGGAGTATAAAATCAAATTAATTATAAGGAAATTTAAGAGCTGGTTATTTCAAAAATGAGAATAAAATAAAAATCATATTTTACTAGGATAGTAAGCCTTAGCCTCACTCTCCACACAATCTATGCATGCTAGGTTCCAAATTTTAATCTCATCGCACATGTATGCGTTGGTTTATGCCAATTCATAGCTCAAAAATCAAAATATAACATGAGTAAAATATCTAAAAAATTAAATTTTGTGAAGAATGGGAGAAAATACTTTCCCAAATTTACTTCAAACTTGATCCAATCAATGCCTAAATGGTAGTAAAAAAAAAGACCGCATTCAAAATAATAATTTAAAATTTTAATTAAAATAAATAAATAAATTATTGGTTAATATACCTACGCATGAAGACTTTTGCTGCGATAAAATTCTTATTTTATAATTAAATGTGCGTTGATCCCTACAGATGTGAGGCATGGTCGATGAATGCTGGCTTGAATGCCAATTAAACAAATATTTTTGAGAAAATATAAAATAAAATTTTATTTTATTGCTTTTAAATAAAATTTAAAGTGTTGTTTTAATAGATTTTTTATTTCCTATCAGTAGATGTAAGAAAACATTTTCTAGACACTGAAAATCCTTAAGAACCTAAACATCCATGAAACATGAACAACTATTAACATCAGATTATGCGATGAAATGTTTTTAAGAGTGACTTATAAACTCTTATGCCTAAATAAATAACTGTTTATAGTTTTTAATAGTCAAGATACTGGCCAGAGCAAATCACAAGCCATTTACTGACAATATGATCAGTTTTGGACCATGCTAAAAAAAAATATACACTGACAGGCAAAAAATTCCACCCACTTGATTTTTCCATTTTTCATCTAAAAATATTTCTGTAAAGTTCTATTTGTAGATAATACTTAGTATTTATGGAATTTTATAACCTTTTTTACCTTTAATAATCAAAATGTGATTGGGCCAGAATGATTAGAGAAAAAAAAATTGAAAAATGAACCATTATTATTCTAAAAGAAATCAATTACATCATCATTAGTAGCGCATGTTTCCTCCTCTTGCCTTCACTACTTCTTGAAGACACCTCGGCATACTTTTAACCAGTCGGGAAATGTCCCTTTGTTGGAGGATAGCCCATTCCTCCCGAAGAGCCCTTTCAAGGTCCTGCAGTGTATCAGGAAGTGTTGCATGCGTTCTTATCTGTCTTCCGAGGTTATCCCATAAACGCTCAATGGGGTTCAAATCCGGAGAATGTGCTGGCCACGCTAAAACCTCAATATTGTTCTGTTGAAGGAACGTCTGCACTATGCGGGCGACATGTGGGCATGCATTAGAATAGAACGATCGCAGATTTTGTTGATAATAGGCAACAAACACATGAGGTTCCAAAATCTCATCTACATAGCCGAATGGCCGTCAAAGACCCTCCACGAACAACAACCAATTCTGTGTGGAGCTCCATTGAAATCTCAGACCACACCATTTAGGAACCAAGTTGGAAAGGTTGGCTCTGGGAAAAATTACAGGCTGCATATCTTTCGTTTCTTCTTCTCCACACCCTTTAATGCCCTTCAGGAGATCGAAGAGCGAATATTGACTCGTCTGTAAAAAGTACAGCACTCCATTCGTCTATAGTATAATGGCTTCGTCTCGAGCAAAAGCCAGCCATGTTACTCTGTGAGTTCTGGTCAACTCTGGTCCTCTTACTGGACGAAAAGCCATTAATCCATACTCATTTAATCTTCTCTGAACGGTACGTTCAGAAATTTGCACACCTCGAACTTCTTGGAGCTAATGAATCGCTTGAACAACGGTAAGGTGCCGGTTTCATGAAATTCTCAAAGTGGTTCTGTTACCCTAGGCCGTCCAGAACCGGGCCTTCTATTGTAAGAACTAGTTTCCTAAAAACGCCTGACGGCGTCTCGTAAAGTTTCATATGGAACTCCGATGGCATTAGCTGCATATCTAATGGAACGTCAATCATCAATAAGTGCCACACCACGCGCAACATCCTCAGCACTAAGAGGTATTTTTAAACTTAATATTGAAAAAATTAAAAGGTGGAGACTAAGAAATGTGCTGCAAGAAACGGCACTGAACTAATGATATTGAATAAAGATTTTGATTCCATAGAAAGTAAATTTCATTTTTCATTTCATTTTTAGATTTCATTGAATTAAGGATTAAGGGTTATTGTCCTCTATATTAACATTCCTAATTGAAAACAAACAAAAAGATTACCTATTTATTCATTAAAAACAATAGGCCAATCCAAAGCAGAAATATTTTTAGATGAAAACATGAAAAAAGCAAGTGGGTGGAATTTTTTGCCTGTCTGTAGCTGTAGACCATGTAAATGTTTATAAAACATAAAAAAGCTCAATAGGAATTATTTTAAAATAGCTTCCTAGCTTTTAGTTAGTAAGATTCGTTTTTGTTTTAACAAAAATTGTAAACATACCTTTTAATAAGAAATATAGCTTCAGAAAACCAGCGTGGACTTATCTCTCAAGGCTCAGCTGGAAGTGGGGTGATCTGTCTTTCACAGAACTTCCAATCCGTTTTTAGAGGTGGGGAGTTTCTGCTACTTTTCAAAAACATAAATTAACTATTCGTTGATAAAAGACAGCAGCTCTTCAGAACTATTAAAAAAAAAAACTGTAAATGGAACAAGACCTATTCTTTTAATAACAGATCTGGAAATAAATTAAACCTTTCATGTATAAAGTTGGTCATTGTTCGAGTTTGAAATTGACAATCTTTTAACTTATTTTTAATATTAAATAAATGTGTAATCTTAAAATTACTTTTTAAGCAATTTAAACTAAAAATTATTTTTTACATGTAGAATGTTTTTTATTTTTTCAATATTTTAATTTTCTTGTATTAATCTGGTGTTCGTGATTTTAGTCTACTTCCTATACTCAACGCTAAGTTCAAGAACTTTCTCTTAATCAAACACATTTGTTATACGTTTTTTGCCATATTTCTAAATAAGTTTTGTTCAAAGTTTGAAATCATGTTCTAATATAGATCACTAGGGGATCCAGGATTTAATTTTGGGGGCTTCAGCCGGGAAGGTTTTTTTTTAAATATATAAGGATAATTACTTACGAAGAAAAAGAAAGGAAATAACTTCGTATATGAAATAGAGTTTAAGTGATTCTTTAAGTACTATTAAATGTAATTAAACGAACAATAATACTTTTAGAGATAATTATTAAATTTTTTTTAATAAGAAGTGGTTATATTTTACCATTTTGGGGGGAGGGGCTTCAGCGGGAAAGCCCTCCCCGTAGATTCGCAAGTAATATAGATGGATACTTCTAAAAACATAAGCTAATTTTGTCTAAAAATATGCTTTAAAGTTAATTTAGTTGCGCAGTAACTGCAGTGTGTTCGTTTATATTTAGCCTTCTTTAATAAGGGAGATAAAAAGTACATTACTAAATTTAACAGTTGAAAGATGTCTTATAAAAAAGCTGTTGGATTATTTTCATGATGGACTGATCCGTACGTCGCAAAACAGAAAGAGCTTTGGTTTTTTTCCCAAACAAATGCACCAGACTCTCACTGTCTGTAATCTCAATGTCAACTGAGCTAAAATGCATCAGTATGATTGATAGGTGTAATGTTCATCATGATTTAAGCAATCCTTGTCAGTCATCTTAGTGTCATTCATGACTTATCCTTTATGGAATGGGCTTATTCCATAACATCAATCTTCTTCTGAACAACTTACCTATCTCCTTCCACACCACCGTTAAAAACCTAGGCGTTACCCTCGATCAAAGCCTCTCCTGTAAACCACACATCTCCCGACTCCCCCGCCGTACTATATCCACACTGAAGCAGTTTAACCATCTAAGTTATCTTCTTCCATTCAAAACCCTTCAATTCCTGGTCTCCTCTCTTGTTTCCCTCCACTTCGACTATGGCTGCATAGTGTATGGTGCACTCTCGGAAGAACTCGAAGCTAAACTTAAACGTCTAATGAATTGCTCAATCCGCTTTATCTTCGGGATACGCATGTTACCCAGTTCTACACCAAGTTGAAGTGGCTTTACCCGTCATACCGCCATTAGTATTTCTTTGCTACCTTCCTATACCAAGCCATTGGAACACGGCGACCTACCTATATTCTATAGATCCTACAATTCAAACGTTCCTTTCAATCCCGTCCCACCAGATCCCGTGCGTCCGACCTCTATCCTCCTCCTCACCGAACTGCTGCGTTTGATAAATAAAGCGTTTTAATACAATTTGTCTCCCTCTGGAACTCTATACCTGCTGATACTCGACACGCAAAATCAATATCCTCTTTCAAATCTCTCCTCTTCCAACACCTAATCCATTCCCAATCCGATTGATCACGAAATGCACTTAAAAACCCAAACTGTAAAAACCTCAAAGTACATCCAGATACATTATTTTGTGATTCATCGATATTTCGTCTACTTAATTACTTTCTCTATATATTTTATATTTACACGTATTTATATATTTTTATTATTTAAAACTTAACTGTATTTCAGATCAATCTGTAAATATTAAATTGTATTTTATGGACACACAAAAATATTAAAATATATTCTGTATTTGTAACTTGTTCTAAAGGGACACTAATCCCAGAATAATAAAATTATTTTCATTCACCATCCATATTCGTATTCATTTTAAACATACACGTAATCTGGATGATTACATCTCTTCGAAACCTAACCCAATCTTCCCTGGGATGTGATAAGGCACAATACTTCCATATCTCATTATCACAAGCACTAGCGGATCCAGGATTAAACTTTGGGGGGGGGGAGACTTTAGCCCTGTTTAATTAAATGTAATTAAACGAGAAATAATACTTTAAGACATACTTTTTTAATACGTTTTACCATAAAACATGATCACATTTTACCATTTGGGGAGGGGGGGCTTCAGACCGAAAGTCCGCAGATCCGCCTGTGATCACATGCACCAGATCCCAAGTCCAGATGGAAGATCCTTAAAAATTTCTACTTAGTAAAATCAAAAATCTGTAACTCCTACCCTGTTTCCCCCGATCAACTAAATTCCTACTTTGCCGATCCTATCTCAATATCTTTCTCCTCTTCAAGCTACCTTCCTAAAATTGCCTTTGACCCTACAAATTTTTATTTCACAAACATCTCATCACCAGAAGACCTGCTTTCCTCTGTCCTCAAATCCAGAACGAATGACTATGGACTGGATCTAATCCCAGTGAAATTAATCAAACTATGCCTCCCTGTCATCTCTCCTGTATATTTAAAATTTTTCCTTCCAAAAGTTTTCCATCAGCTTGGAAAAAAGTTGTAGTTCGCCCATCGAGCAAAGTTCCGATTTCAGACCTATATCCATTCTCTCCAACCTTTCAAAACCTCACGAAAAGACTACTCGATTCATAGCTTAATACTTTCCTTGAGCAAAAAGCTCTCTAAACGCAAATCCTCTTCCTAAACCTTATTTAAACAACTTTTATTCTTTCACCTCCTTAGCAAACAATCTTCGGAATACATGTAAGAATAAAATTTCGTATCAAAGCACTGTCACTCTCATTCCACTGTTACTTACATATCATCAATATTGTTAATCAGAATGTGTTTATCAATATGTCTACTCGTAGTTAATTTATTTGAATTATAAGGTTAGATTATTATGTTGTGTTAGCTAATATTGTTGTTAATGTTTTTTATTTTTTATAGTGCCAGACAATTTTCATCTTTTTGTACATTATAATTATTCTAAGAGGACTAAATGTCCCAGAATAAAATTTATTTTTCTTCTTCTTCGCCTGTGTGATGGCAGAATACACCACCAAAAATTGACAAGCTTTAAAATGACATCCTGTTTCAGGAAAAAAAAAATTAAAACTCCTACATAATATACTTCTTAACATTTATGACACATAAAATATACCAACATAACATATAAGATTTTATGGAAACCTATGGTGAGAAAAGCCATGATGAAGGCCTGAACTTTGGCAAAAATAAAAATAAATATAATCTATTTATTTTTGACTGAACAATCCAACCAACTTCTCTTCAATTCTTAACATATAATTCAAATTGGGGTGTGGAAAAAAACCCTCAAAAATATTTTTTCTTATGAGTTGGTGGGGGGAGGGGGTGCAGTCAAATAAATACTAAATTGTTAAAATAGTATTTTATTCATAAAATACTGTTTTTTTTCTTAATTATTTACTAATTTGGTATGAGCTAAATTTAATGTTATAAATACTATGTTTTGTCTCAGAACTGGATTCAGAATCGAAAATTGTTTATAATATAAATTTGAAATTATTTGTACTGACATTTCCTTTGAAAATTAAAATAATCAGTTCATTCATTCATCTTTTTTTCATGCTGACTAAGCTGTCTTATCAAGGCAGCCCACTTCCCTCCTCTCTAAACAGTATATTTTTTTATATCACTCTACATTTATATCACTTTACATTGAGTGATCTAACCTAAATACATAAACAATCACGATTTGTTTCCTTTTTAAATCATAACACATACACTTCAGCTTATTAATAATGAAATATTTCCTTATTCCCAATAACATACAGACAAATATTGTTGAAAACAGTCATTGAACAATATGGAAACAATTTTCTATCTAGAACTAGTATTTTTTACATATCATGAACATTTTAAAAGAGATAACATTGCCATTATGAAATTGATAGCCTATTGTACATGACACCATAATGTTAAATAAATAATGAAATATCACTTTGACCGAGATCATTAAGTTCTTTTCCATTGTCTGGTCTTATCCTATGACAATATAATATGTTCATATTACAAGAAAATTCACTAAAATATATATTTTTAGACCTTTCTTCTCTCTACCTTCTTTCTTTATACATTTTTGTTCAATTTTATTTTTATCCTTTTCAATTAGTTGACACTTAATTTTGTTTTTCTCAAAGTTCGTATAATTCTATTATATGTAAAAAATGCCCTTGAGTTATAAACTGTAACCTTTTTTTAAATTTGAAATGTGAACTTCAATTGATTTGTGAAAAGTTTATTTCTTCTTTGTGTAAATCTATTTTGCGTTGACAAAGTGACCAAAAATTTTCAAACGTGGACTGTTAGGAGATTTTTCTCAAAAATATTTTTGTAACAATAAGTACATATATTTCTACTAAAATGTATAAAATAATAATTTTAGTGGAGACAATTTTTTCATACATAGCTGTAGCATAGTAATTAATTTTTTTTTTTTCACAAATCGGCCAGCAAAGGACCACGCGAATATCATTTCTTGTTCTTCTTCACACCTTCCGTCTTCCTTCCACTCCATTACTCTATCATCCTCCTGGACTGTTCCTCTCGCTCTTCCTTAGTCCATTTTCTCCCTCCTCTCCACAAGAACCCCAACCCTTTCCCTAAAATCTCTCTATCCAAGCAGTCCTTATCTGTGATTTTTAGCCTACCCAGTTCCTCTTTTAGTTGTTTTACGTATCACCCCTAATAACAGTAATTCATTTCATTATTTCACTGAAAATTTTAAATTAATATTTCGAATGCATTCCTTCATTTTCCAGAACTATTTAAGCATTGATTGGATCAACTTGGAAGTCAATTACTTTCAACTAAAGGAGATTACTTCCTCCTTCCTCAAACAATTTAGTTTTAAGATATTTTACTGATTACTGATGTTTTGATATCGGAGCTGTGAATAGAAATAAGCCCACATATGATATATGGGATTAAAATCTGAACTCTGGAGAGGAGTTTCACCTTCATTTGGATAATTATATAGCAGCCATTCCAGTGTTTTGAGAGTTTGAGACTATCGGTTGCTATCCTGGTAAAATTTGAATGTTCGTTCTATATCCATTTTGGCTGCACAAGTCTCTCACAGTCAATTAAAACAACACCAGGAATAAATGAGAACAATTAGAAAAATAGCAGATAAGATTTGTACAATATTAAAAAAATATGGATTTAAAGCCAGAATAAATAGAAAAAGAACTCTTATATACTCAATTAACAAGAAAAAAGGTTTGCCTTCAAAAAATAATTAATGGAAAAAAAACAAGTTACTGCAATGATTTAACTTATTGAGATGGTGTGGAGCAAATCTGGAAAGGAATTTGAAGTTATAAATTTGTCAGTAACAATGAAAGGTAGAGCGCCCTTTTTAGGATACACATGTCTGCTTCAGAGTCAGGACTTTGGTTTTTTATGACAGACTTATGGAGAAATATTAATTTAAAAAAAATTTAAGTGCGGGTAATAGCAAAAATGGGAAGAGAAATTTTATCAGGATACTAAACCCTTAGCCCCAAGTTTCCCACACATAGGATGGCTTATCCAAATGAACATAAAAGTCCCTCTTCAGATTAAAATCCCATTGAACAGCATTCATGGGCTTCACAGCCTGGAAATCAAAGTATAAAGTTGGAAAACATCTTAAAACTAAATTTTTTTAGGAATAAGGGAATGTACTCTCCTAATTGACATGATCCAATCAATGCCTAAATGGTACTCAAAAATGAAGGTACAGCTAAGTATGAAAACTTATGCTGCATTAAAATTCTTATTTTATACGTTAATTTTTAATAAAAATATATGTACTCATTTTTAGAAAAATATTTTTGAAAAAATCAAATATGAGTGGAAGTGAAGTTATGAGAGATTTAAAAAAAAAAAAAATTAAATTTTTTCTCTTTCCTTTCAGTTTGTGTATGAAAACTTTTCCTGGCTACCGTACATAAAACAATGCAATGCATATAATATGCTTCTACTTGGTGTTTGCACATTTTATGAAATATAGATCTAATCTGTAGGCTAACTAAAAAGATGTATATGTATACACACATGTGCACGGACAAAAAATTTTTTATTTGCCCATCAATTCTATACATCATTTTCAACAATTTATAAATTTTTTTATAACATTTTAAGCCTTGGTTGGTAGATAAATAAACAACATAAATAAAAAATACTTTGTTTTAGTAAATACTTGTTCTAATTACTGATTAAAAATTCCCTTTATCAATCAATCCAAGAATACAAAAATGGAAATAATATACAGAAAAGTCATTAATACAGTATCTTTTATTTATTAAAACATATATACATATAAAAAATATGAAATGGAAAATACTAAATGGAACCAATCTATATTAAACATGTTTTTTTTTTTTTAATTAACTCAAAAGTGATTTTCTTCAGGCAAAATGCCGTCCAAACAGCTTAAAATATCTTTCAAATATTATTAATACATTATATACACATTTGTAAATTAATCTCAAACAACTTTCATTTTCTGGAGAATATCTGATAATCCTTTGGCAGACACATGGTCCATCTTGTTGATGGCAACTTGTAACAAAGTCCTTCCATTTTCGTTACGAGCATTTATCACTGCCATCAAATCTTCCTCCTTCAATAATTTCAATTCGTTAATGTTTAAACTGCCACAACCAATGAGACTGAAAGTCTCATCGACCAATTGGAGAAATGATTTCACTTCTTTATCTTCTGCAAGGTCTATGGGTCTTCTTTTATCATTATTAAGAATATTATATTTGGCACCATACTTGAGCAAATCCTTGACTATGCCAAGATTATTATTTTTGGCAGCCACGTGGAGTGCTGTCATTCCTCCGACAACCGTTTGGATATCTATCAACTCCTTAGATCTAGAATGAGATGAATGTTGCAGAAGGACTTTGACTATGTCCTTGTTTCCTTTAAGAACTGCAACATGTAGACAGGAGTTTCCTTTTTCAGTTACCAGAGTAAAATCCACTCCGATGGATAGCAAATATTGAACAGTCTCATTATTGCCTTGGTTGATGGCATGATGTAATAAAGTTCTACCTTCATCATCCTGGGTTTCAAAATCACATCCAGAACTGACTAATTCTTTAATACATTCAGTAATTTTGTTTTGCTTAACAGCTGTAAAAAGTTTTTCAACTGATAATAGGTATTTCAAAACACCATGTAGCTCAGCAGTTTTAGGATTTTCTGTTCCTAAAAGAGATTTAAAAGTGAGAAACGATTCCTGAACAAATTTAATGGATCTCTGAGGTTTATTAAGTCTCAAAAGAGTTTTTGCAATTTCATTTTTTGTCTCAGCAATGGTCAGAGGATTTTTGTTGGAAATAGATATCTCATTCTCTAGAATTTCAGTCAAAAGCTTCAACACTTCTTCGTGTTTGTCTTGCTCAGAAAAAATTTTAACAAGGATTTGTTTAGTAGCTGTTGTGATTTTTTTATTTTTTTCAGGACTGAGCTTTTGAATTTTCATGGCTGCTTTGCATTCTTGAAGAGCTTCATCAAATTTATTTTGACAAACCAACAATGCTGAAATATTATTTCTCACAGTCAATGACAGAGAATGATCTTTTCCAAGGATAACATTCGTTTTTTTCAGTAATTCACGATACATTTTCAGTGATTCATTAAATTCACTTTTAAAAGAAAGTGTTTTAGCGATATTATACCTTAAAAATAAACAATCTGGATGGTCCTCTCCAATTTTTTTTTTCTTAATCTTAAATATATTTTGAAAATGATCAAGTGCTAAATCATACTTGCCTTGCTTTTGATATATCTGTGCAATATCGGTACTGACAGATAAATAATCAGAATGATCGCAACCGTAAGTTTCTTTTATGACTTTTATCGCATCGTTGAAAATTGGTAACGCTTGATTAATCTCACTTTTATCAAAATATATCTTTCCTATTTTAATCATTAAAGCCAGATTATCAGCTTTGTTCTTTGCTTTCTTCTTTGTGTTTAGAACTTCATTATACTTTGTGAGTGCTTTATCATAATCTTTCAATTTGTGAAATACGTCACCAATACTAATACATGCTTCTAAAGAAGAAGGATGATCCTTTCCAAGCTTGGAAATTCTCTTCTTCAACACTTCCTGATAGGTCCTTAAGGAATCGTTTAACTTCCCTTGATCTTCCAGAGTAATTGCCTTTCCAAAAAGGCTATCTAAGGTGTCAGGGTGATCTTTCCCTAATGCAGTTTTTTGTTTTTCATAAGTTTCCTCAAACAGTTTTAGTGCTTTATCATACTTACATTGCTTTCTGAGAAGTTCAGCTATAATATACTGACAGCGTAATGTTTCAGGATGATTTTTACCAAAAACTTTCATTCCTATGTCTAATACTTCTTCATACTCTTTTAAAGCTTCAGCATATTTCTTCTGACCTAAATATAGTTGTGCTATTTGGTATTTTTTATTCAAATTGTTGTGGTTTTTTTTCGGGGCATCCTCCTTACTGTAATCTAATGATTGATAAAGGGATAATGAATCTTCAAACTTACCTTCAAGATGAAGTACATGAGCTAATAATTCTTTAGAATCTGTACTCTCCGTTTGGCCTATGAACTTTTCGACTTCTTTCAATATATCTAAAGCTTCATCATCTTTTCCTTGAGCATTTAGTGCCTGAGCAAGCGTCACTTTATCCGGCAAAGACAGAGAGTGATTCTCATATAATTCAGAAGTAAGTTTTATCGCTTCATCGTAATTACCTTGATTTAACAAGTTCTTGGCCAAGAAACCCTTGATCATTGATGAGTAAGGGTTACCTTCACCAATCATAGTTTCACTGGATGATAGCGCTTCATGAAAAGTGTCCATCGCATTGTTATATTTACCTAGTGCTTGTAAAGCGATGGCTTTATTTTGTCTTAAAATCATCAAACATCCTTGAACCCCTTCATCATCAATTGGCAATAAACTACAGATTTCTATTGCTTTTTTTCCAAATGAATACATCTCTGTATATTGATGGTTTGCTAAAAGCTCAATACTGATGTAAGTAGAAACCAGAGAACAATATCTTCTCTTATCCTCTGAAAGGACTCCAGGTTTACAAGAATAATTCCATACTGATATTGCATGATTTAAAGTTTTATAATTAACATTTTCCCTTTTTGTAAAAATCATTAAGGCTTCTTCTAGGACCAACTTATTTTTATTTTCTTCCATCATCTTCAATCTAATTACTTCTTGCACGAGTCTATGCACACAGATCAATACCACACGCTCTTCTAAAGATATAAATTTGTGATGAATGGTAATCATAGAGTACTGTTTTAGTATATCCAATGCAGATGATAAGACATCATAGTCATTGACCAAATTTAAAAATAAATCCATAGGTATATCATCTGGGGCCATAAACGACAAGATATTCATTATTTTTAATGCTTCTTTGCCATTTTTAGACTTTCTTATGAGATTTAAAGTGGCATTCCAAGTAACATAAACAGTCTTGGTGTACTCGATATCGCTGTCTTCAGGAAATGAAAAGTTAAGGACATCCTTGCTCTTATCTTTAAGGTGGTTAAGGTAATGAGTGATATTGAAATTTGAACCTACGTTTTGTAACTTAATATTTTGAACTTTGATATATGAAACTGCTTGCTGTAATGCTAGAGGGTAACAATGCATAACATCTGCTAAGGCTGAACTTTCATCGATATTTGTTTTGAGAACTTTTGATATGAACTGAAGTGCTTCATCTTTTTCAAACATATCAAGCGATAGACCATGAATCGTTGTGGGCCATTTTTTGTTACGTGATGTGATGAGAATATATGGTCTAGAAACATCAGAAAATGGAGGCAAAAATCTATCAATACCTTCATCAAATTCGCTATTGCTTCGGTAATGTTGGGCATTATCAAAGACCATGAGACATCTTCTGTTTGAAAAGGCTCTATATACCTCTTCAATTATTGACATCAATCCCCTTTCATCTCCATTGGCATTCTTTGTAGCTATGCCAAGTTTGTCGCTCGCTAGTGAGCGGAAACCTGCCTCCAATGCTTGGTATGATTCTGCATTAAACCACAAGACATTATTATTGTACTCCATTCTGAATTCACTAATGTACTTTCTCGCCAGTTCACTCTTCCCCACCCCTCCAATACCAGATATACAAACGGCTTTAGTTTTACCAGTAGGTTCTTTCAGCAATTTGTGTAAAATGTCTACTTCTTTGGCCCTTCCTGTAAATGACTCAACGGGACTCTTGATATTGAATAGAACTGGGATGCCCCTTTTAGCTTCTTCAAAAAACTGTTTTCCTTCTTCGTCAGATATGAACCTTCCTCTCTCTTTTCCTTGAAGCCAGTCGATCATTGTCATCATAAATCTACTGTAAATATTATCTACATTGTGGAAGTCAAATTCTTTCCCTATTTCCCCTTTGATTATTTCACCCAATTCTTGTTCATTAGGGCAGTCCACTGCAAAGATCAAGTGATTTAAGAAGTCCTTGATGTCATCGTTATTGTAATCAGAAAGCACTCTTTTTGATTTTGATTTGTAGTAATCTAAATGTTGTTTCAATATGGGGACAATCTCTTCTTTAAATTTGTACCGCAACGGTTTGGTAAGAGGGCCTATTTTAATTTCCAAAATATCATCTTTATTCTTTATACGTTGAATTTTAATATCTTTACTCTTGAAGAGTTGATCATTAAAATTAATATTGGTGCAAATGATAACATCTTTGATCATGCCACCATCAAACAAGCTTTCTTTCTTTGCATCTAGATATGAAAAAAAATATTTTGGTAGGTTAAAGTCACCATTGATTTCATTCAACAATGAATCAGGAGATATAGAGCTTCTAGTTCTGTCGAATTTATGTTTTGCTTGTAGAAGGCGATAATATTTCTTTTTGTTTTGTGTGAATTCAAAGACTAAATCATCAAATTTTTTTGCTTCTTCTATTTCTGTTCCCAAAGTAAAGGAATAACCACCTGTTACCCCACGGTATAAAAATAACATAAGGAGTTTTAACTGGAACAAAAACCCGTGGATGGGATCTGGTCGCTTGTCAGTCCTTTTCATAACTTCACTATGAGCTTTACTGGTGGAAGCAGATTTATCCATTGTAATAAATATCTGTCGTTGTTTTTCAAATAGAATGCATGTCATTCAGTATTTTGCCTTAATGGCAAAAATGTCAGATTAGAACCCTGAAACAGATCAACAATGCTGTTAGAAGATATTAAATTCACAAAAATGGTCAATTAATTATTTACATATTTTATGTAAGCATCATCAATCATTTCTTAAATAAAGAATCAAAATATGTTAACTGATTTCAACTTGGCATTCAACAGAGCCATTTTGCTGGAAGTAATATATACAGACTTTTCCAGAAATTGAAGTGTTTCATTTGAATCAATTTAATGATATAAATATAAGGTCAACTCTAGTCAATATGGGTGATTATTAAGGAAATTTATGATCAATTATTATTAGATTGCCTCTACAGGGAAGGGTCATTGGTATTTTAATAAGTATTTAGATCCTTTTGTAAAACTCAGTTCTCTTAAAGGATTCCATTGAATCTTTAAATGATTTAACAAACTGGTAGAATTACCAGTACCTATTATTTCACATTTGTTTTTGTTTTTTTTCTCTTTGGGCACATAGATTTAGCACTCAACAGCAGTGCCCATAAGGTGGTTATAGCACAAAATGTTTGAATGGGGCACATTTCTTAGGAGTTTTGAGTTTTTGAGAGGGATACCTTTTGGGAAACTAGTGATGGGCAAAACTGTTTAACATCAAAAGCAGTTTAAAAGTAGCAGCAACAGTTAGGGCTACTTTCAAAAAACAAGATATCACTGTTTCGACAAGAAAAAAAAAAAAAAAAAAATGGTCATAAATATGCTAAATATTTACAAGCACTACTCATTCAGCCACCCCTGACACTAACATAATGTAATTGGTAATTCAAATGCCAATTGAAATTTTTTATTTTTTTTATTTATAATTTTATTGAAATTTACAACTGTATTACATTAAAAATACAACAGGTAAATGTGATATTGGTAACATGACATGCAAAATATGAAGAGAAACTACCCATTGGTAGAACTCAAATTAAAGTTCTATATTAGAAGATCCCGAGGCCATCTTGTTTTCAGACGCCTCGGAGGGTTATCAGGGATAGAGGAGGAAGCAATGTTTGAAACAAGAGGGTTCGGATGGTTCTGCAGTTTGTTATGGAAGGATAGGTATCTGGATTGGGCCAAATCGGAAACATATGGAACATTAAGGTCTTTATGGATGATTTTGTTTGTGACAAAGTAAGGAGCGTTGAGGATTTTACGAAGGATTTTGGATTGTAAGGATTGGATACGAGAGGAATTCGATGGCTTAGTGGAGCCCCAGAGCTCAATTCTGTAGGTCTTATTATTGTCATATATATGAGTCGTTTGTAATTGAGTGAAAGCTTAGAGCGTTTGTCTAGTAAGTGTTGGAGTAGTCGGAAACATCGAGCGGTTTCTTGTCGTTTCAGTCTTTTATGAGGATTCCATGTGAGTCGTTTGTCGAGGTGGAGTCCTAGGTAACGAATTTGTTCAACTGGGATAAGTGGGGAATTGTTTAAGAATACTGTAGGACAGGAGGTCATAGGTTTGCGACGCAGGGTAAAGGTAATTTGATGGGATTTATTGGAGTTTATTTTAATCCTCCAGTTTTGACACCATTCTTCAAGATTTGTGATGTGTGATTGGAGAGTTTGGGATGCAATTGATGGATGCCAATTGAAATAAATCGGAAATTACAATTTAAGAGGAAATTGCCTATTTGATTTTATATACATATATTACCACGGGCGGATCTACGGGGAGGAAGAGGGGCTTTCGGGCTGAAGCCTCCCCCAAAATTAAATCCTGGATCCGCTAGTGTATATTACGGTATGGTATGGTTGAAAGGAGTTAGTATAGTTAATAAATTTGTTTTGAGAATAATTCATTAGTTAAATATAAAATATATAGTATTATTAAGTAAAAAAAGAAATGAGTGGAAGTGGTGAAGGTTAAAATGGATCAGGATGGGAATAAAAAGGATATAGTAGCTTCCAAAAAAAAAACCAGGAAAGCCCTTTATGAGAGAAGTAAAAGTTCTGTGAACCACATCAGTTTACTGTAGTTCACATAGATATCAAAATATCAAAGCAGGATTGTGTATGTATGTGTATATATATATATACACATACATACACATATATACTGTGTATGTGTGTATATATATATATATATATATATATGTATATATATATATATATGTGTGTGTGTATATATGTGTGTGTGTGTGTATATGTGTATATATAAATGTTTTCCTTTTGCACATAAATTATATTTATTTTTCTTGCACTTTTAATGATTGTAACATAATTTTTTTTTTCATTTATATCTTATGTAGGTTTTTATGAGATTTTTCCTACTGTAAAAAATTAATTTCAATTTTCTAAGTAGTATTCAAACCACTGTTATATCAAGTGTTAGGTTACTACAACCATGAACTTGTAACTTATCTGTATAACATGTTGTAATATAAAATAAATAAAAAAAAAATAAAAAAAAGAAAAAAAAAAGAAAAAACAGGATTTCATTTTGGGGAGGGAGCTTTAGACAGAAAGTTTTTTTTTCGATAACTACACTAGAAAAAAAATAAAAATACTAGCTACATATATGAAATGGTGTTTATGTAATTCTTGAAGTCATATTAAATGTAATTACACGAACAATAATACTTTACGAGATAATTTTTTTATTTTTACCATAAGCATGGTTAGATTTTACCATTTTGGAGGGGGGCTTCAGCGCAAAAGCCCCCCTTCCCCCTCTCGAAAGCTTATATATATATATATATATATGATGACCATTACTTGGGGAAAAAAAATAAAGAAACCATCTAACCACCTATATGGAATGATGTTTAAGTGATTTTTGATGTCCTATTAAATGTAATTACATGAACAATAATACTTTTTGAGATAATAATGTTTCAATATTTATTTCATAAGAAATGATTATATTTTACCATTTTGGGTGGGGGGAAACCCGAAAGCCCCCCTGTAGACCCGCCTGTGTATGAGGGAGTAGGGATGGGTCGGATTGTATGTATCAGATACTTTTATCTGATACTAAAAAAGTATCTGATACAACCAAAAAGTATCTGATGCTCACATGGATACAAAATGGTTGTCCAGACATGCCACATTGATATAAGAGAAATGTTTAGTTATAATTTTAGTTGTGCACAATTTCTTTAGAACTATCTATTCATTTAGTTTAATTTAATTAAATATTTATTTGTAGATAAATATATTCACGCTTATTTTTTTGTTTTTTATGTAATGTTAATTTCAGATATTTTTATTTGATACTGCTATCGGATATTTTTAGCTGATACTTTTTTTTTTTTTTTTTATTTTTTTTTTATATACAATATATACATTCGCCCAGGAATCTCCGAGCCAGGCTTTTCTCCCCACATGTGGAAAGCAAAGTAGGACTCCAGAGATCCCAGTGCCACTTTTCCAGCCGCATCACTAGTACTAAAAGCCAGTGGAGGCTGAAGGAGGGCACTAGAGCCACAGATAGCTGATACTAGTATCAGATACTTTTATCTGATATTTGTATCAGATATTTTTATCTGATACCCGCATCGGATACTTTTATCTGATACCTGGACTAGATACCCAGAGGTATGCATACTGGCGCTTGGGCTTATTAGTTAATATATAATAGTTCTAATGACTGTATAGTTATGTCAGGTACTAAGAAAATATTTACACAATTTTTTAAACAAAATATGCTTCATATTTGACAAAAGAATGGAATGATTTAAGGTGGCAAAAGATCTACATGGTCTGTAATACAAACAGAAAAAATAAATATGTATATAGAATAGAATAGAATAGAATAATCACCTTTATTCTGGGACAAAGTCCCTTGAGAATAACAATATTGTACATAAAAATTAACATAACATCTGGCCAAAATGCATATTACAATAAAAAAAAACTAAAAAATAAGTAATAACAGAAGGATTTACATAACTATACTGATATATTAAAGACATAATATGAGCAATAAGGCCCCAATACAGCAAGATAGTTACTAAAAACAATAAACTATGGAATTTTAACTGAAATTTGAAATGAAGGACAAATTACTTTTGTTGTCATACCATTGTATTAATGAAAAAAAAATAATAAAAGAGTGGATTAATATTTACTTTAAATGATTTACATATGTAATTTAATATGTTCAAAGTATTGTAATTTAATAGTATTGTAAACATTATACAAGTCCTATATAATCTAAATCCCAAGATGTAGATTGATCAGTGAAAATAAAAAATATATATGTGTGTGTGAGTATGTTAAACGTAGCTATTAAGAATTTTTTCAATTGTTACAAAATTCTTAAGAACGTTGTATTAGGAAAATTTTTTCTCTGCATGAATTTGTTATATTTTTATTTAATATATTCCATTCTTTTGTCAAATATGAAGCACATTTTGTTTAAAAACTGTGTAAATATCTTCATAGTACCTGACATAACTATAAAGTCATTAGAACTATTATATTTAAAAATGGTGTAAAATATTTATTACAGGGACAAATTTAATAATAAAGGAATAAAATATATATAGGTACATATTTAGTATATGTTTTATTAGGTATCAAATAGGTATTAAAATATCAAACCCGATAAATAATCAATTACAGCTGGATTAAAATATCTGATACAATTATTGAGATATCAAGCCCAAGTGCCAGTATGCATAACGCTGGGTATCCAGTCCAGGTATCAGATAAAAGTATCCGATGCGAGTATCGGATAAAAATATCCGATACAAATATCAGATAATGGAAAGAAATAGCCCAAGACAGGTAGAGATTGAGCATACTTGTTAAGGTGGCAAAAGATCTACATGCTCTGTAATACAAACAGAAAAAGAAAAAAAAAAAAATATATACATATATATATATATATATCCATGTGTGTGTATGTTAAACTTAGCTATAAAGATTTTTTTTAATTGTTACAAAATTCTTAAGAACGTTGTATTAGGAAAATATTTTCTCTGCATGAATTTGTTATATTTTTATTTAATATATTCCATTCTTTTGTCAAATATGAAGCATATTTTGTTTAAAAAATTGTGTAAATATTTTCTTAGTACTTAACATAACTAATAAAAAACATAACTTATAAAAATATCAGATAAAAATATCCGATACAAATATCAGATAAAAATATCTGATACAAATATCAGATAAAAGTATCTGATGCCAGTATCAGATAAAAAGTAGTAGGAAGGTCATGGCCAACTACTGGCCCATTTGTATCAGATACAAATGTATCAGATAAAAGTATCAGATACAAAAAAGTACCCGTATCAGTTGTATCTAGATACAAAAATTTTAGTATCAACCCATCCCTATGAGGGAGTGATCTGAAAAACTTGCTGCATCTAATTTTCATGAAAATGGTAGTTAATACCTTTAAACTGTTATTTATCTGATCCAATAAAAGAACTGTGCAAATTAGATTTTGTCATATCAATAATAAACAAACAAAGCTGGATTTTAAAGAAAAACATCTATACCCAATATTTTCATACCGAAACTCTGATATTTGTATTAAATGCGTTTTGCAGAAAGTGTTTTCATCTTGTATTTTCTTAAAGTTTTTCGATTACGTAATTAAGGTATATATATATATATATATATATATAAATGCCGCAGATATTACAGCTACTGTTTTGATAAAATCGACTTACAAGAAGCGACAAAGAAATATAACTTCAGGAAACTAGCAGATACTAATCTGCCCTAACTGCAGAGGTGGGGAGATCTGTGGATCACATAACTTCCCAGGAATTTATCGATTCTCCTTTCGATAGTTCAACTGAAGTATCGATATAAGGTAGTAGAGGATCGAGGATTTTTTTTTGGAGTGGAGACTTTTTTTTAAATAACTTTTTTAATTAATCCGGAAGAAAACAAAAATATATCTACATGAAATAATGTTTAAATATTTAAGTGATCTTTGAAGGCCAGTGTTTAAAAAAAAACTCATTTTACTAGCTTAAATACGAAGCTCGAAACATGGAAATTATCGGAAAGATAGTAATACCATTGATTATCGAAAGGAAGGTAACACCTTAGAATAAAGGAAGATCGAAAGATTCCCTGATACGTTTCCGGAAAGTATATAAAATTTAACGAAACTCTAGGAATCAATAAATATGTTAAATTTCTAATAAAATTCAAGATATTCAGTTAAGTATTACTGAACCAAGTTTTATTATTATAATTATGATTTTTTTTTTACAATAGAGGTCGTCTTAAACGTTCTCAGTACAGAATATAGGAAGTAGTAAAAGAATAATAATGAGGCTTTGCGAACCCGAAGGTTCGACGCCGATACCACCAATCGATGTCCACATTCTTCCATGTAACGGGCTCCGTCTATACCCAACCCCGCCAAATCAGCCTTAACGCAATCTTCCCACCTTCGCTTTGGTCTACCACTTGCCAGTCGGTACAGCGCATATTAATTGCTTACGAATTCTTTCGTTTCTAAGCCCAAAGATTTTACATGTCCATTTTAATCTCCTCAACTTAATCATTTCAATTATATTAACCGGATAGAATTCGCGCAATTCAGCGTTGTGTAACCGCCTAAATTATCCGGTTGACTCGTCCTATTTCGGTCCGAATATTCTGCGCTATAGTTAATTTTCAAATACTTAAAGACGTTGCTCATTCCTTAATGTAAGCGGCCACATTTCGCATCCATAAACAACCGAAAGGTTATCGTTTTGTAAATTCTAATTTTTAAGTTTCGAGACAGGAGGCGACATTTACCCCCAAAATGGTAAAACATAACCATGTTTTATGGATTTTTTTTTTTTTTAAATACCTCTCAAAGTATTATTGTTCGTGTAATTACATTTAAAAGGACTTAAGGAATCACTTAAACATCATTTCATGTAGGTAGTTATGTTCTTTCTGTTTTTCCAAAGTAATTATCGTTATTTTTATGAAAAAAAAGCTTCTGGGCTGAAGCCTTCCCCCTTCCAAAATTAAATCCTGGATCCGCTAGTGGTCAAGTTTAAACGAATTTTTGTAATGACCCATACGTATACATATATGTATGTGAGACCTATATTCAGGTCGAGTAGTCATGCAAAAGTAGTGTAGTCAAAAATATAAGTTTTGAATTAATTTGGAAGTTCCCTAAAGTTTATGATAAAAGAATAAAAACTTACTTTTAACAAGTAACAATAGTTAGTTTAATTAACTATTAATTTATTATATAAGTTAGTACATTCAGTAATTAATTAAATATTTATTAAGAAAATGATTAGCACCACTTTTATATTCAATAGCTAAATTATCTTTATTCAGATGTCTCGATTTATGTAAGTACAGTAGTATGTTATTATGTAGTTACAATGAACTTGAAAATGTGAAATTAATTTGCAGGTTAGTAATAATTAAATATAATTAATGCCAAATTATAATTTAAAGATAGTAAAAGAAACATATAATCATGCAATGAAAAGCTTCAAGATTAAATAATATATTAATTAGGTACTTGTTGATATTAGATGATAATAACTATAACATGAGCAAGTAAACAAGGAGTGAGCTGCAACAACTGATAACATTCAACCTTGAAGTCAGAAGTGAGGTTGCAGCAAGTGAACTAATAAACTTATTGACTTTTAAATAAATTATACATTATTTTTTTTTTTAATAGGCCACTTTTAATCTCTAAGTAATAAAACCATATTTATTTAAATAACATGATAAGCAAAATCAGAATATCATTTTAGTTTTTTTTTATATATTAAAAGGTTTGATTCATTTTGATGCAATTACTGTGTTTCCCCATAGACAAATAAGTTCTTCATTTCTAAAAATGTACTTAAAAGTTAAACTATATCAAAAATGCACTTAATGTCTTTTGCAAAAAACAGACAATAATAGGTGTAGTAAAAAACAACTCAAATAGAGAAATGCCCCTAGAAAGTAAAATGGAAGGACTAAAAAGGAAAGCAAATTTATTTAAATTTAATTGTACTTTCTTTCTTTTATTATCCTCTATTTCATTTTTATCCACATTTTTTCCCTTCAAATTATTAGTATGTAGCTATTAGTGATTCAAAACAAAATATGAAATATTTTTTCAAAACTAAAGTATGAAAATAATACACATTTGTAATAAGTAACAAAAAAAAAACCAGAGATTGAAAATTTTATGGAATAATTTTTTTGACAAATATTTTTAAAGTAAAATGTCTAATAATTTTTTTGTTATAAAGTTCTTGATTTATATTAAAATTTTACTATTTATTTATTTAATATTAAAAAAAAAAGTTTTGTTAATTTTTTTATGTATAGAAGGGACATCAATAAGTTATGTTAAAAGACAAAAAAGCTATTATGTAATTTTAATTTAACTTTTCTTCAACATTTCTGAAAAATGTTTTTCCATAAATTTTAGTTTACATAAAATTTAGTTAATTTTTCACATAAATCTCTTTCAAAATATAATCAATGCAATTACCTTCCTAATTATAACAATTCTTTTTCAGGAAAAATAATTAAAATGTTTTTTGTCAGTTTCACCCTGTTATATAGAAAATGGTCATTTATTTAAAAAATAATTAAACTTTATATATGATGTAGAGATGGTTGACCGTTGATATAATATGAGAAGGAGTTAGTCGAGGGTGCGGTCAAATAAATAAAAAATTAAAATATATTAATTATTTTAATTTTTGCCGACGTTTTGACCCACTTTGCAGGTCGTCTTCAGGACGTAGGATGTGGCACTCCGGCACTCTTTCTCACTGGCACTCCTTCTCATAAACTTTATATAAATTAAAATAAAGATTCCATTCATATTGAAACTGATTAAAAATAAAAGATAAGAAACTTCATGACATTCCTTGCGAAAAATAGCAATAATGGTATTTACAAAGGATAACTAATTGACTATTTTAAAAAATAAATAATAAATAAATGAAATGAATAAGAAAATAATTTAAGTACTTATAATAACAAATAAATATGTAAATGTACTAAATGTTTGAGACATAATGTGAGATAATTTTAAAACTAAAATATGAAAGTAATAGAAGTTTATAATTAGTAAAGAAATTTAATGATATATATTTAAAAACTAATTGATTACAAACAAAATAAATAAAATGTAAGTGAATTATTCAATGACTTAAAATTAAAATTAATAATAGGTAAATACCAGTATATATAATAGGTCCTTAATACCAGTAAGACGGCTGAGTGAGAAGAGCTGGGATCTCCTAGAGTTCTGCAGTTATGAGAGAAAGGCTTGGCTAGGGGTTCTAAATGAATGAATTTCCTAAATGTTGTAGAATAGTACGCCTGTGTTAAAGTTGTTATTTCGATAAGTTTAGTTTCTTTTTGTTTACGTACATTTAATTTTAGTATTATTATTTTTTTAGTTTAATTTATTTGTATTTATTGTACATAGAGTCTGAATTAGCTACTGTATCACTATTACTAGTGTCCTCGAGTGTGATAGAATGTAATATTAATCTATAAAGAAATGTTTAAAAAAAAAAGTATAATAATAGGTAAAAATCGATATCTCATGATACGAACACACGGATGTTAAGATAGGTGGGCATGCAGCCTCCAGCAATACATATGGAGGCGTCTACACCTGAAATGCCTCCATAGAAGGCAAAAGACCACGTGGAAGGCCAAAAAGCAGATGGATAGAATCAACAAAGATGCATTAGAGTTGCATGCAGATAACTAGAAAAAAAATAGCTTAAGACAGGCAGAGATATAGCAGGCTTCTTAATGCAGCAAAAGATCTACAAGGCCATGGTGAAGAACAGTTAACTATAGATAATACGGTAAAGAAGTTAGTTGAGGGTTGTAATTACAATGAAATATATAAAAACAATTTTTTTTTTCTTTCACCCGGGACTGCTGTACAAACTCCGAAAATTCCTACCACCTACATACTTCCTCATTATCCGTTCCTACCTTACTGATAGATACTTTAAAGTAAATCACAATAACGCCTATTCATCCCTTTTTTCCCAGTCTGCTGGTGTTCCTCAAGGTAGTATCCTAGGTCCTATCCTCTATACAGTTTATACAGCTAACATCCCTACCTGCCCCAACACTGTCATCACCACATATGCCGATGACACATGTATCCTATCAGTAAACAATGACCCAGCAATTGCATCCCAAATGCTTCAATCACACATCATAAATCTAGAAGAATGGTGTCAAAACTGGAGAATTAAAATAAACTCCAATAAATCCCACCAAATTACCTTTACCCTTCGTCGTAAACCAACGACTTCCTGTCCTACAGTTTCCTTTAACAATACTCCACTTATCCCTGTTGAGCAAATCCGATACCTAGGACTCCACCTGGACAAACGACTAACTTGGAATCCTCATACTAGACTGAAACGACAAGAAACCGCTCGACGTTTCCGATTACTTCAGCACTTACTAGACAAACGCTCTAAACTTCCCATTAATTACAAAAGACTTATATACTTGACTATAATTAGACCTATTTGGACTTACGGAGTTGAGCTATGGGGCTCCACTAAACCATCGAATTCCTCTCGCATCCAATCCTTACAATCCAAAATCCTTCGTAAAATCCTCAATGCTCCTTACTTTGTCACTAATAAAATTATCCATAAAGATCTTAATGTTCCTTATGTTTCAGATCTGGCCCAATCCAGATACCTATCCTTCCATAATAAACTTCAGAATCATCCCAACCCTCTCGTTTCTAACCTTGCTTCCTCTTCAATTCCTGATAACCCTCCGAGGCGTCTGAAAAGAAGATGGCCCCGTGATCTCCTAATATAGTTATATCATTAGAGTGCTACCATTGGGTAGTTACTCAGCAAGTGTATTCATGTCATTATATCAATTATGTCCAAATTTACTTGATGTATTTATGTAATACAGTTGTAAATGTCATAAAGAAATAAAAAAAAAAATAAAAAAAAATTTTCTTTCATGTCGACATTTCGGTAAGTTTCAGGTCTTTATCAGGCGCGAGGGAATACAAGATAACAACCAAACAAAACATAACAAGAAAATAAAAAGATAGAATGTTGAAGTGAAGTTGGTTGGGGATTGCAAGCATTGGAATTACTAAGTAAAAATAAATTTATTTTCTTTGTGGAGGCATTTTGACCGAAGTAAATACAGGATAACAAATAAATACTGAAAAAAATAGTAGACAGTAATAATAATATAAGTAAGATAGTATAGTGAAATAATAGCTGGCTAAATTTAACATTAAGAAATATGTGGAATGACAAATATTTATATTTATTTATAATTGGTAATTGGTTGACTGTCGTGGATAATGAAGAGAAGAATAGTTGGGGTGGTCAGTCAAAAAGGAAGGCAAAAATAAATGTTAATATTTATTTTTTACATATGCCGACGTTTCGACCTGAAGTTCAGGCCTTCATCAGGGCTAAGAAAATAACCAGATAACAAGGTATGAGAAACATAAGTAATGATGGTAAAAAAGATAGTAAAAAATAAAAAAAATTAGAAAAAATAAAATAGATAAATATAAAGTAAAATGAAATAGTTAGAATAATGACTAAGAGCTAAGAGATAAATAATAAAAACCATTACAAAGGGAGAAGGAGGGAAGAAATTGAGAAAGCTGAAATAAGAAATAAATAAATAAATAAAAGAAGTACTACCTGGTAGTACTTCTTTTATTTCTTTCTTATTTCAGCTTTCTCAATTTCTTCTCTTCTTCCTTTCATTCCTTTTCTCTGTTTTTAATTCTGTATTATATTATACATTGTCTGTACATCTTGATAGACTTTACAATATCTCAATTTTCTATCTAACTACTCCATTCTCAATGTTTTAATTTTACTATTTATTTTCATTACTTATATAACTTCATATTTCTTTTTTATGTTTTACATTTTATTCTAAGATTCGCATTGTAACACTTTTGTCACCCTTTTTGATTATGCCTACTTCATCATTCCACACTTTGTTACGGTTATTATTATTTATCTCTTAGTTCTTAGTCATTATTCTAACATTTCATTTTACTTTATATTTATTTATTTTAATTTTTATTTTTTTTTTTTACCATCACTACTTATGTTTCTCATACCTTGTTATCTGGTTATTTTCTTAGCCCTGATGAAGGCCTGAACTTCAGGTCGAAACGTCGGCATATGTAAAAAATAAATATTAATATTTATTTTTGCCTTCTTTCTTGACTGACCACCCCAACTATTCTTCTCTTCATTATATTTATTTATGTTAAGTTTAATTACCTACATATTATTGTTACTATCTACTATTTTCTCAGTATTTATTTGATATCTTGTCTTAGCCCTGTGTGAAGCATAAGCTGAAACATTGGCATAAAGAAAATAAATATAATTTATCTTTACTTTGTACTTGAAATGACTGCAATCTCCAACTATCTCCTCTTTAGCAATGTCTTCCAACAGTCAACAATTATCCACGTTCAAAAATTAAAAAGAAAAAATCAAACAAAAAAAAGTTTATACCATAGATATATTGATATTTTACTGTATTTATATTGATATAAGAAATTAATAATTGTTTAAAAAAGACTTGTAGTATATTGTGTAATAGCAACCTAATATAATTGTACAGCATTTCCTTTAATATCTCTTAAATCAATGTCCTATGTTTTTTTTTATTTGTTTTTAAATAAATCTAAATACATTAAAAAAGAGAAATAACCTCATATTGCAAACATGAAAATGTTGTTACTATTATTTTCCATTCGGATGACGAATGATTCATTTTCTAAAATTAAATAAATACTGTTTAATAATAACTATAATCTGAAAATTATTAATAAAATATTAACTTCGAGAAATTTAAATATTTCAAAACTATATAGATACAAAATCGATTCAATATATCTTATTTGTGTACTTAATATTATTTTGTTCGTAAATCATGATGAAAACTGCAAAATAATATTTTTATTTAACATGTGACCTCACTGTTACAAGTCAATTTACATTTCTTATGTAGAACATTACTACTTTGTTTAGATTTATCTTTAAATTCTTTTATAATTATATTATATATTATTTATCATTAATAGTGGTGGTATAATTTACTATAGAACCAATTTCAGGATAAATTAGTTTAATTGTGCAGCCATTAAAGAAAACTAAACATATTTTAGAATGAGGCTATTTTAACATGAAAATAAGTTTGCTTATTTGTGTTTTATCAATTTTGTCTCTTTTAAAAGTTTCCTCTTATTATTATTATTCATATTTAATTTTTGTTTATTTATTTAAAGTATTTTTAATCCATTCTTGCAAAATTTAATCAAAGTAAACAGGTCAGATACTACAATCTGTTCCTCATATTACTGGTTTAGCTGCCGATAAGAATGATGTTTATCAATGAGATATAATATACTAATCATAGCTATTTTTTAAAGGCAGTTTGAGCCTAACTACAGATGTTATGTTTTTGTATTTTTGTTCTGTTTGTTGGTAACTTCTTCATTGTAAGTATTTTTTTGTAAAAGTAAATATTAATTTTGAAAAGTATCACAATAACTAAATTATGTGATGAATAATGCCACATTTTATAGTATATTAAGAAGTTTTTATATCACATCCCAGTTAATAATAGAATAAATTCATAAATCAAAAATTTGCTATAATGTCTTAGTGACCATGTCCAAGCAAAGCATGTCCAAGAAAAAAAAAAATTCAATTGTAAATGCGGAGTAATTTAAATGCAAAAAACAGTACAATAACTTTTGAGGAAAGAGATAGTACGGGATGGTGGTCATCAAAAAAACTTAAAATATTTTATTAAACTGATGTTTCAACCCAACCATGCTGCAAGCCTTCATCAGGGCTAGAACAATATTATACTATATTGTATTATTTTTCATATTATATTCATGATTAAGTGTATCATCGATCCTTTTTATGTAGTCAATATTTCTTATCTACATTTATTGTAACCAATTTTTAATTTATTCTATTATAGTGTGCAGTTAGTAGGTTTTATATCTGAATGTTCTTAATAATCTCTATACACTCTGTTAATAATAATTTTCTTAATTTTTTATCTAAATATCTTGTAACTCCTTCAGCTCCCTCTAGCCTTTGTATCTTGTTCTTTCAAACCCTAATGAAGATCTGCATGGCTAACATCGGCTTAACAGACTATCTCTTTCTTCAATATACTACAGTCAATTACTCAGTATTCACTAAAAAAACTTTTGTTTAACCAGGTAATTTTTTATTTTCTATTTTTTTAAAAATAAAACATGGAAGAATATATATTTTTTATTTATTTGATTTTTATTTGGAATGCCTCATAATATATTTATAATAAATCTACACAGTGCAGTGTATATGTATATTGCTTTTGGTGCCATCTTTTTTATTTCTTTATTTATTTTTAGCTAAAAAGTAATTATTTTGTTTCATTTCTTATTCGTATTGTATATAGTTCTAAGCATTTTGTATATAGTTTCATCAGTTTGTTTTGTATATTTTGTTAATTTACATAAGGTATTTTATTTATTTAATGTAACTCTCCTTATTTAATTTAGTTATCTTGGCCAGAAGTACTTTTTTGTTCTGTAACATTTTATTATTCTTAAGAAACTTTGTCCCAGAATGAAGCTATTTTTTTTTCTATTCCATATCAAATAATAGCTAAAGGCAAACCTTATGGTAATAACCGCCTAAGGAGTCTACAAAATCACAAATTTTAGTAAAGAAAAACAAATAATAAAATAAATCTTCTTATATGTATTAAGTAAGTATAAACATTTAAAAACATTATGGTACAAAACAAATATAAGGAGTTATTGTATACATTGTTAATATGGTGGCTAATAATTAAGTTTTTTTTAGTAAAAGATCCGTAATAACCAACCAGTTTATTCCAATCTTTCCCATTTAAATATTTTTCTTTTTATCATTACATTAATTATTAGATTAGGATATCAATACTGTGACAATGAAAGACATTGGTGAGAATGTCTTCCATATTATATGTATATATTCATTCGGATAATTATTTAACTGGACATTAGAAACAATACTTGTTGAATTTCAAATATTTTATTAATTTATTATTATTACTATTATGTTTAGGGGGCTTTAAAAATAAACCTCCAAGCTCCAAATGTTCTAGGTATGCCACTGATGTTATTTGTATAAAAAGTTGGAGAAAAAACAAAACTACACAAACAATAATATATATAAAAAGTAAGTAATAAAAAACGATTTTACATTACAATTTGATTACTTGACAGACGTTCAAAATTATCTTTAACGAACAAACTAACCCTTTATAAAGTTTTACTTAAACCTATTTGGGCTTACTGCATAGAACTGCAGGGATCTGCTAAAACTTCCAACATTAAACAAATTCAGTCCTTTCAGTTAAAGGTGTTGTGAAGGATAGTTGACGCACCGTTTTATGTCCCAAATGATACACTACATAAAGACTTAAACGTGCCTACAATTTTAGATACTGCAAAAGAAAACTACAATAACTTTCGCCAAAGACTGACGTACAACATGAATCCTCTGACAGAAATCCTTCATCGTACAAGAAACCCGTACAGCCCACTACGACGATTACGTAGGCGTTGGCCAAGAGACCTGCTGATCTGATTTATATCCTGAACGTGATGGGAAGCTGTGAAGCTGCTGAAAAATTTGCTCATTACAAAGAAATTTGGAGATTATAAATTTAATCTAATGTTCTACATCTTTGTTTAGTTAATAAATAAATAAATAACATTACAATTTATAATAATATTAGATCATATAATTGCAGACTAGAAATATTACATCCACACGTTACCATATGCTTGGCTGTTATGTTAATGCATTGCTACATTTCTTGCTATCCACCATTCTAAAGCGGGTCAGGGGTTCCAAAACTGACATTTATGTGTATTTATACTACATATTTATTTCTATCGGTTCCACAAGGGAACCTATCTATTAAAAAATATGTTAATAATATATTTAATATGAATAAGACAGGCTAGATAGCACAGATTTCTCTATTGTAATATACTATATTGAGTTATAATTCATATTGAATTTCCTATCTAAAGGTATCCTGTTACCAATTTACTCACCATATCTAAATTATGCCAAGCAAAAAAAAAGATAAAAATCGTTTTCTAATCTTAAAATGGTCTATATTTATGATTTAAATATTATAAATACATTTCGAATATTGCATTGAGGGTGCCAACATGATCATAACTAAGTACTCTATTATTTCATAGATTCACAAAACAGATCTGCATGAGTAGGTTTTGAATGATTATTACAATTTAGATGTTTTATGAATATGGCGGAGTCTTCAGTTACTTTCTGATTGCTTCCTAAGTGTTTCCAGCGATTCAGTTCTTCTTTACTAGGCACTGCTTCTGAGCACCTCAACTAACCTCCCCACTGGACAAACATCTGCAAGAAACTCTCTAAAAGATTCTGTTGTTACATCTAAAAATATTTTCATCTAAATTTCCTCCCTTCTTCTTATTTAGCCTTTCCTATTGGTTGAAGTTTTTTTGTATCGATGATTGCAGGGATTCTGTGAAACTTTGAAGAGTATTTTGATCTTCTAAAATAGGCCAAACTTATCTTTATGACCCCTGAATATGATGAACCTAAGATTTTTAGCAAAACACTGTCTAATCCAGCTAAGATTGGATTCAGGTACTTCTCTATCTAAAGTTTACCTGCAATATTCTGTGTTGGCAATATTTAAATTTTTCTGTACTGGACTGACTCTATTTATTTTTAGTTAACGAAGTACATTTCAATTCACCCATCAGCACCCACAGTATCTAGCAGAATCTTTTCTTGTTCTGGTAACGACAGTTCTTTTAAAGCCTTATTCTCTTATTATCTAAACCAATACTGTTCTTTTAAGCAATACCCAATACCATATACATTATGTATAGGGTTCTCATACTAAAACATCTAATGAGATTGACTTAAACAAATTAATTTTAATACAATAATAGAATAACAGGAAAAGATAATTAATATTTCTTTTTATTCAGGAGGGATTTAGTCCAACGGAACAAGAACTTGAAAAAGCAATTGCCAGAGCGCGGCCGAACATCAAATATGAGGACAAGATTGGGTTCTTGCCTCTCCACGTGGCTGCCAAGGAATGTCATCTGGAGGTTGTCCAAATGCTCATCGACTTCGGAGCCAATCCTCTTCTGGTCGACGACGACGGTGAAACACCACTTCACCAGGCAGTAGGCTGTCCAAATGTCACCTCTTATCTGGTCCAGTTCGGCAGCGATATCGATGCAAGGAATGCAAATAAGGCGACTCCGCTACACTTGGCCGTTAGAGCGAAAGATCTCGGCAGTATCAGCGTGCTCCTGAAGAACGGCGCTGTTACCAACCTCAAGGACCTTCGAGAGGTTAGCGTTATCGATGAAGTTCTTGCGACAAAGGATCGAACCCTCATCAATATGTTCAACCTGGACAGCACAGTCATTACATCAACTGAGTATGTCTTTATTCATTTTCAAAAATTATCAATGTACCAGCGGTCCTCAACACCATCCCTAAGGGTTAAGGCGTATGCACCTCACCCAAGAAAGTTTATTGCTCTTCTTCCTAAAAAGAGCGCAAGTGAAAGTAGAATGATAAAAATTGTAGTTTACAGTTTTCTCTTGTTTCCTGTTCAAAAGTCCTCTAAATGGAAATCCTAAAAAAAATTCGATTCTCTCTGAAAATTCATAATACTATAAAAATGTGCTTCACCCAACAATATACCTCTACAACCAATGAAGAGTCTTGGGTTAAATTTGTTTTTGTATTTCTCCCATATGCATTGCCTTTCGATAACACGGATTTCGGCAACATATATAAATAAGGGAATATTCACATGTTGCTCATTAACACCCTAACTTTAGGTCTTCAGAGGTGTTTTTCTTCTTCAGGTTAGTCCAATGGCCTTCCAGGGTTTCATCTTCTTCTATAATACCACAGGCGGATCTACGGGGGGGGGGGCTTTCGGGCTGAAGCCACCCCAAAATGGTGAAATATACAGAAAAAAATTTTAAAAACAACCTCTTAAAGTATACTTGTTCGTTTAATAGGACTTCAAGAACCATTTAAACACCATTTCATATAGGTAGTTAATTTCTTTCTTTAAAAAAAAAAAAAAAATTATTGTTATATGTATATGAAAAAAAATTCTTTCGGGCTGAAGCCCCCCCAAAATTAAATCCTGGATCCGCTAGTGTATAATACCCTAAACCTAGTGTAGTTTTCTACCCATGTACGAATTCTTTGTAATAAAGGTAGATTCATTCTATCATTAGTTGAAGAAACTCGTGAGGATGTAGAGACCAGTTTCCCCCAGTAATTTAGTTGTCGGTGTCTAGTGTGCAATTTCAAAATGACATACTCCGGTAAATCATACATAGCATATAAGGGTTTTTTTTTTTTATTTGTTTATTTAATTTTTTTTGTTCTTCTCTTCCTCACCTTTTACACTATACATGGTTTTCTCGGGCCAGAGGGATTAATGCCAGAGTCAAAAGAACTGTACCGGGACTTGAACTCGTAATCTTAGGTTTATCAGGTTGCTGCCATCCCGTGCTCAAAATGGGGTGGGCCCAAAAAACTCATAATATCCAGATTCTTCCCATTGTGAATGGTAGTCGTTGCTGGTTATCTGAGGTCCCAAAAGTCATTTCCTAGGTGACTCGGGCCATTCAAGGCTTGGGCGAACCTATTTTTCAGATAGTCTAAATGAGGGGTCATGTTAAATCGTCTTCCGAACGTTATGCCAAGATAAGTGATCCAAGATAACTTGGATGGTTTCTTGTACCTTAAATGTTAAGATGTAAAATGTAAATGTATAGGGTGTGCCCTCTCCATTTTTTCTTTCAGAAAGATGATTTATAATTCAGCAGATGCTTTCTCTTTCATTCAGGCTTAAAACAAAGTTATTCTGTTCGAAAAAAAAAAAAAAATGTTCGAACCTAGATGGAACAATATCCGTGCTTGGGTATGCTGATGATTTAGTGCTGTTAAGCGAAGACATAGAAACAATAAAACTGAATACAACAACGCTGATGAAACTCAATAAAAAACTGGGATTTGAAATAAATATATCGTTACCTGCAAAAACAGACATAATTTCGATGATACTGATATAGAAGATAATTTGTTTGAACATGTACAGAATTTCAGGTATCTAGGGTCTACGATAACTAGAAAAAACAAAATTGAAGAGGAGATTAAGGTTAAGTTGAATGCCGGAAAGGCTTATTATTTTTCCTTGTCAAAACTACTTAGTTTGTGCCTTCTGTTCCGAAATTTAAAATTAGAATTTACAAAACCATTATCTTTCCTACGGATTATGGATGCGAAACGTGGCTGCTTACATTAAGGGATGAGCAATGTCTTTAGGTTTTTGCAAATAAAGTATTGTGCAGAATATTCGGACCGAAGAATAATGAGACAACAGGAGAATTTAGACGGTTACAAAACACTTAATTGCGCGAACTGTATCCGGTTAATATAATTGAAATGATTAAGTTGAGGCGTATAAAATGGAAATATAAAATCGCTGGGCTTTGTAACGAAAGAATTCCTAAAAAGTTAATATGCGCTGTGCCGAATGGCAAGCATCTGAGGGGCAGACCAAAGCGAAGATTGCGTTAAGGTCTCCCAATCTTGTCGGGTTGGGTTTGGGCGGCTCCTAGTGGATGGAGGAATGAAGACATCGATTGTTGGTATGGGCATCAAACCTTCGGGTTTGGTGAGCCTTATTATAATTAATTATTAATTATTTGAAAATGGTTGTGTAATTATTTGCAGAGTTTTGCAATATATATCATGAAATAATAATTTGTTTATTTCAGGAAAACTACTACAATGATGACAACTACAACTCCTGAGAATTTAGTTATTACTGTTCCAAAAAGTGACTTCACCTCACCTTCTTTACAAGCGAAGATTCCTAAAAAAAGTCAGAGACCATTGAGGTAATTGATTTTAATAATTAGGAAAAAAAAATTAAGTTCTGCTATTTCAATATCAGTAATTAAATTAAATGACAGCCTATTGTAACTTTAGTGTACTGCCATCTATCGTGAGCAATATTTGCTAGTGTTATATTATTATCTTAATCAATGAATGATTATAGAGAGAAATGAAAAGAACACAATTTTTTAATTAGGTTCATTGTTCATACTTGTTAGAAGGTGAACATACTAAAAGTCCCCACTGCTAGGAGGTGAGCAAAGGATGGATGGGGCACTCTGGAAGGTCACTTTTCCACTCATATCAGAGAAGCTATTAACTAACGATAAAGAAGTTATTTACAAAATTAAAGCTGATAAAATTAACAACAGTACTGGTGAAACATGGACACTGACGAAGGCCAATAAGAGTAAAATATTAGTTTTCGAAAGGAAGGTTATTCGGAAGGTTTGGCCCTGTTAAGGAGAATTAGACGCAACCAAAAACTAGCCAACTTATACAAGGAGCCGGATGTGGTGAAATATATAAGGCTAAAGTGGGCGAGGCACGTTGAAGGAACTAATGAGACCTCAATCCCAAAGAAACTGCTCAGCATGGAGCCGTGTGGAAAAAGAAAAGAAAGCAGACCAAAACTAAGATGGGAAGATGGAGTAAGTGTTGATGCAAGAATGCTTGATTCAGGAACTGGTGGAGGGCTGCTAAGAACAGGAAAACCTGGAGGAAAACCCTTGAAGCAGCCATGATTCAGTAATAGCTTGTCAAGCTCTGGATGATGATGATGTTGACTGATGATATTAATTTTTTAGCGTTCTTAGATAGTCTCTTTGATATCCATGCTTAACATTTACTAATTAAAAAAAAAAAACAATTTTTTTTTAAATTTATTTCCTATGACATTTTTATTTTGTGCCTGATGGGCTAAATTATGCGGCAATGACACAGATGAACATTCCTTTGTGAATCATGGGTTGAAACTCGAAAATTGAATTTGTATATGCCAAAATTCCATACTTTCAATAGCGTGTACGAAAATATGATTTTTGAACTTAACACACTATTTGAAATCTATAAGTGAAGAATAAAAAAAAGTGTCCTTCTGGATGCCCCCCTCATCCCTGGCTCATTTCCTAGGAGGTGGAACGTATAGCATGTTTACTTTCTTATTAGTCCAAAAAAAGCACCATAGTCGAAAATTGTGTTCCTACATTTCCCTCCACATCCCTTTTTGGAACATTCTTTGACTGGATCATGTCGTGCATAGGAGTTTCTTCTCAAATCTTCAATTCTTCCTACAGATGAATCCATTTCTTTCAGCCGCATATCAGAAATAATTTTATAACTACATTTTACACTCCATATTCGAAATTACTGTAGATTATTTCTAGACTCCAATGACCAAGAGAGAAGAAAATTGTTATACGCTGGTCATTTATTGAGATCTCGATGAAATGTATTTATATTTAAAAACATCCATAACATCTTATATATTAATAAAATAGTTCCATTGAATTAGTCGGTCGGAATAAAAATAACAATAACTCAAACAATGACCGAAAAGTTTTTTCATTTGAATTCAGGGAGTTTTTAAAATGATAGATGAGTTTAAAATTTCACATCGTAAATTTGATCAGATTACTACAGCTTCCTTAAAGTAAAAGTATGGTCAAGTTGGCTATATTATAGGTATATATTTTTGTTTAGATGTTTATTAATGGATTACATGTTTTATTTTTCATACATTCTCGTTAGACTTGATATCGTGAAGTTCTCCAAAAATTTTAGCTTAAGATTATTAAGTAAACTTTTAATATTTTACAGTAATTGAAGTCCTTGGTGCAAGAAACAGGTATGTCTATTCATAATGGCCTACTTGCATGAATTTACACCCAAATTTTTTATTTGCTAAGTTAATTAGCGTTAAAAGTGGTAAAGTACATAGCTCTGTTCCCAGAAAGGAGTAACAGTTACCTTTGATGCAACCAGCTCATTCGATCATAATATCTGTCATAGTAGCAACAGTCACAGACTGTCACATCCAATGTCGTGGTAGTAACTGTCACATTCACTGTATAGAATCAACTGTTGCTACTATGACCATCAGCAACTGCCACAATCAAGGTCATATTAGCAACTGTCTACAGTATGGCATACGTTGTAGCTGTCTTGCTAGTAATGTCAAAGTAGTAGAACTCGCCTGAAGATGACAGCTATGTTCACAATATTTTACATCTAATATTGAATTTAACTTTTAGTAAGATTAGGGCTATAAACAGTATATATATATATATATATATATAACTAACTAACAAACCACTCTGTTGGAGAAAGGGAAAAATCAAACAGCTAAGGAAGTAAGAGGCAACACAAGAAGAAGTATCTGAAACCTACAAAGTTAGAATTGACATCGACGGCATTGTTCAATTAGCTTTGGAGAAAGTGGTAAGAACTACATCCCATTGAATGAGAGCAGTGGTGCCCAGAAGGGGGATTGCGCCATCAAAATTTTTGAGGGGGCACATTTTTACAAGGTTTTAAATTTTTGAGGAGGTATATTCTGATAGGGTTATGAATTTTTGAAATGAAATTGAAACGAGCCTCAAGTTTTATCACCACTAGTTTCAGTCCATTTCTGGCCACCTTTTACATTAAGTTCCATATATTGCTTATTTATTCTATTATTTGGGTTTTAATGAATCAGCAAGTTTGAACATAATCGTTTTTTTAAATATAATTTATTTATATTTATATTTATTTATTTATAATAATATAATTTAATATAGTTTCAATTCCCCACCATGTAATATTTTTCTCATTGTATACCACACAAGAAAGGATAATGTTACATTTGTAAACTATTCTTCCACCAATCGAAACAGCAACATTGTCCACTTTCAAATAGGTAAAAATGGCCTTGTCTGGTTCTCTTGCATCAAGGCCTTCAATGAATATGATTCATAACATTAATATAAAACTCATTTTCTTATAGAGTACTCCTGAAGAGACCAAGTGGCAAAGAAATACACCTCCTGGACTCAGCGAGGCAAGGATTGGAAGGAAAAATCGTTGATTTATGTTCTGATGGTATGGATCCGAATTTCGCTGATGTCACTGATAACAACTACACCCCATTACACTTGGCCACCATATCGAGGTCCTATGCTGCAATGTTGACACTCATTGCTTGCGGTGCTAAGGTTGACAGTATTGACAGGGACAGCAACACTCCACTCCACATAGCAGCGAAAGGGAAAGATTCTTGGGGGGCTGCGGTGCTCCTGATGAGAGGTGCCGACCCATATATTGAACAAAAGGACGGAAAGACAGCTCTTCAGCTGGCCAAGGAGCATCAGGATGTTGGCACCATGTCTGTATTTAATGAGAAACTCTTGGGTTGGTACAATGATATAAGACCGCTGACTGAGATCGAAAAAGTGTTGCATCTGTACACGAAGAAAGGACGGTACGCCAGTGGAGTGTCCAATCTCTGCCTAGCAGGAGTAAATGTAAACATTAAAGATGTAGATAACAAGCAGCGTACAGCCCTCCATATCGCCGTGACTGCCGAATACAACCCCTTGCAGACAGTGCAGATGTTGGTACGGTGTGGAGGAAATGTCAATGCCAGAGACATAGAAGGCAATACTCCTCTTCATCTTGCAGCAATCGAGGGAAAGGACCAAGCCTTTATAGGACTTCTTCTGCACAAAGCAGATCCTTTTTTAACTAACTTTAAAGGCAAAACAGCACACCAGCTCTCTGGCATATCGAAGAGTGAGTACATTAACTACATGGCTAAGTTTGGTACTCATAGGTACGAATGGTTCATGAACAACCGGTTTTTATAATTTTTATGTATAAAAGAATGATAATTATAATTGAAGGGGAGTTGGTTGGGGTATATTTATAAATAAATATAATTTATTTATTTTTACTTTGTTTCTTGTGAATGAACATCCCAACCAACTCCTCTTCAATATATCCATGACAGTCAATTATTAATCCACTATGATAATTATAATTAGTCAAAGTCTGTAAAATAAAACATAATCGTTTACTGTATTTTATTTCTATTGTAATTTGCCATTGCATGCATTTTTTTCATAAGTATATCATCTTTAAGTTTTGCTATAATTTTTCTTGTTGTTTGAATGAGTCAAAGTAGTTTTATCCTACTTTCCAACAGCAATGCCTCCTGGGTATCATAGGCGTCAATCTATAAGAAACGATGGGGATGCGTCCTCTCAAATTATTGAAATGGTCCCATTCATACCTATCAATATTTTGAATGGTCCTGGATATTCATGACCCTGTATGACAACAAAATAACTTATTTTATCTTATAAATCTGTATAAACAAAAGTATCTGAAAAGAATAATGAACAGTTGCGTGAGATTTGTAATTGGTGCCCCGAGATACTACCATGTCTCTCACCATTACACTGAGTTAGAGTGGCTCTTCCCCTCCATTCGAAGACAATATTTCCTAGGTACATTCCTCTATCATATCATCAACAATCATCGTCCTTCCTACGCCTACAACCTTCTCCAATTCAAGTCCTCAGTCCACTCCCTCTCCACAAGATCTCGACCTTCCGACCTTTACATTCCTTCTCACAGATCTGCCTCGTTCCAAAACTCCTTTATTGCACATTCTGTTAGTTTCTGGAATTCCCTTCCTATCAAAATTCGACATTCTTCATCCTTATCTACATTCAAAACCCTCCTATTCCAATTCCTGTCCCAAAAACAGTCAGGCACCAGCTAACCTTTTATGTAAAATTACATATTATCTATAAGACCATATTCACATATACCTCATGATCTGAATACTTATTATAGATTCGACTTTCTTTTTCTCTTTTTTTTCAACAGAAACAGATTTTACTGTTAAGAAGAATATACATTTATTTTTTCTGTATTTTTTATTTTTTCTAAAAGGGTTTATTTATATTTTAACATTGTACATAGTTTTAAGTATCTTAGTATGGTTTCAAGAGTTTTTTATATAGATTTTTATATTTTATTTTGTATATAGTATGTATAACCAATATTTTTTTCTTTTCTTTTCTTTAATGACTTATCTTTATCTTAATTTGTTATGTTTGTTTTTATCTGGCCAGATTTAAAATTTTAATTTCTGTACTTTTTTGTTATTCTGAAGGGATTTCGTCCCAGAATAAAATTATTTTTCTATTCTATATGCATAAATAAGTTCACTATTATTATTGAAGGCGTGCAGTATTCCTTTGTCTATAATCAATTCGTATTAATAAGCGTTTACACATTATCCAAATTAAGCCGAGAACAAGAGTCTTTGTTTTTGACTCGATCATGTTTCCCATGTTCATGGGCAATCCGTCAACATAGAAAGGACACCTAACAGAACTTGTGGAAAGCATTACACAAGCGTTAAGGTTGATCGAAATTTCATCAGATATCTGATTGACTTTATTAATGGTTTTTGTTGTTTTCGAATATGTTTAAAAAGTAGCAGATATATCCGGTATACACTGATTTATTAAGTGTGTGTGTGCGAAAATTTCGTGAATCAAGAAATTTCAATGACCGAACTTATTGGCACACACCATAAATAACCTATAATTAAAGTACATATGTAAAAATGTTTACTTGAAAAGCAAAATTGATGTTTTAAGAATATCACCTTATCTAGTTTCCTGCTCTCTGTTATGAACATATTTATCCATCGAAATACAACAAGTATTTCCATTGATTCCTTGCTGCTTATTTCATAAATGGGCAAGTGAATGTATTGTTCTGTAGTATTTTTTTTTTTGTTAATATCATTTTTGTTTTATTATAAATAAACACTTTTTAACTATTGGTTGTTATTATTTCCTTTATTTTCAGGAGGTTGATAATGGTTTTAGAATCCTCATATCTAAAACAAATTTAAAATTTAATAATATTATATGAAAGTATTGAATGAAAATAATGAATTGGTAACATAACAGGTTAAGAGTTAATAAAATTTATTATCTGTCCTTTTTCATTATCTTGAACTATTTTATTTTGTCTTGGAGAATTGGCTGATTGTTAAAATTTTATCTGTATAGAACCCCTTAAAAGGTCAACATTATTAAGTTAATATCGAATTAGATCAATATATTGACAGGAACTATTGAGTCAATATTGAATTTGATCGATATATTGGTAATGTACTACATTGGCTACATATTGACAAAGATTATTGAGTCAATATCGAATTTCATCAATATATTGATCTATATATTATATTGGTGTCAATCAAACTGGTTGATATCATTGCTAAATAATATTGAGTGTCAATATCATTGCTCATATAAGGGCTGTATTGGGTAATATTAACAAAAGTTAATTTTTATTTGATGAATTTAGTAAATATAATGACTTTACTACATTTTCAATACATTGACCTAAATTAAATCTATATATTATATTGAAGTTTATCAAACCTGTTGATATAACTCAATAATGTTTGAATATCAATATTATTGCTTTTGTGAGGGTTCTATTGCGGAATATTAACAAAAGCTAATTTTATACAATATTTAGTAACATTGTTTTCTATTAATAAACTATTTCTTAAATATTAAAGAAATAGAAGCCAAGAAATATTTTAAATTCTAGGAATGAAATAAAATATTATAAATAATATTAATAAGATTCACAGATAACATAAATGTCAAGGTTACATTATAGAGTGAATAAAATATACATTAAATACGAAATTTCCATTCCTATACTTGCCTATTACAATTGGATAAACATTATTAAAAATAAACAATTAATAAATAATTCGTTGGTAATTTTATGGAAATTATTATTTAAGCATTGTCTAATAAACAGTTAATTGTAACAATAAAATAGAAAGATATTTTTATTATGTAATTTTATTTTTTAATCCCACAATCAAAGAAATGATATTGTGGAAAATTACTTTATTATTTATGAATCATTTATATGGGATATGTATTTTATTAATGTTAATAATTAGTAAAGTATAAATAAATGTAACAATAAAGTTGGCAAGACTGGTTCAGACCAATGGCACCATGGGTAACCAAATTTGCATGTTTTTGTTTAAGATCTCACAACAAGTTAGTGTGACATGAAATTCATTATCATTCATGTTCGGGACAATGAAAGAAGGAAAACTGATTCTTAGGAGAAAGGTAAACGGTAACTGACAAAACATTGACTCAATATTATTGACACATGTGAGGTGAACTCTTCAATATATTTCTTCTAATTATATTGCTTAAATAATATTGACCATGAGCCTCTTGTGAATTATGGTGTTTCCCAAATCGACGATTGTGTTATTACAAAAGGTTGTTGAATTATTAATTAGTACTTGCTGAGAAAATATAGCAAACAAATGTTTTATTTTTACTTCAGGAATACTATATCTGCCATTATACAAAGATTCTTTCTAATGGTGATAAATAGTATACTTTTCAAAATCATTGTCTACTTGCCTTAACTTTCCATGTTTATGTTAGAACATCATTAACGGCTTTTGAATATTTATAGATGACAAACACCATGAACAAATAAATAACATATGTTTCAGCTCAGCAAGAAAAATATATGCTTTTTATGAATTATATTTCAAATAAATAATTCTGATTTATTCACTGTTAAAAGATACTGTTTACTAGAAAATTTAATTGTTTTTTTAATTGCTGATTATTTTTTTGTTAATAATAAATAACAAGGCACCCTATCTAGCTCGTGTTTTTTCACATGATAGAAAATAGAGAAAATGCATCAGTAGCTGAAATACTTAAGGAAATTTGGAAGTTTTAAGTGTAAAAACTTAAATATTGATGTTATTGTATTTTTTTTTTAAATTCATCTTATAGAATTACTTCTCAACCTTGTACCAAGGCACATTTAAAATCCATGAAACATCCTACTAAAAAATTGTTAATTTATAGAAGATTTTTGTTGTAGCTAATAATACTAACGGAACCAGATTTTAGTTTTTGGGGGGGAGGAAGGAGCTCCAGCCCAATTTTTTTTTTTTTTAATATATAACGATAATTCCGTACGAAGAAAAAGAAAGGAACTAACTAACTATGTGAAATAGAGTTTAGATACTATTAAATATAATTACACGAACAATAATACTTTTAGAGGTAATTATCAAACACTTTTTTATAAGAAATGGTTATATTTTACCATGCTGGGGGGAAAGTTCACCCTGAAAGAGCTCCTAACATGGCTAACACTGTTGAAATGTTTCTATATCTGACAAAGGTAAGAATGAGGATGTAATGATGCAAAATAAATAGCTCAAATATTATATTCTTCATTTTTAAATTGATATTAACCAAAATTACTTTAACTTAATATAAAACTAAAATCTATTTTTGCTTTATATTTAGTCCAAATCACTAGCATTTTTTTAAATGATATAGTTGTGAATGGTTTCATTTTAAAGATCCGTTATATTAGGTATATAGAATATTAAGTTTTATTATTACAAATGTAGAGTGCTACCAGTGGGTAGTTTCTCAACAAGCGTGTTTCATGTAATAATATTTCTCTGTACAAATTTACTAGATGTATTCATACTAATACAGTTGTAAATATCATAATAAAAGTTTTAAAAAAATTATTACAAATAGAATTGAAGTCCTAACCAACAATATTAAAATACATAAATATTGAAAACCATGATGTTTATTAGTTATGAGCTTAATAAAATAGTAGTCTATGATATACATTAAGCTATCAAAATTTATCATATTTTTTTAAACATTAAAAAAATAAATAAAATATTCTAGCCAGAAATGCTGTTGCTTATATTTATTAGTTAACAACTAATCCTGTGATTAAGAAGGAGGAGGGGAGAGGGGTTCAATTTTAAGGACTTATGAAAATTTACTTAAGAAGTCACATTTTTGGGATGATTATTAAGTAGCCGATTAGTTTAAATAAAATTTTTAGTGTCGAATAAATAACCATAATCTTAGAGGCATTGCGGATTGATGTCAACACCTGCATTGAAAAATACAATCACCAGACCAAGTCAATATTAATTAAGCTTGTAAACATATTTGATTTGTTGATTACAAAAGAATAATTATTTTCACTTGTCAGAAGGGTCTATATGTCACTAAATCATACACTAATTTTTCATTCAGTCTATAACAACAATGGGCGGGGAAGATTTTCCTATATAAATCTTGCACGAATCAAGATAGCACATACCTCATCATTCTGAGGTGTCTGACAGCAGTTTATAAAAACGGACACTGTTATTTGAATATCCAAGGTACGTGAAATATTATGCATTTTCTGATTGTCTAATTTTTATTTATCTCATAAATACTATTTTAATCTAAATTACTGAGGATCTTTTTTTTTTTTTTTTTTTTGCAACTTGCAGATTCAAATTAATCCTGGATTGATCCTATTTGGTTAAAACAGTTTTATGATATCTTAGTTAGCGGAAAAGTTAGGTGGTCCGTTAAACATTGATGTATCAGGTGTGAGTCACCCCCTCCCTTCCTCGCTTTTCAGGCTATACCGGTGTTTTTCGGATCAGAAGAGGGTGCGGAGGATTATTGTCATAAAATCCCCCACGCGAACCCGTGCTTGTGAAACCCACGCGTGATTATTTTATGGTATTAGTTTCAGTTTATCATGTTGCTGTGCAACGCTTTTATGTCAGGCCACTCCTCTGTACCAGATGTTGGTATTAAATAACAATACAACAGTTTTTTTACTTTCCTAACTATACTAGGTAAGGAAAGTATTGCGATCGGGTAAAATTTCCGATGTGCATTTTTCGGCGGATCTATACCTTTTAGAGCCTCCGAAAAACAAATTTTCAGCCATTGGTCTGTCTGTTTGCGCCAAGCACTAGCGGATCCAGTCTATTATTAGCGGATTGGAGTCCTATTAAATGTAATTACGCGAATTCTTTAAGAGATAAATAAAAAAAAATAATAAAAAAAATAAAAAAAATAGAAAGGTAACATTTTACTATTTTGGAAGGGAGGTAGAGGGGCTTCAGCCCGAAAGCCCAAACCCCACCACAGATGTCTGTAGTGCCAAGATCATCTCGGGAAATAGGAGACCGATTTCGATGATTCTTTTTTTATTTTGTAAGGTTTTTTTACTATTAATGCCTGTGGCAAAAATTGGGTACTCCCTGCGCAATAAGTGAAAACATATTTTCCATATAATTTATAATTTTCTAATTAATCTCCTTTTAATTTTCGTAAATGTACTAAATTACCGAAAAAAATCAGGAAAAAAGTTATATAGAAAATCTTTCACTCATAGATGGCAATATATGTGGAATGAGAGTCCGCCAAGAAAATTTAAAAAAAACTATAAAGCCATGGTCAACATCAAATCGTTATATGCGCAGAGAAGAGGTTGTTTTAACCAGACTGAGAATAGGCCGCACCAACCTTACCCACTCACATCTCATTAGCAAGCAGCCACCACCACAATGTCAACGCTGCAATAATACATTTACAGTCAGCCACATATTGCAGGAGTGTCATTTTTACATATCGAGTCTAAATAGTTTAGGACTTACACTTCCAATAGTAAACATTTTAAGTGATTACGAAAACACAATAAAGTTATAGCCCAGGAGCCAGGGCCCAAAAATCGATCCCATTGCAGGCGAAGGTTTGATTGTAAATTACGAAAGTGTATATTATTCGGAGTAAAAAGAACCTTGTCTGCCGTTCCAGAGCCGCTGCTTTAGAGAAAATTAGGATTTAAAGAATTTGAGGATCGAAAAAGATAGGAAAGGCAAAAAAGACAAATTTTTTCTATACTTTTTTGTTTTTTTCACCTTTAACTCCTTTAAGATGCAGCAAGCGATTAAAGAACGTTAAATTTTGCGTCAAACGAGTTATTCTGGCCTACAATAAAAATGTCAGTACTCAGTTGTCGCAAAATTTGATGCTCTATCACTTTGATTCTATAGGTTTTTCCTCTAAGGGAACTCATTTCCAAGTTACAGGGCCATTTATATTAATTTGTCTCAGTTTTTGACAACTTTGGTAAACATCAGTGTTGGTTGACCGTGGTTTTATACCTGACCACGTAAACAAATTATAAAGTTTACGTACTCGTTTGACCCAAATTTTATGGTTTTTAATTTATTAAAGAATACATGGTACACTTTGATGTATCGTTTAGGAGTTAAAGGTAAAAACGATAAATATAGAAAAAAATCTGTCTTTTTCGATCCTCAAATTATTGGCCTAATATTCTTTAAATCATCCACCATTTTAGAAAATAACGGCTCTGAAACGACAGACAAGCTTCTTTTTACTCAGAATAACACACGGGCGGATCTACGGAGGGGGGGGGACTTTCGGGCTGAAGCCCCCCCAAAATGGTATAATAAAACCATGTTTTATCGCAAAAAATATTAAAAAATTATCTCTTAAAGTATAATTATTCGTGTAATTACATTTAAAAGGGCTTTAGGAATCACTTAAACACCATTTCATATAGGTAGTTAGTTTCTTTTTTGGCTGTAAAAAGTTTTCTCTTGGTGGCCCGCGTTAGCAATTTTTTTTTAGATGTCTAAACCCATATATACAAGTTAAAAAATAAAAACTATTCTCACATTTTTAGTAATGGATTTCCCGTTTCGATCCTCAAATTATTGGTCTAATAATCTTTAAATCAGTCGCCATTTTTAGAAGCTGGGGCTCTGGAATGGCAGACAAGGTTCTTTTTACTCGGAATAACATATAATTTCGTAATTTACAATCAAACCTTCGCCCGCGATCAAGTCGATGTTTGGGCTCTGGCTTCAGAGCTATTATTATTAGGTTTCTTGAAGTCAAAAGATTTGTTTACAAAATTTTTAAATCGCTTAAAGCTTTAATCAGGAGATAAACGAAATTAATTCACAGGCGTTGATGATCCTGAATTTTCACGCTTTAAAAAACAAAAAAACAAACAGTTATAAAGAAAAGTCTATAAAATCTAAAATCTAATCTAAAATTTAATTATTTTTTTGTTTCATAACGGATTTTTAGTTACAAGTTATTTAAAGACATAAAAACTTTCCTGAAATAGGCAGGAGAGTCGTGTGACTTAGTGTTGCCCAAATGAGAGACCGAGTCTTGGTCTTGCAAACTCAGTCTTGGTCATGGTCTTGGTCTTGCGCAAGAATTTCGCAACAGTCTTGCAGTTACTTATTAGCTCATTACTGTAGAGTTATTGCAATTAATTGTTAGATAGGAGAAACCTAACTAAACCTGAATGAAAAATTAGAGGAGTTAAATGCAAAAGTATATTGGTCATACCACTTATTAACATATAGTAACTAAGATTGTCGAATATTAGTAACTGTTTTGCCTTGAATTTTTATTTAAAAAATCAATTTTTTTTAATAGTCCTGGTCTTGGTCTTGCAAATTGCAAGACCAAGACCGATTTTTGGCAACACTAGTGTGAGTGGACACACCAGATTTTTTTTATTTTGTAAACATTTACTTATTACAACCTTCAATGTACACCCCTCCTCTACAATATACACCCCTCCTCTATACACCCCTACAACGTTCTGAAAAAATCTTCCATTGCCTGAGCTGTGCTGAAAGTCTTCTGTCTGTTTCTTCAGAACATGTCTCGCTTTCTCTTTCAAAAATAACGTGAATGCAGCAATGTTGATTAATAGTTAGACCTTGAAGAAGCGATTGAATGTGCGCGATCCCATAAATATTGAAAAATAAATAATCATTAGTTTAGAACCGTTGAAGCTGTGAAAGAGTAAGTGTCTGATGAGCGGAGGGGGAGTGGGATAGCGCTGATTGGTGACAAACATTTTTTAAATTTATTTTTTAAAATTTCATTTTAATAAAATTTACATCTGTATTACATGAAAAATACAACAAGTAAATGTGACATTGTTATCATGACATGTACAATGAAAAGAAACTACCCATTGGTAGAACTCAGATTAAAGTTCTATATTAGAAGGTCCCGAGGCCATCTTCTTTTCAGGCGCCTCGGAGGGTTATCAGGAATAGAAGAGGAAGCAAGAGGGTTCGGATGGTTCAAAAGTTTATTACGGAAGGATAGGTATCAGAATTGAACTAAATCGGAAACATATGGTACATTAAGGTCGTTATGATTTTATTTGTGACAAAGTAAGGTGCATTGAGGATGTTACGAACGATTTTGGATTGTAAGGATTGAATACGTGAGGAATTCGATAGAAAAAAAGTTGAAATATTCGAAAATTTGGAGGAGTTATGACGTTTTTTCTCTCTCCTGAAAAAATTGAATTTTGTGACTGGAGTCGTTTCTGCAGTCACTGATTCAAATTGCACTGAACCCAAGACCTTTCATGGGTTGTACTGGTACAGGTGTTTTTTTTCACTACCATGTAGGGTGAATGTACCACTTATGGACAGGTTCGACTTTGAATGTAAATAATAAGATTCCTTGTTGATTTAAAGGTTCCAGCTTTTTCAAGATTGAAGAACAATGCCCTCTATTGACAAGTGTGTGAACATGAATTCCTATCATATTCCTATAGTACTCTTGAGATCAGTGTGTTTCATACCTTAATACTAACAGTTTTATTAAGAGTAAGTTGAACATTTATCTTATCTTTATCGTTAAATAAAAATTTTAGAATTTTTCTGGTATGTCCATAACTGGTACCGAGCCCCTGTCTATTACTAGAACAATTGAATTTCGGGGTGCCCATCACTAGTGCAAAAAGGTGTTTTTTTTTTTTTAATGGAGGTTAAACCTGCATAACCGAATATTTTTTCAATTTTAAAGTGTTAAATAGAAAAAGGAGACCATAGATACTCTATATGTCCAAAGAAATAGTTTATAACAATAATAATTACGGCGGAATAAGCAAAAAAAAGAATAAAATTTCCTTAGCTATGTACATGATTGGTGCGCTTTCCCTATTTGGTTTTATCTTAATTAATTTGTAGGTTGTTTGTTCTTAGTCTCTTATCACAATGTACTCTTGACAGTAATATAGGTAATATATATTTATAATTGATACGGTGTAGATTTTATTTTTACAAAACATTACAGACAAAATATATTTTATTTATTATAATAACGGTTGGACTTACCGAAATGGTTTTATTCTATATAAATTTAGAATGCCCAACATACTATAATAAATTCCATTTTCCAAATATTTTGCCTGAATTGAAAGTTCCCAGTTTTAAGCCAATTGCGACCACTGTGTGTTGTCTCAAAAATTTAATTAATTAATTAACTTAATTAATTAAATACATTTTACCGAATAATATATAGCTAGTGATTTAGGCCCCATAACATTTTTTTTTCTTTATAACTTTTTTTCCCTGAATTTTCTCGGGAATTTAGTCCATATACGAAAATTGAAAGGACAATTATTAGAACATTATAGGAAAGTTTCATCAAAATCGTTAGAGCCGTTATCGCGTTACAATCTATAGAAAAATATGTTTTTCATTTATTGCGCGCAAGATATTGCGCATGAATTTCAGTCACATGCATCAGTCAAAACCCTATAAAATAAAAAAAGAAGCAACAAAATCGGTTCAGTAGTTCCCGAGAAAACCTTGGCAGAGACAGACCAATGGCTAAAAATGTGTTTTTCGGACGGAAACGTATAGATCCGTCGAAAACCGCATATTGGAAATTTGACCCGATAGCAATACTTTCCTTACCTAGTATAGGCAGGAAACTAAAAAACGGGATCGAAACGTTGAATAAACAGCAGGCGCAATGAAAATTTAGTAGTTTATTGAATAATTATTAAATGACCTTATTCTCAATTAAATAATTATGTATATATATATATATATATATTATTTCCAAAAAGAATTTTTTTTTTTTTTGTCGGTACGCCATATCTTCGTCAATTCTCGATCAAATCCAATGATTGACCACTCATTTTGATGATCTTCTACTTCACTTGCGAAAAATAGTTATACCCTTCCTTCCCCCGAAATTTCTGGAAAAACGTTATGAAGGAAATGAAACTTTATTTGCGAATAATTCAAAACGTTTCTTGATTGGACCCATGATTATTAGAACGATTACTAAGTTAAATCTACGAACAAAAAAAATCCGTTTACTATTATACTACTTTTTTTCCTGGCTAATATATACTTTTTCGAATCCCTTCTCATGGCAGAAAAATTATTTATTCTGTTTCATTGGCCCTAGGGTGATCCTGGGTAGGTAGACCCTCCTGGGGCACAGCTAGCATCAATAAAGTGAGTATCATTAATTAAAATAATTATGGAAAAACCAGGGGTTGAGCGTGATATCGGTCAAATCACCTCCTTGCACACCGTAGACCAAAAAACAGTGCTTTCCCTAAATAGTACTGAACCCAAGACCCTTCATGTATTGTAGTGGTACAGATGTATACTTTATTATTTTGTAAAGGCATTTTTTTGTTCATACATTTGATATTTTTTAATAATATAGAAAATACCATGATCAACGCTTTATTTTCAATATTACCGGCCAGTTTTTGAAAGTCGGCCCTAGCAAACCAATTCGTACAAATATTTTGGTCCATTATGTTAAATTAACTATTGTAATCGACCAAGGAAAAATTATTATCCTAACTATCCTCTCTCACATAATGCATAAGATCTACTTATTGGTTTATTATTTTCAATAATGAAACATTGTGATCGACCAAAAAATTCAAAAACATAACCCCCTCTCAAAATTTGAGGTTTCACGTTTCAAGATGCGTAGAAGTCCAAAAACGAATACAAATTTTTTGTCCTTCCGCCGTCCGCGCATTTTCTCCGAAACTACAGGACCGATTTTTTTTAAATTTTGATATAAAATCAGAGGTCACCCGAGGATGATCCTCATTCATCGACATTACTCTCCGCCTTTAACTTTCAAAATGGCGGCCGAAAAACCTGCGTTGCTATAGACTGTAGCTCCTAAACGAATGTACAGATTTCAATGAAACTTCGCTAAAGTAATTTTCTCGACGCTCTTTAAATTTATCTATATAACACACTTCAACGAAAAGAAGCTGGTTTTTTAAAAGTTTATGAAATTTACTAAAAAACAAAAAAAAGCATCGTTAAAATCGGACAATTAAGAGCAAAGATATGGTCTCTGGTTTGTTTTTATAAATTTTAAATGTGTTACTGAAATAATGTTATTTTTTTTTTAGCATATTTGTAATGATTAAAGAAAAACAGTTTAGTCCAATAATTGGAATCACCTTTCTTTTTTTTCTTTGTAACTCTGATGGTAATGTTACTTTAGATGTATAATTGTTTGGAGATAATAAACCATTGTGAAATCATTTGCAGCGTTTTTTTAATATTATTTTGTATTTCTTCAATAAACAAAATTGTTCGCACGGGCCAACTATATAAATATATATATATATTAGTCCTTAAATTGTTTTTCCCGCTCTAAATTACATTTAATCCTGGAAACTATTAGCTAATCGGATTCGCTGAGATACTGTTTGGCGATTCTCTTATTCTTCCGTGTCACGTAGCAGAAGCAATCTGTGGTTAATATTTAGTTTGGTTTCAGCCTTAACCCGAGTTGGATCTCAAGATGTTCTGCAATCTGGCCTTAACCTTCACAGGAGTTATCTTCTTCGCATCGCTGCTCAAGTAGGTACCCTCACGAGGATTATAAACGCTTTCTTAGTCACGTAAGAACCTTGCAGAAATAACTGTACAATTCTGTGGAAGTTTAATTGTAATCTTTATTGTTTATTTTGTTATACCTTTTTTTTTAATTATTACTATTATTCATGAATGAATGAATTTTTTTTTTGGGAGTGGAGTAGCAGAAGAAGATTTGATTGTAAATTAAGAAAGTGTATGTTATTCCACTAGCGGATCCAGAATTTAATTTTTTGGGGGGCTTCAGCCCGAAAGCTTATTTTTTCATAAAAATAACAATAATTACTTTGGTAAATAAGAAAGAAACTAACTGCCTATATGAAATTGTGTTTAAGTGATTCCTAAAGCCCTTTTAAATGTAATTACACGAATAATTATACTTTAAGAGATAATTATTTAATATTTTTTGCGATAAAACATGGTTATATTTTACCATTTTGGGGGGCTTCAGCCCGAAAGCCCCCCCGTAGATCCGCCCGTGTGTTATTCTGGGTAAAAAGAACCTTGTCTGTCGTTTCAGAGCCGCTATTTTCTAAAATGGCGGCTGATTTAAAGAATATTAGGCCAATAATTTGAGGATCGAAAAAGACAGACAAGCAAAAAAAGACAGATTTTTTTCTATATATTTTGGTTTTTTCACCTTTAACTCCTAAACGATACATCAAAGCGAAAAATGTATTCTAAAATAAATTAAAGAATGTTAAATGTTACGCCAAACGAATACATAGACTTCATAATTTGGTTACGCGGTAAGGTATAAAACCACGGTCAACCAACGCTGAGTTTAAACAAATTTGTCAAAAACTGAGACAAATTACAATAAATGGCCTTGTAACTTGGAAATGAGTCCCCTAAGAGGAAAAACGCATAGAATCAAAGTTGTAGAGCATTAAATTTTGTGTCAATTTGTGGGAATTAAAAAAAATAAATTAAATGGTATCTATGGGTTTAAACATGTAAAAGGCAGACGTGGGCGACTCAGGAAAAACTTTAATAATTTAACGTTCCTTAATTTCTTAAGGAGTACGTTTTCCGCTTCGATGCACCTTTTAGGAATTAGAGGTTTTTCTCACTTCGTAAAACCACGGGCGGATCTACGGGGGGGGGAGGAGGGGGGCTTTCGGGCTGGAGCCCCCACCCCAAAATGGAAAAATATAACCATGTTTTATCGAACAAAATATTAAAAAAGTATCTCTTAAAGTGTTATTATTCGTGTGATTAATATTAAAAGGACTTTAGGAATCACTTAAACACCATTTCATACAGGTAGTTAGTTTCTTTCTTTTTTTCCTAAGTAATTATCGTAATTTTTAAGAAAAAAAAGCTTTCGGGCTGAAGCCTCCCCTCTCCCCCCAAATTTAATCCTAGATCCGCTAGTGCGTAAAACTCATTGTTTTTAAGAGCTGTAAAAGTGATTTACACTGCGGAATTAATATACAGGGTGCCCAGCAGGAAATGTCAGTAATTGAGCGGAAGATAGTGTATCGAAACTGTAGGTCAGAGCCATCTCATAGCTCATAGCTATAGCTCAATTCATTGTCAAAATATGTTTTAAAAGTTAGAGATAACTAACGTTTTTTTTTTAATTAATTTTTTTAAAAATCATATAATAATAATAATAATAAAAGGCTTAGCGAACCCGAAGGTTCGATGCCGACACCACCAATCGCTTATTACACACCTCCCTCCACCGTTCGCCGTCCAAACCCAGTCCCTTCAGATCGGCTTTAATGCAATCTTCCCACCTTCGCTTCGGTCTACCCCTCGGACGCTTACGATTCGGCACAGCAAATATGAATCTTTTAGGAAGTCTCTCGTAACTAAGTCCAACAACATTACAAGCCCATTTGATTCGCCGCGATGAAATTACCTCAATTATATTACCCGGATACAGTTCACGCAATTCGGCGTTGTGTAACCGTCTGAACTCTCCGGTTAACTCATCCTTCTTCGGTCCGAATATTCTACGCAATACTTTATTTACAAAAACCTTAAGACGCTGCTCATCCCTTAATGTAAGCGGCCAAGTTTCGCATCGATAAAGAACTGTAGGCAAGATGATTGTCTTATAGATTCTAATTTTTAAGTTCCGGGACAAGAGGCGCGAACTGAGTAGTTTTGTCACAGAAAAATAACAAGCATTTCCCGCCTTCAGTCTAACCTTAATCTCTTCTTCAATTTCGTTTTTTCTAGTTATCGTAGAACCTAGATACCTAAATTTATCTACCTGTTCAAACATATTACCATCTATATCGATATCGCCAGTAGTATCGCCATTTTTGCAGCTAACCATATATTTTGTTTTATCCACGTTTATTTCGACTCCTAGTTTTTTTACCGGCTTTCATTAACGTTGTCGTATTTAGTTTTATAGTTTCAACGTCTTCGCTTAACAGTACCAGATCATCAGCATAGCCCAGCACGGATGTTGTCCCACCCAGATCCAACCCTTTCTCGTTTTAAATCATATATATATCTATATATATATATATATATATATATATATATATATATATATATATATATATATATATATATATATTTTTTTTTTTTTTTTTTTTTTTTTTTTAATTCCCCCACTCGTGGAGGGAAAAGCGAGGCTTAGGAGAACTCTGCGCTGTTATTTAAAACCATCGAAGGCTGAGTAATGGAGCTACAGCGTGATAAACTCGTGACTTGAGTGGAGAATGTGGCTATTGCCAGAACTCCAATATATACATAATTACAAAAGGTATTGGGGCCACTGCCGCTTTAACCTACACGGGGGTTTGTAGAGATGGGTGGTACTAGATACGGACTGTGCTTCGAGTTTTGGGTGATGAGTAAGGTTTTGATGAAATTTGGAAACATTTTCTGGGATTAGATCGAGAATAAATGATTATGCCATTATGTAGAGTTTTGGAGACATAGAATGGATCATCGACTATTGCTCGGAGGACTTAGTACTGGAAGGATTGAATGCGTTTAATTTTAGAAAATTTATCTGTTCCCCACAGTTTTAGTCTGTAAGTCCAGATGAGTTTCAGTATTGTCTTGTAGATCAGTAATATGTTTTCAATAGAAAGTTTAGATTTTATATTCAGTATTCTATAAAGCTCGTCCATGTCGAGGAACTGTCTTTTAAATCTATTATGTGGGTTTCATGTTAGTCGTCTGTCTAAGAGAAAGCCAAGATACCGGACTGTGTCAGAGAAAGGAAGCTGATGGAGTTAAAATAAACTGAGCACCTCTTACTAATATCATTTTAAATATTGAAAATTTTCAGTTAGAATTTTGTCATTTTAGAATGCATTTTAGTGAGACTAGGTTCTGATGTACAGATAGAATCTTGTCAAACCAATTTTTTTTTTTTTTTTGGGAGGGGAGGAACAGACGGGGGGGGGGCGGCTCTGATAAGATCGTAAATTCACATAGAAATTTCTCTTAATGTTTTTATTTTTATTTATTGAGCAATATTTTTATCAGCAATAATAAGCTTGAACAATGTATCGAAAAGTAATTTTATAACCAGCTACATTCGTAAATATATTCAAATATTCTTTAGACTAAAAGTTATTCGCGATCACGCTTACAAAAAAAGATTGTAACGTAACACAGAAAAGGTATTAGAATTAATACAAGCCATAACATTAAATGACAATAAAGAGTAAATGCATGTAAATGCATTTGATACCCAAATCTTTTGTAATAACAAAATAAAAAATACCTATTGCTTATCGGTTATTAACGGATTGAAGAATTTATAGAGTACTAACAGATTAAATAAAATATAATCTGTTTTATAATATTAACAGAAAAGTATTTGTTATGGAAAAATAATAACCTTTATTGTGCCATATCGACCACTGCAAAAACCTATAAAAACAAAAATTAAAAATTTTTAACAGACGAAAAAACTTCGAAATTTTTGTTCTATGAGTAAATTAGTTTAGGTTTATTTATTTTTTTTGGAGACCTAAGACAAAGATGTAATGATCTATATAACTTTTTTGATCATGTTCATGCCAAATAATCTTTTATTTAGAGACATTACTTTTAACTCATACCTTTTTAGTTTCTTTTAAGAACAGGTATTAGGTAGGTAAAAAGCAATCAAATCTATTGTAGTGACACCCATAACTTTGATAATAATGATGAAAGCATTACAGTAACAAAGTGACAGTAATGTCCAAAATGTCCCAAAATGTCGATAAACGATAATTCAAATGAAAATTTGTAAAAAAATTCACTGGAAAGCGAATATTTGATCACACTGGTTATTCATTCCCTGGTATAGTGGAGGCGGCTCGAACTATTATAAAATTTTTGAAGTGCATTTTAAACGAAGCTAACGCTTAAAGCTTACAGATAACAAGTCATTAAGACCATTATAATTACAAAAACAGTCGATATGCTTCTAATGAAGCACTCCTGTATGACGATAGGAGATCATAAGATACCAATTAAACGACTGGTTGATCCAGGAAAGCCGATCATTATTTCCGGTGCTTGCCCCAGTATACCTCAAACAATTTTGGAAGAAGAGATCCAGAAGCTAGGGATTAGGCTATTATCACCAATAAGTTTCTTACACTTCGGGTATAAGGAAAAAAACCTGAGCCATGTACTAACGTTCCGACGACAGGTATTTATAGAGGCGGATGATGTAACTAAGTTAAGTAGCACGGTTGCCTTTTCTTATCAGGGAATCAATTACCGGATTTCTCTCGCTGAAGATGTTATAGTCTGTTACATTTGCAAGAAACCGGGACAATTTGCAGCGAAATGTTTAGAAAAAGAACTGCCGGAAGGGTATAATCCGGTAAATATTGAGCACACGCTCCAATCACCTGTAAAGTGACATCAATGGGGATAAGAACTCAATTATATTAAATACTACTTAATCATACAACGATACATCGAGAAAAATCGCTGGAGCCGTTTTTCAGAAAATTGTAAAAATGTGTTTCCCCGTTGATCACGGGCGGATCTACGGAGAGGGGAGTTTTCGGGCTAAAGCCCCACCAAAATTGTAAAATATAACCATGTTTTATGGAAAAAAATTATCTCTTAAAGTATTATTGCTCATGTAATTACATTTAAAAGGACTTCAGGAATCACTTCATATAAGTAGTTGGTTTCTTTCTTTTTTTCCAAAGTAATTATTGTTATTTATATGAAAAAAAAAGCTTTCGGGCTGAAGTCCCTCCCAAAAAAAAAATTAAATCCTGCATCCGCTAGTACCGTTGATATAAAGTGGAACTTACGATTAGCCGATTTTAAAGAAAAAGTTGATGCCAAGTCTAAGGTATGTACCTATGCTAAATACATAATATCAGTTTCGTACGACTTTTCGTTTTTGAGCTAGATTGTTCACATACAAAGAGGCGATTTTGCAGGACTTGTTTGTTTGGACTCAACACTGCAGTTACCTACTCCGGAATAAACTTACTCATCGTCTGTATAGATATAACTTTTCCAATTAGAAACATCACTAAAATGAAACTACTCAAAAATGTTGAAATTGGAGTTAGTCATTCAGTCAACTGAAGGGCTCAAAGACTGAAGTTGTTGTGTGGTTTATAAAAGCAAATGGAGTAACTAGATTTTTATTGCCTACCGTCTATATAACAAATAGACTGCAATTTTAATGGTCTTAATGATTTGTTATCTGTAAGCTTTAGCTCCGTTTAAAATGCATTTTAAACATTTTATAATAGTCCAAAAATGCCAGAAAATAATTTCTGTTCAAAGTAGAGTGAAAGTTGTGTGTTGCACGAATCAGATTTTTTTTAAATACAAGATAGTACCTCCATAGGTTTTCTTCCAACTCTGTGTAGACTTGTCTATGTCTATGTCAACTATCGAATTTCTTACGTCCTCTATGAGAGGATTAAAGGGGACCCTACACGGTCATTCGGAATTGCACTAATGACGTTCCGAATTATTGTGTAAGGTAGTGAATGAAGTACTGATGGTGGTGCGCTGTGGATTTCCGAACATCCCGAAATCAAAGGTTCATTCAACCATATTACTGGATACGTTAGGTTAGCTAGATCTCACAATCATTATAAATTTCTGATTTTCATTATAAGTAAATAGTTAAATAATTTTTCATATCCCTTGTTTATAATTTTAAATCATCTTCAACTATTTCTTTTAAATAGTAAAGTGGGCAACAAATTGAAAAAAAATGGGAAAACATCACAATTTACTTTAAGAAAAAAAAAACTTTAATGTTGCGTATATTTATCAGTTCTTTTGCGATTTTCCTCAACAAACTTATAATTTTCGCAATACCTTTCCTTAATTTTTGTAAGTAGTAGACTTATATTTTACTAACTTTTGTCAAAAAGGTTTTCTATGAGACTACTACTAGATAGGTTAGTTTACCTAGGTCTCGTTATTAAGTAAATAGTTGTTTATATCCCTAGTCTATATTATTATTAACCAGTTTCAACTATTTTTTCTTTGAATAGTCAAGTAGGCAATAAATTGAAGAGAAAAAAAAGTGGAAACTTCACAATTTACTTATAGAAAAAAAACCTTTAACTGTTGTGTTTATTTGCCATTAATTTTTCCATTTTTCTTAACAAATTGATTATTTTCGCAATAATTTTCCTAGATTTTTGTATGTAGTTGACTTATATTTCTTTAACTTTGGTCTAAACGATTTTTAGGCACTAGGAAGTAATTATTATATCTCCGTTTTTCTCTTGATGCCCAATATTATAAATGACAAATGTCCAAATAAGCATATCTATGCTGTTTCTTTGTTTACAACTGAGCTAAATTGGTATCAGCAACGATAAGTAATGATCAGTAATGATTGAACGTGTAAGGGTCTTCATGATCAAAGCGATCGCGGGCAATCTTGGCACTTCTTGTGACGTTCATTCATGAATTACGGTGTAGGGTCTGCTTAATGCTGAGTTCATTCTCAGGCTTCCAGCTGATCATGGTCAAGCTATATGCAGATGTTAATACCTGCCCTAAGTAGGGTGGATACCGAAAGGAGTGTTATGTACCGCACTCAACCCTAATGAACGGATACTATGATCGCTATCTAATTATTTACTTTGACATTTTGTTTAGTTTGGGCCTATGCTCGAAGCCGTGGGATCTTCTCATCTTCTCTCAGAACTGGCCGACTTCCGTATGCGACAAATGGATGCAAGGAAGAGGTAATTCGTGCAGACAATACCCTAACAATATATGGACCGTACATGGCATATGGTAAGTAGATAGTGTAAAAGATAAAGCAACTGAGGCAATTATTTCCAAAAATTACTGTATCATTGTTTGAAACTTTAAAGATGTTGGATTAATTTATTTGTTTTTTTTCTAAGCTATAATTTTAAGTAATAATAATGCGGATGATATGTATAGGGTTGTGCACTAAAAGGTATGTAACGATTTTTTGACCGAACGGCTGTACCGATTTGTTATGCACCCTCTTAAATGTCTATTCAATGAGATAATTTTCTCTTCCCGAATATATTTTATTTAGATAAAAAATAAATTATGAATTATATTACTTTCCAAAAAAGGATTTATTAATTTATTGCCTTCGTCGTAAACCAACGACTGCCTGTCCTACAGTTTCCTTTAACAATACTCCATTTATCCCTGTTGAGCAATTGCGATACCTAGGACTCCACCTGGATAAGCGACTAACTTGGAATCCTCATACCAGACTGAAACGACAAGAAACCGCTCGACGTTTCCGATTACTTCAGCACTTACTAGACAAACGCTCTAAACTTCCCATTAATTACAAAAGACTCATATACTTGACTATAATAAGACCTATTTGGACTTACGGAGTTGAGATATGGGACTCCACCAAACCATCGAATTCCTCTCCCATCCAATCCTTACAATCCAAAATCCTTCGTAAAATCCTCAATGCTCCTTACTTTGTCTCTAATAAAATTATCCATAAAGATCTTAATGTTTCTTATGTTTCAGATCTGGCCCAATCCAGATACCTATCCTTCCATAATAAACTTCAGAATCATCCCAACCCTCTCGTTTCTAACCTTGCTTCCTCTTCAATTCCTGATAACCTTCCGAGGCGTCTGAAAAGAAGATGGCCCCGTGATCTCCTAATGTAGTCATATCATTAGAGTGCTACCATTGGGTAGTTACTCAGCAAGTGTATACATGTCATTATATCTATTATGTCCAAATTTACTACATTTATTTATGTAATACAGTTGTAAAGGTCATTAAGAAATAAAAAAAAAAAAAATTAATTTATTGGAAAATAAATGTTTTACGTTTCCTGAACATTTTTCAATGACGATTGAGGTTCCTTTTAGCTGACCAATGTATTTGCTTCTTCCGCTAAAAGCTATGTAAAGATTTTTTCAGCGAATCACTGGATCGTTTTTAAAGTTTAATGACTGAAATTATTCGGTGAGATTCCCTGAGTGCTTTGAAAAAATGTGACCTAAAAACATATTAAATAAAATGTGTTTGATAAATTTCCAAAGCGGTTTTGATTAAACGGCTGGATCGATTTTTAAATTTGTTAATATAATATATTGTATTATTTAGCGAGGTCCCGTGAGAGTTTAGAAAGCGAAACGACACGAGTTTAATGTGTTCCGCTAAAAAGTCCGCTGTTTTGAGCGAATGGCTGGATCGATTTTCAAGTTTGATGGATTAAATTATTCAGTGCGTTTCCGTAAATGTGAACAAAAATTCAGCTCGAAATGCTGGGAAAAAAATGTATTACAGTTTAAATATCTCGATTATTAATTGATTGGAAGTAATATTATATGATTATATGTTCTGAAAATGAATTGTTAATATTTTAAAAACTAAAAATGTAAAAATAAAAATATATTTTAATTTAAAAAAAAAAAAAAAAAAACAGAGAGGTTTTATATTTTATATTTCCATATCTACTGAAACATCTTGGTAGATTGATAGGGAAATTTACACCTACGAATATTTAAATTTGGTGCAGTAGTCGACTTGCTATCACGTCTCAAGACTCTTTCCTATGTTAACATGTTAACCGATACATGGGACGAAATATATTTGCCTAGAGCCGTAATGTGTAATAAAAGGAAACCGACAACTACACCACGTTTAAATATTCATGGGGGCGGGGTGGCCGAACGGGCTAAAGCGTGTGCACAGCACCGCTAGTTGCCTGGTAACTGGATAACAGAGATTTGAGATGATATAAAAAGTACGAGTTCGCGTCCCGGTGCCGGAGGGGATTTTAAATTCCCCGCCTTCACCCCCCGGCCCGAGAAAATCCCGCACAGCCTAATAGGCGAGGTAGGGAAGAACAAATAAAGAAAAAAAAAGTTTAAATATTCGTATATGTCAATTTCTCTATCAATCTACCAATATGTTAAAGTAGATGTGGAAGTACATTCCATTTGTGCTTGTTTGTTTTAGGTGAAATGATTTATAATAATATAAAGTAATAGTCCATGGTACAGACCTCTTTTTATTAAATTATTAACATCGGCATGAAATTTCGTAAATAGTTTCATCTCATCGTAACCTACAACTATTTTATTTACGGAAACTCTTGGAATTAGGGCGTTTTCTAGCTGGAGGGAGGCAAACTTTGTCTATTTAATTAGCAAGGAAAAACTCGTAAATACTCATTTGCTTACTTCTTGGATTGTAAGATAATTTGATCACAAAGTCGAGAAAAAATGTGGTCTTCAAAACTATTGAGCCCTTTGGCGTGATCTACACCAATATAACGAGGTTATATAGGACAAATGGCCCAATATTTTTGTAGGCCACTTTTTTCTCGATTTTGTGATCGAATTATATTACGATCAAAGTAGAAAGCAAATGGGTATTTACGAGTTTTTAGTACTTAATTAAATAGACAATGTTGCCCCCCCCTTCAGACTGAATACGTCCTCATTCCAAGTGGCCTACAAAAATATTGGGCCATTTGTCCTATATAACCTCGTTATATTGGTGTAGGTCACGCCAAAGGGCTCAATAGTTTTGAAAACCACATTTTTTTCTCGACTTTGTGATCAAATTATCTTACGATCCAAATAGAAAGGAAATGTGTTTTTTCGAGTTTTTAGTACCTAATTAAATAGACAATGTTGCCCCCCCCCTCCCTTCAGATTGAATACGTCTTAATTCCAAGAGTTTCCGTAAATAAAATAGTTGTAGGTTACGATGGTATGAAACTAATTACGAAGTTTAAGGCGGATGCTAATGATTCGATAAAAAGGGGTCTGTACAACGGACTGTAAGGTGTTTTTACTTCAACACATTTATTTCCATTTTAGCATCGGCTAGTAAGCCATTGTATTTAATCATGCTTCTTACATGTAGTCCATAATTGGATGAAACTTTAATCCAATTATGGACTACATGTAAGAAGCATGGTTAAATAAAATGGTTTACTAGCCGAAATGTAACCGATGTCAAAATGGAAATAAATGTAGTGAAGTAAAAACACAGACTTACTTTATATTATTAATAGAAGTACATTCCCATAGGGTGTAAAGAATTTATCAATTTCTGTAGTCGTTTTATTTTTAAATTAATATATTTTTTGGAAATAATCGTCTCAATTGAAGTAGAGTATTATATAAATCGAATTTATAATTATTGTATTGATCTGGCGCTGATGACCTAGATGTTTTTCGCATAACGGCCAACCAACTCCATGTAATCGTTTACAGGCCAACCAAATTGGGAACCGTCGGTCCCGGGTACTGTGACAACAACAATCCGTTTGATTCCAACGTGGTGAGGAGCATTGAGAACGAGATGGATTACTACTGGACATCGATCCACATCCAAGGTTCCAAAACAGGGTTCTGGTCCCACGAATGGAACAAACATGGAACTTGCGGCACCAGCATCCCCCAACTGTCCAATCAAGCTAAGTACTTCAAGCAAGGACTGGATTGGGCTAAGAAATACAACATGGTCGCCATACTTGGAGCCGCTGGGATCGTTCCTGGACAAGAATACACAGTTCAAAACATTAATAATGGTATCAAGCAAGTCATCAAAAAGAATCCTCAAATCGTCTGTTATACAAATGTGAGTATTTTTTATATATTTTTTATTCTTAATATTGTTCTTGGAGAGGGAGGGCTTTCGGGCTGAAGCCTCCCTCCAAAAAAAAAATAGGTACTTCTTGTCTAGGGGGCCGGACTGAAACCTCACTTCTTATATATCTTATCTAACGTCACGTCACATAACCTCCCTCTTCTTATCCCGCCAAACCTTTGAGTTATTGCATTGTTTAGTTTTCAGTTATTCCCTTATTACGTTCACTTATTAAATTCTTTACTTTTGGCCCGTTTGTGTTTATTTTTCATTATTTTTAATTTTTGGTCCGTTTGTGTTTATTTTACATTTTTTTTTTTAGTTGTTGGCCCCTTTGTGTTTATTTTTCATTTTATTTCCGTTTATTTTCGTCATATTATGGATCTTCTTAGAATATGGGATTTGCCGCCTTCAGAAGAACAGGCAATTTCGATATTTTTGTTGGGGTACTTGCCGACGTTAAATTGTGTGAACGAGGTCATCGAATGAAGTTGAACCCGGAAGGCCAAATGGAGATGCTTTCGTAGGACTTATGACACAAAACTTTCAATAAATAAGGAAAGGAACATGGTTGGAGGGCTCGAGGATTTCGTTTTTAACAGCTTTGAAATTGATTTATGGGTAGTCCCATAGCTTGACAACGATGAAGTGGGGCAAAGAGCAGCTGAAACTATCCTACGGAGCTATGGTAACGTGGAACAAATGTCTAAGAGAGGTTTGTGCCCATGACATGTTTAAAGGGGACCCTACACGGTATCGCTTTGATCATGAAGACCCTTACACGTTCAATCATTACTGATCATTACTTATCGTTGCTGATACCAATTTAGCGCAGTTGTAAACAAAGAAACAGCATAGATATGCTTATTTGGACATTGTCATTTATAATATTGGGCATCAAGAGAAAAACGGAGATATAACAATTACTTCCTAGTGCCTGAAAATCGTTTTGACAAAAGTTAGTAAAATATAAGTCTACTGCTTACAAAAATCTAGGAAAAGTATTGCGAAAATAATCAATTTGTTAAGAAAAATGGAAAAATTAATGGCAAATAAACGCAACAGTTAAAGATTTTTTTTTCTATAAGTAAATTGTGAAGTTTCCACTTTTTTTTCTCTCCAATTTAATGACTATTTAAAGAAAAAATAGTTGAAAATGGTTAATAATAATATAGACTAGGGATATAAACAACTATTTACTTTTATGAAATTATTTACTTAATAACTAGACCTAGGTAAACTAACCTATCTAGTAGTAAGGTTAATCTCATAGAAAATCGTTTTGACAAAAGTTAGTAAAATATAAGTCTACTGCTTACAAAAATTAAGGAAAGGTATTGCGAAAATAATAAATTTGTTGAAGAAAATGGGAAAAGAACTGATAAATATACACAACGTTAAAGTTTTTTTTCCTAAAGTAAATTGTGAAGTTTCCTCATTTTTTTTTTTAATTTGTTGCCCACTTGACTATTTAAAAGAAATAGTTGAAGATGGTTTAAAATTATAAACAAGGGATATGAAAAATTATTTAACTATTTACATATAATGAAAATCAGAAATTTATAACGGTTGTGAGGCCTAGGTAACCTAACCTATCCAGCAGTATGGTTAATCTCCGCACTACTTTTACCTCAGCCCCCCCCCTCCACTTCTCGTGAATGAACCTTTGATTTCCGGATGTTCGGAAATCCGCAGCGCACCACCATCAGTACTTCATTCACTACCTTACACGACAACTCGGAACGTCATTAGTGCGATTCCGATTGACCGTGTAGGGTCTGCTTTATATTTTTTCTTTTCTATGTAAATATGTTCTTTTAAATGTGTTTTTTTATCATTTCATTTTGATGTTTTATATGTACATGTCTTCTTAAAGGTTTTTTTTTTTATTATTTCATTAATATATGTGTCGTAAAATAAAAGTATTTTTTTGTCATTACATTCGTTTTTGTATCTGTTTACACTTTCAATAATACGAATTTAATACAATAATACGAAGATATGAAGTAGGAGAAGGCTTATCACTGCGTTATGGGAGTTATCAGTGTTCAGGTTATAAACATTGGCAGATAGTAGTCAGTAGCGGCCCCCTAGACAAGAAGTACCAAAAAATATTAAAACATAATCATGTCTTATCTAAACTTTCTATTGGGAACAAGTTACTGATTTACAAGACAATACTGAAACCTATTTGGACTTACCAACTGTGGGAAACAGCAAAATTTTCTAACATCAAACGCATCCAATCCTTCCAGTCAAAAGTCCTTCAAACAATAGTCGATGCTCCTTTCTTTATAACCAACAAAACCCTACATCATGACCTCAACAACCCATTTGTCCTAGACCTTATCCCAGAAAAATTCTCCAAATTTCACAAGAACCTTATGAATCATCCAAATCCTCTTGCACAATCTGTATCAAACAATTGGTTTATTTACATGTCAAGTTGACGTTTCGAGAAAATTATTCCCATCTTCTTTCCAAGTATATTCCATCTTTAGCATACCACAGCATAAAATTACAACACAAATACAATTTCAATAAACCACAAATATTAGTCACAGAATAACAAAAAACAATAGGAAATTAGTCGAAGTCATCCATATCACAAAAAACAATCGAGCAACAGTAAATTAAAAAACGGACACTAAACACTTGGGAGCACACTATGCAGACATTTTAAATAAAATTAAAATATAGTTAAACTGGAATATAACTATGTAACACACAGTCATTGAATAAAAATAGTAAAATAATAAATAATTAGATCCAAAGGTCAATATTATCCCCCATAGCAGGCACCCAATTATTGGACCTAGGAACGTTGATGCTCCAGATAGTATATTTTTATTATATTTATAACACATAAATTTCAAACCATGACAAAGGAGCACATCAGAACTTAGATAATTATAACATTTTAGGTAACAACACAACTTTAACATGTAATGTAACATGCATTCTTTTTTAATTACCTCTTTACTAGCCATAAATCGATAAGAAAATATGGAATTTAAGTTATGAAGATGGGAATAATTTTCCTGAAATGCCAAATTGACATGTAAATCAACAAATAAACCAATTCTTTGTGTACTTGGGAGTTTTTATTGCCGACAATAAATAATGTTATACTATTAGCTATATTATAATATTAATAATAATATTATAATATTAGCTTCCCAGCAAAAAAGAAGTATATATATAATTTTTTTTTTCTGTTAGCATTATAGGCCTTGTAGTTCTATTACCGATTCAACCACCCTATTTTATTTCTGCGTATTTTAAGTTTTTTGCATGTAGGCATAGGTGCAGACATCGAGGGAAGGTGCATTAAAAATGTTGACGGGGCAATATCGTTTCGTCCTCCAATAATTTGAAGTAAAAAAAAAAAGTTAAAATTGATAATCAATAAGCTGCATGAATGAATGAAATATGTAAACTAAAATCAATTAAGAAAAGTCTACTGGCTATGCTCTATGAGTCGGTACATAACTATTTTATCATGACCTAATTATTCCTACTATTTAAATTTTCATTCATATCCATTTCATTCATATTTAATATTTCATTCATATCATCATATAAAATTTCATTCATAAATATACAAAAATATTCTAGCATTTTATGATTCATTCACCAATCATGTGGACATCTCAATTTTAACGTAATTTTCTTATAAATTTTAAGCTATAAAGTTGGAAAAAATGTTTTTAATAATACAAGTTTAAATATATTTTGTAAAGAATGTTTTTATTGACATGTTTACATAACTACTTATATTGCGAAAACATTTATATTTTTGTTTTTAACGTGCAAACCAAGAAATCAAAAATATTTCATTTTTTTAAGATTATTTATTTTTAGCTGAAAATGTACCTATTTTATGAAAGTTCTCCCCGATTCCCTTCACAATAATTATGTTGAGTTTCATAATATAAACTACAGGCACTTTTATTTTTTTTTTGGTCTATAGCTCCCTCCCCCCCAAATCAAAATGGAAAGTCTGCACCTAAGAATAGAAAGTATAAACTGTTCGGATTATCAAAGGTTAAATTTGAAGTCTGCACCTATGATCTGATATGAAATTAAGTATAATTTAGATGGTGTTCTATTATAAGTAATGTTGAATACAATTCCTGTTTACAGAGCAAACGACAAACCTCACTTCTGGAAGTGCGCCTTTGTTTCGACAAGAGCTTGTCCTTGGTGGACTGCGACGGTACCGCTGTTGGCAAAGGCAGTGGTAACTTATTGACAAACTGCAGGTCTAACAGGGTTCTCTATCCAAGAGCGAACTAATAATTAATCTATCAATGTTCGAAATAGCCAATGTAAATAAACAGAATAACTTAAATGTATGGATTTATTTTATTAATTTATACACCTTTGTTTAAGCTGAAGTTCTAACTAACAACATCAATTTAAAAAAAATATAACTAAAAATTTAATAAATAAACCAATAAAAGAGAACTGGTATCCTAGAAAATTGATAAATAATTTATAGAAAAAAGGAAGACATAAAAAACATCACATGCAAATTTATAGTTATCAATCAAAACAAACTAATTAACAACATTGAAAATAAACATAATCAGGAAAAACAAATCTTACAAACTGCAAAAATAAACTCATTATTCACTTTTTTAAACAAATAGACAATAGTGAAACATTATCCACTAACAGTTTTGAAAATAATGAAATAACTAATAAAGAAAACATCAACTTAAAATTTTACTCACTAATACACAATCAATAGATTAACTGACAACATGCCTAATACTTTCCAAAAGTACGACCTAACAGATTTGACGTTTAATGAAAACCAATTAACAAAATAAAAAATAAAAATACAGATAACAAAGATAAGATCAATAAAAATGAAAAAAACAAACATTATATAAAACATAAACTGCACAGATTGTAAAAATATCACTAATGGAAATAAAACATGTTATATTGGAAAAACAAAATAGAACCTAAAAAAATGGAACAAATCAAAATAAAAGTAATTGCAATTCTAAGACTACAAAATTCAAAACGTGTATAGGCCTCTCAGAACATAGCACACAACAAAAGCATAGCTTTGATTATAATAACACCAAAATATTAATAAGTGAAAAAATGGCTATAAAAACAAGGTCGAAATTAAAGAAACAATATGTAATTTTCAGTCAGGTACAAATGGATTAAACAGAACATATGCTAATATTATTACAAAATTAAAATTTTAATTTGACATTATTAACAGTATATAAAAAATAATAAGAGAAACAATATAAAACTAGTTGGCCCTTGCAAATAATTCGCATAGCATATTTGTGAATAATTGACAATATAATATAGAAATAGGTTAGTAAAATGTATTATGTGCATTAGAGAAAATAATTTTCTTTTACTCCGTGGAATCGCATTATTGCATTCATAATAATAAACAAAAATTTGCATAATAATAATAATAATAATAAATCCTGTAAATTTCTACAGGATGTATCTTTGCTAAAAGTTGTCCGATTTTGATTTTTTTTTTTTTTCCAAGGGAATTTTGTAATATTTCAATAATTCATGGGCACAATCCAGAAAAAAAATGTATACTTTTTGAGTTATTCAAAAATTCTTTTCCTTCATAACTTTTAACTGAAATTTTGGAGTATGTGACAATTTTTTCCAACTGAAGGAAGATCTTCAAAATGACTGCTCAATTATTGGATTTGATAAAGAAGTGAGGAAAATATAGCATAGCGACAAAAAAATTTCGTATTTTATTTAAATTGAAGCTAAGCAACACTGCTGCCATCTATTGGCAGGGAAGAGACAGGAATCCGTTCATGTCTACTTAAGATACCGCTCAACTTACCAGCTAGCAGGCATAAGAATTTTCATTTATTGTAAAATTCAGACAACGTGGCGTAGTGAACTCTAGCAACCCAGCAGGATGGCCTAGACTTAGACGAGATACAAAGCTACCACAACAACACTGCAAGTAATATTAGTTAATGTAGCCACCAACCCACCTAATCAAGCAATAGTTTATTAAATTAAAATCAAAATTTATCAAATGACCCATTAACCAACATTATAATAAATTGGCCAGACAACGACAAATTATAATATACATAAAAATCTGGTGCGCGCAACACACAACTTTCACTTACTGCTCTACTTTGAATAGCAATTACTTTCTGGCAATGCTGGGCTATTATAAATTTTTTTTAAATGCATTTTAAACAGAGATAAACCTTAAAGTTTATAGATAACAAGTCATTAAGACCATTATAATTACAAAATGTCTATTTAATATATCGGCGGTAGGCAATAAAAATTTAGTCACTCCATCTGCTTTTATAAACCACAGAATGACTCTTAACTCCAATTTCAACATTTTTTAATAATGTTATTTTAGTGATATTTTTAGTTGAAAAAGTTATCTATGCAGACAGTGAGTAAGTTGATTCCGGAGGGGTGATTGCAGTGTTGAAATATTGAACGGTGAAAAAGGTATGAATTTACGTACCTATTTCTTATGAAAGATACTTTATTAAATATCTGTAGAAAAAAGTTTTTTTTTATTCTCAACAATTAAAAAATTATATTTTAAATTTATCCAAATTTTCGCCTCTTCCGGGATAAAATCTGTTTTTACAGTAATTTTGAATTTTCATCTGAAAACAAAAAGATGAAATATCCTTTTAGATGACTTACTATTTGACATTAGCACATTTATACAACAAAACACATAATAACATTAAAAAAAATGAATATTAGCCAGTCAACAATATGTACTGTATATAAAAAACTTTGCAAATTATTTCATAATAGTTTAATATTTTTTAATAACAATTATACATCTAAAGTATCATTACCTTCCAAGTTAAAAATAAAACAAAATTAAAGGTGATTCCAATAATTGGACTAAACTTTTTTTTAATCATTAGTAATATGCTAAAACAAAATTCAAAAACCAAAACAAAAGATATAAGCTTTGAAGCAGAACATATTAAAAAAAAAAAGCTACAGACCATATCTTTCCTCGTAATTGTCCGATTTTAACGAACTTTTTTTTGTTTTTTAGAAAATTCCGTAAACTTTTAAAAAAACGTGTAAAATTACTTGCATCTGAATACTGTTTAATGTCAATCTACTGTACAATTGCAATAACAATTAACAGTTAATTAGTTTGTATTTTTAATTAATTTAAGCCAGACTAAGACACATAAATTTGTAACTCTGTTATTATTCTCAGGGGACAATAGTCACAAATAAAATTATTTTTTCATTTCATTCCAATTATTATTTTAAAGAAACCATACTTTTGAAACATCTTATCACAATATCAACAAAAAAGTGTATACTTTTTTGGGTTATTTGGAATTTAATATTACCATCCCTCGTAACTTTTTTTCCAGCTTCTTTTCGTTGAAGTATATTATATGGATAAATTTAATTCAACTTGGTTATTTCGACTCAGGGTACCTCAAAACGTGTATTTCCGTTAAAAACTCAGATTCCAAAATTTTCTCGATCGCAATACTTACCCTTGCTATATATTACATATATACGTAAGTGAAAGTAAAAATATATCAATCATTTCAACCACATATTTTTCTTTGAATCAATTAAACATCCTTTAGTCATACAGTCCATAACAATTAACTAAGAATCAGCAAACTGTAGCAACATTATTATGATATTACGGATAGAAATAATAATAAATGGCATAATAAATTTTAAAAAAACAAAACAAATGTTCCAGTAATAAATTAAACAAATGGCCCTCTGCGCTCAGATTTCATTAAAATCTTTAATGAATAAATCTAATATGATCCTTCAGAAGCATATTAAAAATTAATTATTATAATATCCACTATTAGAAAAGAAGAAGAAGAAAAAGTCTTTTTATTTAACAAAATTACATAATATAAATTACAAAATAATGTTTTTGGATTTAAAATCGAAAATCAGACATGCAACATGGTCTGTTGACCATCAGAGGAGTCTGTGTTTTATAACAAAATTATATTTCAATCCATTTATATACAACTAATTAATAAAAAAATAAGAACAATTATGTTTACAATGTAAAAGTTATATAAATATTTTAATTGCAAAAAGAGTGGTATCAAAATTCTCCAATTTATTAATTGTTAAATTCTCTGGCGAGCATTATTCTATAGGAGAAAGTAGACTTGCAGTAATTTACCAATGCTATCCAATTGTTTCCATTTAATAAATCAATTACTTGATCCCGAGATAAATTTCTATACTTTAGCCATTTAATTTTAAATCCAGAGAGTATCGGACAAGCAGCCAGGAAGTGATAGAGATCTTCTGTTTCGTTTGTATTACTCATGCTACAATTATTATTTGCTTGTTTGAAGTGTTTATAATTTAAGTTCAAAACATCAGCTCTAATCTTAATTACCATTAACTTAATTAATTACATCTCATCACCTTCAATGAGCTTTTGTCATCAATATAATTTACTGAAGTTAAATGAGGATAAAAAATGAAAGTTTTAGAATTCTGGACTTTAATTACATATTGATTATATATGTCTTTCTGAATTTGAGTTCTTAGTAAATATAAATTACCTCTCCATAATTTAACATCATCACAGTTAGATCGATTTAAGTTGAAATTTAATCCATGCAGTTCTATCAGATTAAGTAACTCCCTAAATCATGCGATTTCTTTTTTAATTATCTGTAGAATCAATATTTGTGGATATCTATGTTGTGGAAGATTCAAAATTGTTATAATGTAATCAAAATGGAGTTTAATTGTGAAGATAAATAACAGATCTATTTTAGTCTCTAAGTGAATAAAATGTGTTGGAGTATACTTTGGTAATTTGAATAATTTTTTAAGAAAGAATCTTAGTAGCCTTTCTACAGCTTCATAACTTACCCCACCCCAGATTTGTGCTCCATAGCACGTCACTACCCTACTACCGAAATTAAATACTTGCAATTTTTTGGATAGAGCTATATCTTTCTTTGTTTTACATAAATTGGCCCCGAATCAAATTCAAACCCACCTTGGCTTTTTCCAGTTTTTCTGCCAGGTGTTGAGGCCATTGAGTTGTGTTGTGCCAGGACATTGAAAGAGTAGTAGGGGTGAGGAACTATTCCTAAGTATTTGTACTATTGAACTATGTCAATACTTTTGGAGCCCAGGAACCATTTTTCTTTAAATGAAGTCTTACTGCCATTGCGAAAGACCATTATTTTAGAAATATTCACTATTATATTAAATTATATATTTATTTTTATTTTTTTATTATTTTAATGGAATTTACAACTGTATTACATAGAGAATACAATAAGTAAATGAGAAATTGGTAACATGGCATGTACAACATGAAGAGAAACTACCCATTGGTAGAACTCAAATTAAAGTTCCATATTAGAAGGTCCCGAGGCCATCTTCTTTTCAGACGCCTCGGAGGGTTATCAGGGATCGAGGAGGAAGCAAGGTTTGAAACGAGAGGATTCGGATGGTTCTGCAGTTTGTTATGGAAGAAAAGGTATCTGGATTGGGCCAGATCGGAAACATATGGAACATTAAGGTCTTTATGGATGATTTTATTTGTGACAAAGTAAGGAGCGTTGAGGATTTTACGAAGGATTTTGGATTGTAAGGATTGGATACGAGAGGAATTCGATGGTTTAGTGGAGCCCCAAAGCTCAATTCCATAAGTCCAAATAGGTCTTATTATTGTCATATATACGAGTCGTTTATAATTGATTGAAAGCTTAGATCGTTTGTCTAGTAAGTGCTGCAGTAGTCGAAAACGTCGGGCGGTTTCTAGTCGTTTCAGTCTGGTATGGGGGTTCCAAGTGAGTCGTTTGTCAAGGTGGAGTCCTAAGTAGCGGATTTGCTCAACAGGAATAAGTGGAGTATTATTGAAGGATACTGTAGGACAAGAGGTCATAGGTTTACGAGGGAGGGTAAAGGTGATTTGATGGGATTTGTTGGAATTTATTTTTATTCTCCAATTTTTACACCATTCTTCAAGGCTTGTGATATGTGATTGAAGAGTTTGGGATGCAATTAAAGGATCGTTATTAACTGATAGGATACTATATAGGAAATTATATATTAAATTTGTAAGAAGTTAATGTTTAAAAATTCTATTCAGATAGCTTGAAAATGGTGTTGGAAGCCAAAACGTTACCATGGTATCGAAGAAAATAAAGAATTAGTGAAAAACAAACAGCTTTGATTATATTCTTATCAAAGGTTCTTATTTTATAGAACAAACTTTAAAGTAAATAAATAATACATAAAGTAAATTCCTGGCTTATGCTATGTAAAAACATCACATATATTAATTACAAACGGATGCTTGGTGAAACTGCATTATCAACTGATATGCCTTGTGACTCAACACTAGAAGAAATCGACATCTTTACCAGGAAATTGTATAAAAACTAACATATGTCTATTATAGGCCATAGGTCACCAAAAAAACACATTTTTTTTTTATATATTACATGTATCTTTATTCAACGTTTCGGCTTCAGGAGCCATTTTCAAGAACCTGCAAACTAAATTTTAATTTACTTTTTACCATTCAAGTATAGCCTCAGACAATAAACTTGTATCATTCACTTACCATGCACCGCGCCATAAAATTTTTAAAATTTGTCATTACGATATGACTCGTCCTAATTCATTCTTTTATTTCAAAGAATGTTGTTTTCCGTTTCTAAAAATTATAATATATAATTATAAATTAAAAATAGACTGCTATAACTAATTTAAAATTTTTAATTTTCGATTTATATACCTCTATTTGCAGACGGTATCAAGGAAGTATTGTTCTTCAATAGGGCATTCATACAGGACTGGATTTACTTACATAAGGAGTGGGGTGGAGGGGTTGTCTGAGGCTATACTTGAATGGTAAAAAGTAATTCTTGAAAATGGCTCCTGAAGCCGAAACGTTGAATAAACATACATGTAATATATATAAAAAAAAAAAACTGTGTTTTTTTGGTGACCTATGGCCTATAATAGACATATGTTAGATTATGAGAAAATGGCACCAAACCCGAAGGATGGGACTAGAAAATGTATAAAAACTTTATTTCCTTTGTAACAGTGCCTTCCCGATCACCTCCTCTAGTGTTATGATTTTTTTCTAGTATATATATAAAATAAACATAAAGCTAGAGACATAAGAGACATGTCTGCATCACCAGGGCAGAAAAACGCAGATCACATATATGTATAAAGAAAAACAAAAAGGTGGAAAACAATTATTGTTGTAGAGATCTCACGAAAAGTTCGTGTAAATAATGGGCTTATTTTCAGCAGAAAAGTAAAAAATTCAAGTTTTGTTGTTGTACATTCACGTCTTTGTTAACTTGTCTCCTTTTGAATCTTTTACTTTCAATTTTTATAACTTTAATACAATTGTAATCATATTCATCTGTAACTATTCTTAACATTGTAAACTTTAAATTGCATTTGTTAGCTGTAGTTTTGTTATGTGTGCCTATGTTAGTAGCTGATCAAATTGTAATATAGGACGAAAATGACCCAGGTGGTTGAAGAGCCCAAAACATTTATAAAATAAATAAATCATTGAAAAAAAAACACAAAAAAATGTACATTTTTTTAAAATTTTATTACCTCCCTTGCTACGACTTTTATTCTCCCTGCAACACTTATGGAGACAGGTAGTACTTCATTTATTTATTTCTTATTTCAGCTTTCTCAATTTCTTCCCTCCTTCCTTTCATTACTTTTCTCTGTTTTTAACTCTTTATTATATTAAACATTGTCTGTACATCTTGATAGACTTTACAATATCTCATTTTTTTATCTAACTACTCCATTCTCAATGTCTTAATTTTACTATTTATTTTCATTTCTTATATAACTTCATATTTCTTTTTTATGTTTTACATTTTATTCTAAGATTCCCATTTTAACACTTATATCACCCTTTTTGATTATGCCTACTTCATCATTCCACACTTTGTTACGGTTATTATTATTTATCTCTTAGTTCTTAGTCATTATTCTAACAATTTCATTTAGGATATCAAACGCATCCAATCCTTCCAGTCCAAAGTCCTTCGAACAATAGTCAATGCTCCATATTATGTCACGAACAAGACCCTACACCATGACCTTAACATCCCATATGTCCATGACATCATCCCATCCAGATTCTCCAACTTTCACCAGAACCTCATTCATCATCCCAATCCTCTAGCGCAATCCCTATCCAGCTCCGAACATCCATACCACCCCCCTCGAAGGTTGAAACGGCAGTGGCCTCGAGATCTTTTGTAAATATGCCTTTGGAGTCCTGGCAATGGCCAGCTTCTCCACTCATGTCCTGAGCGTCTTTGGCTCTAGTGCCCTCTTTCAGTCTCCATTGGCTTCTAATACTAGTGATGCGGCTGGAAAAGTGGCGCTGGGATCTTCCGGAGTCTTGCTTCGCCTTCCACGTGTGGGGGAAAAAGCCTGACTCGGAGATTCTTGGGCGAATGTATATATTGTATATAGGTATGACTGTGTTTAGAAGTTTTTATTTTATTTTATTTGTTTATTTTATTTTTACTTCACTTCTTCACCAGTATTATTTATTTACTTATTATATTTATATTTCTTTCTTTATTATTTGTATATATTGTATGAATGAGAACTTGCAGCCCTAATGGTTATAGCCCTCCATCAGTGGTTGATTGTATTATTATTCAATAATTAAAAAAAAAAAAAAAAAAGAAAAACAATTTCATTTTACTTTACATTTATTTATTTTAATTTTTATTATTTTTTTTTTACCATCACTACTTATGTTTCTCATACCTTGTTATCTGGTTATTTTCTTAGCCCTGATGAAGGCCTGAACTTCAGGTCGAAACGTCGGTATATGTAAAAATAAATATTATCATTTATTTTTGCCTTCTTTTTTGACTGACCACCCCAACTATTCTTCTCTTCATTATACACGACAGTCAACCATTTACCAATTATATACCTTATTTTTATTGATTTTGTCTGTTGAGTTTTTTATTTATTTATTTAATGTTTTATAGCTTTTAATGATATATAGCTTATTAGCTGTTTCAAAAGTTTCGCATAATTATAGTTTATGTTTCATTTTAGTAAAAAAAAAAATTGTATATTGATTAAATATAGGAATATTATATGCATTTCATATTTATCTTTAATGTTGTCCCAACACTGTCATCACCACCTATGCCGATGACACGTGTATCCTATCAGTTAACAACGATCCATCAATTGCATCCCAAATTCTCCAATCACACATCACAAATTTTGAAGAATGGTTTCAAAACTGGAGGATTAAAATAAACTCCAATAAATCTCATCAAATTACCTTTACCCTGCGTCGCAAACCTATGACCGCCTGTCCTACAGTATTCTTTAACAATTCCCCACTTATCCCAGTTGAACAAATTCGTTACCTAGGACTCCACCTCGACAAACGACTCACATGGAATCCTCATACAAGACTGAAACGACAAGAAACCGTTCGACGTTTCCGACTACTCCAAAACTTACTAGACAAACGATCTAAGCTTTCAATCAATTATAAACGACAATAATAGGAGCTATTTGGACTTACGGAATTGAGCTTTGGGGCTCCACTAAGCCATCGAATTCCTCTCGTATCCAATCCTTACAATCCAAAATCCTTTGTAAAATCCTCAACGCTCCTTACTTTGTCACAAACAAAATCATCCATAAAGACCTTAATGTTCCATATGTTTCCGATTTGGCCCAATCCAGATACCTATACTTCCATAACAAACTGCAGAACCATCCGAACCCTCTTGTTTCAAACATTGCTTCCTCCTCTATCCCTGATAACCCTCCGAGGCGTCTGAAAAGAAGATGGCCTCGGGACCTTCTAATATAGAACTTTAATTTGAGTTCTACCAATGGGTAGTTTCTCTTCATATTTTACATGTCATGTTACCAATGTCACATTTACCTGTTGCACAGGCGGATCTACGGGGGAGGGACTTTCGGGCTGAAGCCTCCCCCCCCCCAAAATGGTAAAATGTAACCATATTTTACAGAAAAAACAAGATTAAAAACTATCTCTTAAAGTATTCTTGTTCGTGTAATTATGCTTAATAGCACTTCAAGAACCACTTAAACACTATTTCATCTAGGTAATTAATTAATTTATTTTTTCAAATTAATTATCGTTATATGTATATGAAAAAAAAAATCTTTCGGGCTGAAGCCCTCCCCAAAATTAAATCCTGGACCGCTAGTGACCTGTTGTATTTTTAATGTAATACAGTTGTAAATTTCAATAAAATTATAAAAAAAAAAAAAAAAAATCTTTAATGTTGCTCTTAGACAGTTTTTATTTACGTTTCTAAAGGTATATTGCGAGGTTCTTAAGGTCGTCACAGATGGCAATAGGAATATTGAAAGGAAATGATAACATCTTTTGGAAAGATTATTCAACTCGAACCGGAGGCTCGTTGGAAATAAGCTGAAAATATCCCTTATAAAGCTTGTCAAAATGAAATGAATATTTATAAGGGACATAACATTCGTAATAACGTAACGTTTCGGACCAACGACACACCCTGCGGAAATGAAATATATGAAAGTCACTTTTCTGAGTGAGTGCGTTCGAAAGCGTTCAGCCGAAGGAAGACCTTGTGGGGAATCCGTGCAGTAATCACAATAATGCACTAGCGGATCCAGGATTTAATTTTTTTTTTGGGGGGGGAGCTTCAGCCCGAAAGCTTTTTTTTTTTCATAAAAATGACAATACTTACTTTGGGGAAAAAGAAAGAAACTAACTATCTATATCAAATTGTGTTTAAGTGATTCCTTAAGTCCTTTTAAATGTAATTACTCGAACAATAATACTTTAAGAGAAAGTGGGCGGGATGGCCGAATGGGCTAAAGCGTTGTTCACAGCACCACCGTTGCCCGGCAACTTGATATATGACAAATGTGTTATAAAAATAGTCACGAGTTCGCGTCCCGGTACCAAGGCGTCTTTTAAATCTCCGCCCACACTCCCTGGCCCGAGAAAACCCCGTATAGCCTTAACGGCGAGGAAGGGGAGGACCCAAAAAAAAAAAAAAATACTTTAAGAGATAATTTTTTTATATATTTTTCCATAAACCATCGTTATATTTTATCATTTTGAGGGGGGGGAGAGGAACTTCAGCCCGAAAGCTTTTTTTTCATAAAAATGGCAATAATTACTTTGGGAAAAAAGAAAGAAACTAGCTACCTATATGAAATGGTGTTTATGTGATTCCTTAAGTCCTTTTAAATGTAATTACACCAACAATAATACTTTAAGAGATAATTTTGTAATATTTTTTTCCATAAAACATCGTTATATTTTAACATTTTGAGGGTGGCTTCAGCCTGAAAGCTTTTTTTTTCATAAAAATGGCAATAATTACTTTGGGAAAAAAGAAAGAAAATAACTATCTATATCAAATTGTGTTTAAGTGATTCCTTAAGTCCTTTTAAATGTAATTACAAGAACAATAATACTTTAAGAGATAATTTTTTTATATTTTTTTCCATAAAACATCGTTATATTTTACCATTTTGAGGGGGGGACTTCAGCCCGAAAGCTTTTTTTTCATAAAAATGGCAATAATTACTTTGGGAAAAAAGAAAGAAACTATCTATATGAAATGGCGTTTAAGTTATTCCTTAAGTCCTTTTAAATGCAATTACACGAACAATAATACTTTAAGAGATAATTTTTTTCCATAAAACATCGTTATATTTTACCATTTTGAGGGGGGGCTTCAGCCCGAAAGCTTTTTTTTTCATAAAAATGGCAATACTTACTTTGGGGAAAAAGAAAGAAACTAACTATCTATATCAAATTGCGTTTAAGTGATTCCTTAAGTCCTTTTAAATGTAACTAATTATACGAACTTTGATTATTATTTTGTTTTTGATTATTATTTTGTTCTATTTATTTTATTTTTTTGTACATATGGTGTGAATGTCATCCTACCTCACTATAACCAATGTCCAACAGACAGATTGTTATAATACTCAATAAAAAAAAAAAAAAAAAAAAATTATACGAACAATAATACTTTAAGAGATAATTTTTTATTATTTTTTTCCATAAAACATCGTTATATTTTACCTTTGGAGGGGGGAGGAAGGAGCTTCAGCCCGAAAGACCTCCCCCCCCCCGTAGATCCGCCCGTGATATAATGAGTATAGATAAAGATACTATTTCACTGGCGCGGCCCACGGCAGCGACCGCTATACCAAGCTGCCAACCGCTACTGCCTAGCTATTTCGCTGAAACTGCTCACTGTGGTTGTTATAACCTTCGAACATTTCGCTTTATCTTCGAATATAAAAAAATGGACATCCAACCTCTGACTACGCTTTTTTATTTGAGGAGGAAGAAGAAGAAGAGAAAATGTTGTTCATAAGGAGAAGGAATATCAGTATTTCGATGAGATTCTTATCATCCAAATCATCAAATACCTTCTTGGACATTGTTTGCTATTGTCTTGATCACTAGCGGATCCAGGATTTATTTTTTGGGAGGGGCTTAAGCTCGAAAGTTGTTTTTTTTTCATAAAAATAACGATAATTAGTTAGGTAGGAAAAAAATAAAGAAACTAACTACCTATATGAAATGGTGTTTAAGTGATCTCTTAAGCCCTTTTAAATGTAATTACACCAAATATAATACTTTAAGAGATACTTTTTTAATATTTTTTTCGATAAAACATGGTTATATTTTACCATTTTTTTGGGGGGAGAGGCTTCAGCCCGAAAGCCCCTCCCCCCGTAGATCCGCCCGTGGTCTTGATGAACAACCAAAAATTGAGGAGCAACCAAAAAAGCCGGAAACGCCGTACTAACAACAATAGTCCTTCTGATATTAAATATTATTAATTTGAAAAGTAATAGTAATTATTACATAATTGATTAGTAATAAATATCATATATTTGTAATTAAATCTCAGCAGGCGACGTTTTATCGTTTTATCAATAATAATCAGTAAATCCCAAATTTAATTTAAAAATACAAATCGATTTTTCAACGGGTGAATTTTAGTATTTACCTGACGATAAAATTTGTTGGATTCTTTAATTTAGTTAATATCGTTTGGATTTAGATACATTTTAATGTCGCTGTAAAATATTGTTGGTGAAATAAATAAATAAATAATCTTGTTACTTCAACCTTAAAAAAAATAATTTACTATTGAATTGTTTAAGTTTTAAACAATATTTCTTATAATTTTGCCAAACTTGAAAGAAACAGGAAATAAAACGTATCAACGTTACTGTTATCATCAAAACAGGATTTTAACCTGCCTATAACCTTCGAAAATTTCGCTGTATCTTCGAAGATAAAAAAATGGACATAATATAATAATAAAAATGAACATCCTATAATAATGAACATCTATGACTACCGCTTTTTTATTTGAGTTGGAAAAAGAAGAGAAAAGTTGTTTATAAAGAGAAGGAATATCAGTATTTCGATGTGATGCTCGTCATCAAAGACCCTCTGATATTAGATATTATTAGTTTGGAAAGTAATAGTAATTAATACATAATTGATTAATAATAAATATCATATATTTGTAATTAAATCTCAGCAGGCGACGTTTTATCGTTTTATCAATAGTAATCAGTAAATCAACACTTTAATTAAGAAATACAATTTGATTTTTCAATGGGTGAATTTTAGTATTTACCTGACGTTAAAATTTGTTGGATTCTTTAATTTATTTAATATCGTTTGGATTTAGATATATATTTTAATTTCGCTGTAAAATATTGTTGGTGAAATAAATAATCTTGTTACTTCAACCTTAAAAAAAAAAAAAAATATTTACGATTGCATTGTTTAAGTTTTAAACAATATTTCTTATAATTTTGCCAGACTTGAAAGAACCATAGGAAATAAAACGTATCAAGGTGACTGTTATCATCAAAACAATGCTCTGATATGATAACATAACCTACAACCGCCAACTGCTCCACTGCTTCAGGAGCGGTCAGATAGGAGCAGCTTAGATATGACGTCTTACCTAGACTGCCGAGCAGCGCCAGCGAAATAGGTTCCTTTCTATTCCACTAAAGCAGTGGTCAACCGCGAGCAGTCGCGGTCGTGGGCCGCGCCAGCGAAATAGTATCTTAAGAGCGGTCACTGCCCAAAATGCCCATGCTTGGAGGATCCAAGACACATTGCCTTCAAGTGCAAAAGATTCGAGAAGCGAAGAAGAATTAGTTTAGGATCGCAAACTACGGATTATGGAGCTAACTTTCTTCGGTCGACGAACAAAGATAACGCCCGTGACTTGATAAAGTTTTTGAATGACATAAAATCAGTTATATAATAAAAGTCGCCTCTAATTCTCATTTAATTGTTATGAAACTACTGTCACCTCAGTTTTTAACTATTAATCTTTCTAGTTTAAGTTCTATATAAGTTACATTAAATATTTAGTTACATTCAGTGATCATCTATCCAGAAATATTCAATAAATATCCAGCGTAATTTCATCTTACAATGACAATTAAAATATTTGATAGGCAAAATAGGACTTATTTTTACAAGTCTTAAAGCCAAAAATGGACAAAAAAGAATATATATATATATAGAATAGAATAGAATAGAAAATTAAACTTTATTCTGGGACTAAGTCCCTTTAGAATAACAATGACGAGTTAATACAAAGTAAAGTACAAATCTGGCCAAAAACTAACTTCTAAAAATTTTAATATTATATACATTATTTAAAGAGTATTTAACCAGTAAAACATAAAAAATAAAATATATATACAAATGAACATAAAATCTTCTCAAAATTACTACTTAATTGTGATGGAAAAAAAAAAAAGAAGAGAAATTACATATTTATATATACATAACTACACAATTTATAAACAATAGGCTATCTAATAGAAAACTAACTTAATACAAAATGAAATAATATCTACAGAGGTTTATATAATAATATGCAGACACTAAGATAAAATAAAGTCTTACGATATTTGTGGTGTAATGGAAAAAAAAAAAAAAAACTAAAAGGAACTATTTATACGTACATTCTCATATTGGCACACATAAAGACAAAGATATAAAATATGAACATATATACCCGAAAAAAAAAAGCACAACCTGAGGAGAAGAGAAAAATAAATAAATAGTAAAAATAATAGTCAAACTAGGTGACAAAGATCATTGCTGTTTATATATATATACAATGTGTATTAATGATATGTAGAATATTAGGGAAAATCATATGGTATCACATATCACACAAGATCTATTTACTATATTCATTATAATAACATAGTTCTTAAAATGAAGGCTACGTAGTTGCGAGAAAATAACTGAAAAAATGTCAAAATTTAGCATATTTTGGTTTATTTATTTATTATAAATAATAGGTCATTATAATGAGGATGAAATACTGAACATTTCCCTCGCTTACAGTATGCAGGTCCGATTTTGAATTAGTGAGATATTTTAAACCACATGCAAAAACACTACAAATAGTCAACTCCAGCCGTTACATACGTTACACATCGGAAATCTGACGGCTCAATATAATTCACTCTCCATAAAAATATTCTCTGAATCTTCACCAATACTAATCCAATTACGATTTTTTCTTAGCATATTAATTCAGGAAAGAGATGCAACTCGTAATGGAAGATATTTGACAAGTTTCAATATTTATAAAAAATCAACATTACTTAAAACGCACCATAAGTTGAAATAGATATGAAAGTATATTCTTTCCCTTGAGATACAAAACAATTTTTGTATATTTAAAAGAAATTAAATTTATCTGCTATAAAAATAAGTCCGTTTCAAATAAATTCAAAGTAAAACAAGAAAAAGAAAATTAAAAATTAGGAGATTATAAGTATTCAAATATATCGTTCATTTATTTCCATTTCCATGTTGGGCCCACTATTCTTGTTGGTATTTAATACGTCAAACACCAATTTTAATCCACATCTTCAAAAAAACTCATCAGATGGTGTTCGATCCTATTTTTTCCTTTTCGCCTCTCTAACACGACATAGGGTTAAGGCACAATTTTAAATAATAGCCCATTACAGAAAGGATGAAATGCTGAACATTTCCCTCGCTTACAGTATGCAGGCCCGATTTTTAGTTTCTGAGATATTTTAATCTTACCTATATATGAAATATATAGTAAAGGAAAGTATTGCGATCGTGAAAATTTTCGAATCTCAGTTTTCAACGGAAATACACGTTTTGAGGTCCCGTGAGTCCAAATAACCAACTCCCGCAAAATAGTCTGTGTGTGTGTGTGTGTGTGTTAACAGTCTAGCTCAAAAACGAAAAGTCGTACGAAAGTGAAATTGCATATTTAAGGTTTTTATATGCTACAGTAAGCTAACAATAATATGTTACAGTAACTTTTTCGTCAAAATCGACTGCCCGGAAGTGGCACTTTATTACACATTTTTACAATTTTCTCGGAATCGACTCTAACGATTTTGGTTGAATTCATTGTATCAGTGTAAAATTAAGCAGTTTTAAATAAAATGTAGGTTTTATTCTGATTAATATATTCTAACAGATCTTAAATGGCTAATTTTCAATATTAGCTTCTTCTAAAGTACCTTTATTTTTTTTTATTTGAAACCATTTACTATTTCACATTAATCTCTAATATAAAAAATTGTTAAATATAAAATATGGAAGAATTTGATAATTAACTAAAGGATAAATATGTCCGACTCCGACAATATTATATAAATATACATATGCGGTTTTCAAGAATGCTATTGTTGGTATTATTTAATTGTATAGATTACACCGATATAAATATTAAAATTTGTATATATAAGGGTACTTATACAAATAAAAATACCCACAATGAAATATAAATAATTATAACGTCTATAATTTTTATTTTCACTTCTCCTTTGTCTGAAAATAATAAGTAAAATGTGTGTGATGGGCGCACCAGATTTTTTTATCAGTCTTGGTCTTGCAACAATTAGGCAGTCCTGGTCTTTGTCCTGCAAAGAGAAAGACCAAAACTGATTATGGATAACTGTAATTTTGATGATATTTGGAGAGAAAAATAGCTAAGGTGAGAGTTCTTACCGGGACATACTGGTATATCCAAAATTTGTTTCTACATATTACGTACTTCTTTCACTTCGGGGAAGTGTAAGCGATGACTGCATTACTTAACACAAAATAATCCCGTAGATATTCCTTGTAATCGGATTTTATTATGCTAATATATTAATGAAAATCTTCATTAATAATCGCAATAATAAGAAGGAAGTTGTTGCTAACAAATCTTCTTGGTGGGGAGAGACATAATAACACATGCTACCTCGAGAACCAGCGAGTTCCAATCATGCTTCAGTGGATGCTTTGTCTTCTTCTCTACTGCTACCCGTACTTAGGTCATATAAAGGTATGTACGCGTTCTTTTAATATAATTGTGTGATATATATATATATGTGGAAAGTGAAGGTAACACAGTGAAGCCTCTCGATACCGAACAGGTACGGTAACTAATTTTTACTTTCACTTACCTATATATGTGATATATAGTAACGGTAAGTATTGCGATCGTGAAAATTTTCCAGTCCAAATAACTAAGTCCCACTTGGAGTTGGAACAACGGCACATTTTATCTCGTCGCCTGGTCACATAAGAATTAAAGGAAATGAAATGGCTGATAGAGCAGCAAAAGAAGCTCTTACTCTTCCAGGGTAAAGCTATTTTGTCACCATCTGAACTTGCACGACCTCTGAGAGAAACCATATCCCAAGAATGGCAAAGACGGTAGGACAACAGCGCATATAGCAAATTGAAGACAATAAAGAAAGAGGTTCAACCGTGGACCAGCTCCAGACGCAGCAGTCGTAGAGAAGAGGTCGTCCTCACGCGGCTGAGGATCGGACATACTAGACTGACTCACCTCCACCTCATAACAAAACATCTTATCCCCAGATTTCAAAAGTGTAACTAATCACTAACTATAAAACATATTTTGGAAGAGTGCCCTATTTACACCGTAAGGTTAAAAGATCTCGGAATACCCCAGAATATATCAGCTTCCCTGGGAAATCAAGAAGAAATCGTTACCAAAGTCATCGTGTTCCTGGATATTGAAAGACTTATAGAACATATATGACAAGCTTATAATTAATGATCCTTTGCAGATTTATTATTATTTTATTTATTTATTATTTTATTTTTTTCATTCGTTCATTTCAAGTTCATCTGTTTATTAATCTCAATTCATTTATTGATTTTACTGCTATTTTTTTTTTTAAGTTTATTTATTTATCTATTCTATCTTATTATCTATAAATGTCTATTATAATCCTTATTTATTTATTTTATTCTATCAACCCATTCCTTAATTTTTTTTTATTTTTATATTTTGTAACAACCACCTAAACAGTATTAAGTAGTGTTATTTAGTTGATCGAGCGCTTATGACCTGGATGTTTTGCGCCTAGACATCGAAACTAACAAACCAAGTCCCACAAAATGGTCAGTGTGTGTGGGATAGTGTTGCCCAAAATCGGTCTTGGTCTTACGCTTGGCAAGACCAAGACCAAGGCCGGCTAACTATTGCAAGATCAAGACCATTACCGGTAAAAAAATAATCGATTTTTTTATTACAAATTAAGGAAAAATAGTTACTAATACTTGACAATCTTAGTTATTATATGTAAATAATTGGTATAACCAATACATTTTTGCCATTTAACTCCTCTAATTTTTCATTCGGGCTTAGTTAGGTTTCTCCTATCTAAAAAATTACAGTAATATCTCTATAGCAATATGTAACTGCAAGACTGTTGCGAGACTCTTGCGCAAGACCAAGACCATGACCAAGACTGAGTTTGCAAGACTAAGACTCGTCTAGCATTTGGGCAACACTAATGTGAACAGCCTAGCTTAAAAAAAAAAGTCGTAAGACACTGAAATTGCTTATTTTAGATTTTTATAAGTCTGAGATGTTACAGTAAAATATTCGTAAAAATCGGCTAACTGGAAGTGGCATTTTATATAATGGACTAACACAATTTTACGATTTTCTCGAAGACGATTTTGATTAAATTCATCATTTCAGTGTAAAATTAAGCAGTTTTAAATAAAATGTAGTTTTTATTCTGATTGATGTTCTCTAACATGGCTTAAATGGCTAATTTTCAATATTAGCTTCCCCTAAAGTACCTTTATTTTTTTTAATTTGAAATAATTAACTGTTTCACATTAATCTTTGATATAAAAAATAGTTAAATATGAAATAATTTGATAATTAACTAAAGAAGAAATAAGAGATAGTAACGGAGAATAGTAGTAATTGAGGAACCAAAGGCATCCGCGCTCGCCCGAATGATTAAAACACGCTTCCAAACGTAACATGAGCTTAATATAATACAAACTCCGACAATATTATAAAAATATACATACGTGGTTTTCTTAAATCCTATTGTTGGTATTATTTAATACTTAATTGTATACATTACAGAGATATAAATATTAAATTTTGTATATATATATAAGGGTACTTATACAAATAAGAATACCCACAATGAAATATAGCGTCTATTATTTTTACTTTCATTTCCTCTTTGTCTGAAAATACCTTTTTCTGCTAAAAAGAGGGTAGTACGTTAAAGTTGTGTGATGTGCGCACCGCACCAGAGTCCAAATAACTAAGTACCACAAAATGGTCTGTGTGTGTGTAGGAACAACCTAGCTCAAAAATGAAAAGTCGTACGAAAATGAAATTGCGTATTTTAAGTTTTTATGAGCCATAGATGTTACAGCAAAATTTTCGTAAAAATCGGCAAACCAGAAGTGGTACTTTAGAAATAGAAATAGAAATAGAAAAATAACTTTATTCTGGAACACAGTCCCTTGAGAATAACAAATTAGAACAAAATTAAAATATTACATCTGGCCAAAACAAAATAAATCGAAAAAAAGAAATAATGTAAAAAAATATAAGGTAAAAACTCTATATACAAAACAAACTAAACTATATACAAAACCATTAATACTATGACAAGAAACTTAAAGCTATTTGCTCTTATAGACCAGTATACACTTTTCCGAAAAAAATAAAGAATTAAAAAATAAAAATATATCAAATTCTCTATTAAAATCCGCTCAAATGGTTAGCAAGTATCTGACTGTTTTTGTGATAGGAATTGGAATAGGAGGGATTTGAATGTGGATATGGAGGGGGAATGTCGAATTTTAATAGGGAGGGAATTCCAGAAATTGACAGAGCGAACAATAAAGGAATTTTGGAATGAGGCAGATCTGTGAGAAGGCATGTAAAGGTCAGAAGGTCGAGATCTTGCGGACAGGGAATGGACTGAGGATTTGAACTGGAGAAGGTTGTAGGCGTAAGAAGGACGATGGTTGTTGATGATTTAGTAGAGGAACGTACCTAGGAAATATTGTCTTCGAATGGAGGGGAAGAGCCACCTTAACTGAGTGTAGTGGTGAGAGACATGGGAGTACCTCGGGGCACCAATAACAAATCTTACGCAGCTATTCATTAATCTTTTCAGTCTATCACGGAGCTCCACCGAGAGGCCATCATACACTTTACATAATGGTATGATGATACATAATCGATTAAACACATTTTTACGATTTTCTCAAAAACCGCTCTAACGATTTTGATTAAACTCAGTATATCAGTGTTTTATTAAGCAGTTTTTAATATTATGTAAGATTTATTCTCATTGATGCTCTATAACAGGGCTTAAATGGCTAATTTTCAATATTAACTTTCTCTAATGTACCTTTAATGTTTTAATTTGAAATAATTAATCATTTTACATTAATGTTTTTATACACAAAAACAGTTAAATATAGAATATGAAATAATTTTATAATTAACTAAAGGAGATATAAGAGATCGTAACTGATAATGGTTGCAATGGAAGAACCAAAGGAATACGAGCGCGTCCGAGCTCGCTCGAAAGAGTACAACAGGCTTTCATTCCTAGCATGAGCTTAATATAATACGGACTTCGACTATATTATGTACATATACATATGGGATTTTAATAAATGCTATCGATGGTATTATGTAATATATAATTGTATAGAATTCTGCATTGAAAAAGTGTCGGAATTTATTTATCTCGGATCCCTCATAACTCATGATAATGTTTTGCATTCTGAAATTAAGCGAAGAGTGCTGTGTGCCGATCGTTGTTATTTTTTCCTCAGTCCGTATTTTAGAAGCCGTGCCTTCACCATAGGAACAAAAATCCTATTGTATAAAACAATTATCCGACCGATACTCCTTAATGGCTCAGAAACATGGACTATCTCCAAAACTGAAGAGCAGAATCTAATGGTCTTTGAGAGGAAGATTTTGCGTAAGATACTTAAACTTTGGAGCTGTAAAAGTTGACAAGTTATGGAGACGTCGGACAAACCACGAGCTCAAAGATTTCTATAAAGAACCAGAATGAATAGAATAGAATGGATTGCAGATATATAAAAATTAAAATTTGTATATACAAGGTTCGCCTGTCCTGTTCAATTTGGCATTAGAACATGCCACATTGTCTGGGTGGGACAACATCCGTGCTGGGCTATGCGGATGATCTGGTACTGTTAAGCGAAGACGTTGGAACTATAAAACTAAATACGACAACGTTAATGAAAGCCGGTAAAGAACTAGGACTCGAAATAAACGTGGATAAAACAAAATATATGATTAGCTGCAAAAATGGCGATACTACTGGTGATATCGATATAGATGGTAATATGTTTGAACAGGTAGATAAGTTTAGGTATCTAGGTTCTACGATAACTAGAAAAAACGAAATTGAAGAAGAAATTAAAGTTAGACTGAAGGCGGGAAATGTTTGTTATTTTTCTGTGACAAAACTACTTAGTTCGCGCCTCTTGTCCCGAAACTTAAAAATTAGAATCTATAAAACAATTATCTTGCCTACAGTTCTTTATGGGTGCGAAACTTGGCCGCTTACATTAAGGGATGAGCAGCGTCTTAAGGTTTTTGAAAATAAAGTATTGCGTAGAATATTCGGACCGAAGAAGGATGAGTTAACCGGAGAGTTCAGACGGTTACACAACGCCGAATTGCGTGAACTGTATCCGAGTAATATAATTGAGGTAATTTCATCGCGGCGAATCAAATGGGCTTGTAAAGTTGTTGGACTTAGTAACGAGAGAATTCCTAAAAGGTTAATATTTGCTGTGCCGAATGGTAAGCGTCCGAGGGGTAGACCGAAGCGAAGGTGGGAAGATTGCATTAAAGCCGATCTGAAGGGACTGGGTTTGGACGGCGAAAGGTGGAGGGAGGTGTGTAATAAGCGATTGGTGGTGTCGGCATCGAACCTTCGGGTTCGCTAAGCCTTTTTATTATTATTATTATAGACAAGGTTAATTACACAAGTAAAAATACCCACAATGAAATGTAAATAAACATAGCATCTATAATTTTTACTTTCACTTCCCCTTTGTCTGAAAATACTTGTTTCTGCTAAGATGGATGGTAAGTGAAAGTCGTGTGATGCGTGCACCAGATTGTTTTTAAATTGTTATAGTATCACCGTAAAGTATTATTTTATTATTAATATTAAAAATTTACCATATTTTTAGGTATACACCAATACTGGCTATCTAAAAGGAAAATGGATGGTAAGCAGAGGAGGAAAGAATTTCATTGGATTTCAGGGGATTCCATACGCTCAACCACCAGTTGGACACCTCAGGTTTGCGGTATGTGAGCAATTTTATATTTACCATTAATTTATAATGTACTGTTACGTAGTTAAAAAATGCTGCAAATTATTTCCAAACAATTATACATCTAAAGTAACATTACCTTCGTGACAAAGAAAAAGAAATAAAAGGTGTTTCCAGGCGTTCACATGTCTCACTGTGGTACACCAAGTTGAAGTGGCTATATCCTACTTCCCGACGACAATTCCTGCTTGGTGTTTTCCTTTTCAAAATCCTCAGAACCAAAAACTTTCCCTACATCCTGGAATTCCTTACTCTATCCACTCTCTTAATATTGTTCTTAATCTATAAATGTATATATCCCCTCCCATAAAACTTCTTCCTTCATCAAATCCTTTGTCATTCGTTCTACCTCCTTTTGGAACTCTCTTCCTTCCTCCATACGTCAATCCTCGCCCACCCATTCCTTCAAACAACTCCTGTTCCACCACCTACTCCACATTCAAACTTCCGCAAACATGTAAAATTACTTGCATCTGAATCCTGTTTAATGTCAATCTACTACACAGTTGCAATAGCAATTAACAGTTAATTAGTTTGTATTTTTAATTATTTTAAGCCAGACTAAGACCCATAATTTGTAACTCTGTTATTATTCTTAGAGGGATTCTTATTATTCTTAGTAGTCCCAGAATAAAATTATTTTTTCATTTCATTCCAATTATTAGACAAACCTTTTTTTTTTAATCATTAGTAATATGCTAAAAAAATAGCATTATTTCAGTAACACTTACAAAAAACAAAAACGAAAACAAAGTAATATAACCTTTGCAGTAGATCATATAAAAAACATCTAGAGATCATATCTTTGCTCCTGATTGTCCGATTTTAACAATTTTTTTTTGTTTTTTAGGAAATTACGTAAACTTTTAAATAACAATACACTATTAACAAAAACGTGTATACTTTTTAAGTTTTTCGGAATCTAATTTTACAATTCCTCGTAACTTTTTTCCCACCTTCTTTTCGTTGAAGTATGTTATGTAGATAAATTGAAAGGGCATAGAGAAGAAGACTTTAGCGAAGTTTCATTAAAATCGGTACATTCGTTTAGGCGCTACACTCTTTACCAACGCAGGTTTTTTGGTCGTCATCTTGAAAGGAAAAGGCGGATAGAAATGTCGATGAAAGAGGATCGTCCTCGGGTGACCTTTAATTTTAAATCAAAATTAGAAAAAAAATCGGTCCAGTAGTTTTGGAGCAAATATGCGGACGGCGGACGGCGTACGGAGAAATTTTTTTTTAATTCGTTTTTCGAATTCTATATATCCTGAAACGTAAAACCTCAAATTTTGAGCGGGAGTCAAGTTTTTTATTTTTTTATTAGATTACAATGCTTCATTATTGAAAATAATAAACCAAAAAAAAAAAAAAAAAAAAAGTGAAACTATAGTCGTTCCGCTGGAACATGATACCCAGGGAATAAAGTAGTTCTCAAACACAACCTATCTTATATGCCTTCTCACTAGCGGATCCAGGATTTAATTTTGGGGGGGGGCTTCAGCCAGAAACCTTTTTTTTTCATGTAAATAACGATAATTACTTTAGAAAAACAGAAAGAAACTAACTACCTATAAGAAATGGTGTTTAAGTTATTCCTTAAGTACTTTTAAATGTAATTACACGAACAATAATACTTTAAGAGGTATTTTTTAATTTTCTTTTCCCATAAAACATGGTTATATTTTTCCATTTTGCGGGGGAGGGGGGGGGGAGGGCTTCAGCCCGAAAGCACCCCCGTAGATCCGCCTGTGTGCCTTCTTACAACAGTCATTTACCTCTAGTCTGTGGCATGGACCCCTTTCTTATCAAATTATTAACATCCGTCTGAAACTTCGTGAATAACTTCATCTCAAAATTACTTTATTTACGAAAACTCTTGGAATTGCGGAATTTTCAATCTGGAGGGAGACAAACTTTGTCTATTTAATTAAGTACTAAAAACTCGTAAATACCCAATTGCATTCCACTTGAATCGTAAAATAATTTGAGCATAAAATCGACAAAAAAGTTGGCCTACAATCATATTGGGCCGTTTGGCCTATATAACCTAGTTATTTTGGGGATGGAGGTCACACCAAACAGTTCAACACTTTTAAGGCCACCTTTTTTCTTGATTTTATGATCAAATTGTCCTATGATTAAACAAAGTTTGGCGATCGCCAAATGGAAAACGCACCAATTCCAAGAGCTTTCCTAAATAAATTAGTTGTAGGTTACAATGAGATGAAGCTATTCAGAAGTTTCAGGAGGATGTTAATAATTTGATAAAAAGGGGTCTGTACCATGGACTATTGCTTCCTCCTGGATGCCTGATAATCCTACTATACATCTGAAAAGAAGATGACTTGGAGATGACCTTAGAACTATTTAGGGAGTGCTAATATGGGGCAGTACCTTTACAAGTCTGTTCATGCTATTATTTTTGTTCTGATCACATTTACTAGTTGTATTTTTTTAATTTATTTAATCTTTATTTGTTTTCAGGGAAGAACCCTATACAAATAGAGTCTATGTTCGTATTTAAAAAAAAAAAAAGTATAACAAACATTATTACTCTTATGGTATTATATATATTTTTTTATTTAAGTATTACATTTATAATCTTACTATAAGATTCATTTAAACAACATATTTGGTAAAAAGTCAGACAGTTAAAATAACGCCAATTATATAAAATCTGAAACTCCCACCCTTGCACCCCCAACTTGCACGATATCAATAAATACATTTTATTTTTTAAATATTAATATTAAAATATGTTTTAAAATTCAATTAAAAGATTACTCGCATAAAGAAAGAAAAGAAACAAGAAATAAGACCTGAACAGACTACATTTTCCAATATTAATCAAAGGACAATATTCCAAATTACCCTTTCAGTTTTCTATAATTTGAGATATTAGAAATGAAAAAATATAATTTTCTCATATCTTATATAGTGGCTGGCTCAAATATTTCCATCCCATGAAGATTACTCATATCCTGATAAATTCTTACTCTTAAGCTATTGTATATTGGGCATTTAAATAATACGTGATAAATCTTTTTCTATAGTATTACACATTTGAACTCAAGTTGTGGAGTGAATTTTACAATTTTATTGTTAACTGAAACTTTGATCATGTATTTTTCCGAGAGGCGAATCTGCAATAATAATCTGGTATATTTGAAATTAGTCGGCATCAACAAATACTGGGAGATTTGACCGTTGTTTAAAAAAAAAGATTCAAATGTTCACTATAAGCTGAGCTATGCAAGGTTTTCTTGTCACCCTCCTGCAAATGTCGTTTATATATATTTAATATCCTGTCGGTATTTGCTCTAATTATGGCTAAGTTGGTTTCATAAACTATATCACATTCACCAATAACATATAACAATACTTTTAGCTCAGCACACCAGTTGTATTTATTTATTACAGTTGTAAATATCAATAAAAAAAAAAATTCAACAATCTAACATCGTTATTTTTTATCCAATGAATTCAGGATCCTGTTCCAATAGACCCATGGATGGGGGTGTGGGATGCAACTTATCCTAGAAACCCATGCGTCCAGTGGAATTATCTTGAAAATGGCCCGACGGAAGGAAGCGAAGATTGCTTACATTTGAGTGTGTTCACGCCTGCGGTAAGTTTATACATTATGATATTCTTAAAATTAAATTAATAAAAAAAGAATTATGTATTAATCTTCATTTCGATTTAGTCAATGATAGCACCAGAAGTTAGTTCCAAATGTGTTCCATTATAAAATTGGGTCTTATTTTCTTAAGTATCGCCAGTTACTTTTTTGTCACTTTTTAGAACTGTTACAAATTTGTAAAATACACATGATTTAATAAATTATAACGGTTGTACTAATGAGTTTAATCTTAATCATAAACTCAGTATTTTATTCAGAGTGTGAAATTAAAAAAAAATTAACATCTTAAAAATAAGAAGTATGTAAACATGACTCATATATTTGTGAGTTTGTTTGGAGAAGATTTGAAGTTTTAATTTTATTTAATAAAATGTTGTAAGCAATGAGAAACTTATGGTTTCCGGAAGATTAATATTTTGCATTGCTATTATTCATAGTCATTTGTAATAACCTTAATCGACCTGGGCCTCAGAAACAAGCTTCCGTCAGGCTTCTCTATCCACAGCTGTTCTCCTCCAGGCACTAATGGATCCAGGATTCAATTTCGAGCGGGGGGAGGGGAGGGCTTAAGCATGAAAACTTTTTTTTATTTCTATATGACTATAATTACTTTGGAAAAAAATCTATATGAAATGGTCTTCCGGGCTGAAGCTCTCCTTCCTCCCCCATAGATCCATCCACCTATGCCTCCAAGTCTGTTTTAACATTTTCCATCCACTGCTGTTGGGGTCTTCCTCTTTTGGGCTAAGTTTCCCTGGCAACCTCTCCGTCCTCTCTACATGACAAATTCATCTGAGACGGGAAAGCATCTCAATACTATATTGTCACTATTATTATTATTCGCCACTGATCACTTATTCTTTTGGGACCATATATTCTTTGGAATTTCTTTTAAAAAAATATCAACCTCCTGCTTTTCTGGGTCAAAACCCACCCTTAAGTAACGAATGACTTGATAGTGGTTTTATAAACTTTTACTTTGGCATCCCATGTCAGTTCTTTTGATTTTAGAATTTTTGCCAGGGCATAAAAACGCCTATAGCCTGCTGTCATTCTGGCTTTTATTTCTGTCTGAATTTTTCTTAGGTGTGTCTGCCACTCTCAGGTATTTAAATTCTTTTTCCATTGGAAAACAGTGCTTATTGATTATAATGTTTTCCTGAATTGCTATATTACCTTGTAGGATTGACTTGAACATAAAACAAATTCTAGTATAAAAACTTGTACTCATTTTTCAATTTACTGTATGGAAAGATATTCTTTCTTCTTTTCTATTCTTCCCATTTTTAAATGTTTTGATACAGTCGCTGAAAAAATCTATATACACAAAACTATTCAAAAATTGGAAGAAGATAAAGTACATAAAAGACAAACTTGCTCTGAAGAACAAGAAACTGCTTCCAGTGATGGTATATATACATGGAGGCTTCTTCGAATTCGGATCTGGAGAAAATGCAAGAGAATTAGGAGGTCCAGAGTACTTCATGGACGAATCTGTTGTACTCGTGAAGATCAACTATCGGCTTGGACCATTAGGTAAGTAAATATTTTATTATTTACAATGTTATAAATAATAAAATAAATAACAAGGCTGAACAGAAAAATAAAGGTCAACATCTGGCTAAAATCTATTACATTAAATTTAATAAGCAAAAAAAAAATCATCAGAAAATACCTAGTCTGTTCATAAATATTTTTACATGGAAATACACAGATTTAAACAGAAAAATTAATTTTTTCAAAAACTTTATTCAAAAATAAAATGTATATCTATAGAGAAAAACAAAAAAAGAAATTACTCAAAATGTTCTCCTGTTGCCTTAACACAGACATTTAATCTCCATGGCCAGACATCAACAGCAGCACCCAACACTTCTTGAGGAAAGCTCTCAACTGCTCAGACCAGGGATTGTTTGAGGCTTTCCAAGTTAGTTTGTGCTCTGTGGCATGCCATCTTCTACAGTTCGGACCAAAGCCAATAATCTAATGAGTTGAGATCAGGGCTTCCTGAGGGCCAATCCGAGGCAGAGGCGAACTCTGGAATGTTCTTTTGCAGCCACTGCTGAGTTGACCTAGCTTTGTGAGCTGGAGCAGAATCCTGTGATTAAATTTTTCTTCAATTGTAAAAATTTTCTCATCGCTAAACAAAATCTTTTGATGAAGACCATTGGTGTAACGGCCAAGGAGCACTTTGCATCTATCCACTCTAAGTTTCTTTAGGGAAGTGGTTAGTCTTTTTTCTGTCATTCTTCGAAATGCACCCATCATAAGGTCACATTTTATTATGCGAGACATTGATCTGACAGAAATTCCCATTTCCCAAGACATGATTTGTTCTTTTCGAATGGGATTTCTTCTGATTCGAGCAGCCACTGCTTCCACTGCATTTGCCGCTCTCACAGTGTGAGGATGGCCCGATCGAGGTCTGCCACATACACATAGGGTCTCATTATATCTCTTCTACTTATAGTGCGGTACATGAACATACGGCCAATACACAAAGGTTTCAAAGTGTTGAAAATCTCTGACCTACATTTTCTAACTTTGTGTAAGGTGATCACAGCTATCAGGTTTCCTTTATCACATCACTCATTGTTAACTGTGCGAAAGAAAAATAGAAACTAATTGGGAATATTATCCTGAAATAATTCTGACATGTAAAGAAAATAATCTGATAGAGGTAAGATTATCTAAATAATATCCAAGGATGTAAACAAAGTTCAGCTTTTGTAACAGTATTTATGGCAGAACTATGTATATAGAATAAATCTGTATCCAAGAGGTAAAGAACACCTTGTCCCATTATTGTATTTATCCACGGAGACCATTTTTCATAACCTTGATCTATTAAAATTAGTTTATAAATTGCTTATTAAAAAAATGGACATGTTGTCTTTTGGCATCAGGATAATTGTATAAATTATATGTTGTATTAATCCACACAAAAGTTTTAAAAGTTGTAAACATATTTAAAAAGCATAAAATAGATAGTAGGTATTAACGTTAATGTTAAAATTTATTATGTTCACGACGGTCAATTCTATTTGTGTAGGAGCTTTTCCCGAAAACAAATAAATAATAATATTAACGTTAAGGTATTTGATTAATTCCTACTTATTTTTATTTCTTTGTATTTAAAATTATTTTAACATTTTAGGATGTTTTTCAATAAAAAATATTCACTTATTTTTTATTATTAAAAATTCTCTCAGTTACATTTATAATATTTTGAGTTAAAAGAATAAATAAAATTAAAACTGATTTTAAGTGAAAAAAAAAATACTGCTTTTCTACCAAAAATTCTGCTTTTTAATTTCCACATTTTGTAAGTGTCCGTTAAGAGTGGTTATTAGATCTCTCTAAAATAAAAATTGACACTTTGCGCCCGTTAGTAAAGTGACCATTGCAAGTAAGAGGGATGCAAATACTAGGTCTCAACCTATAGATTTATATATCCCCTCCCATAAAACTACTTCCTTCATTCGTGCTACGCCTTTTGGAACTCTCTTCCTACCTCTATACATCAATCCTCCTCCATAAATTCCTTCAAACAACTCCTGCTCCACCACCTACTCCACATTCACACTTCCGCTAACATGTAAAATTATTTATACGGGTATACTGTTTAATTTCAATTACTGCAAAATCGCAATAGCAATAAGCAGTTAATTAGTTTGTATTTTTTATTATTTTAAGCCAGACTAACACCCATAAATTTGTAACACTGTTATTATTCTTAGGGGACTGTGGTCCCAGAATAAAATTATTTTTTCATTCATTCATTAAAATTCCTATACTTCAAGTCTAGGATGTTTAAAAACTATATGTAAGATGTTTTATTGTGTATATTTAGTTTTAAAATTAAGCCCAAAATAATCTAATTGCTTGGTTATGAAAATTTTTAAAATATGTCTTATGAACCTCATTTATAGGGTTCCTAAGCTTTGAGGAAAAAGAACTCTCAGGTAATTATGGTCTCAAAGATCAAGTATTGGCTCTGAAATGGGTGAAGAATAACATCATATACTTTGGAGGCGACCCAAGAAATATCACCATCTTTGGGGAGAATGCTGGAGCAGCCAGTATACATTTCCATTTGCTGTCCCCATGCAGTCAAGGTAAGATTTATTATAGTACGAAGTATCATGTGTATTATTTAAAAATAATTTAGGTAAGTTAGATATGTACTTAGTTTTCCCTTATGAATGAACTCATTCATGAATGGAAAGACATTTGTGATGCAAAATCCTCCACAAACCGCAGATTAAGAACCTCTTGTTTAAGTGGTTCATAGGAAAAAGATAATAAAAAAAAAAAAAAATGTGTATATCCTTGTAGTAGACATCCCCCTGTGTTTACTCCTTTAGGTGACATTGAGTGAGGGAATGAGAAGGAATATATAGGAATGTGAGGCTGAACGATGAATTGTATACTCAATTATTAGTGGACAAATTATTCATTGAAAAGTCTCACATCAATATACAATCGATAAAGAAGAAAGAAGGAAAAGGGCGGATCAGGTTGCGGAGAAGAGAGGAGGGACTTGAGGCTGAGACATGGATGCAAAAGGATGTTACCTGAGATGAAAGAGGCAGGACATTGAAGACCAAGAATATCAAGCCTACAGTTATAAGACTTTAATAGATTCACTTATTACAGTTGTAAAATAAATTGTTTTGTTAGACAATAGTGAAAAGTCATTTATTTATTTAGTTGTCCCACAGGCCTCACAATTGAAGAATAACAAATCAGGTGAGTCAATTCATTTAAAGTGTGTCCCACACTCATATATATATTCTTATTGTTTCTCCTCACTCAGTGTCACAAAGGTATTAGATTCCCAACAACAATTAAACACCCTCAAAAAGTCTATATCAAGTGCTGGGGTTTTGTTTTAATAATCATGAGTGTAAATAACCTAGTTCCCCGATAAAAGCGAAAGGCTATTCGCAATTCCCGCCAAAAACAAATTATACAATTTAAACTTTATTAGGTTATTTACATCGTAATGTTTGTAAGGTATTGTAAGCTGATTTTCGAATTCTCATGGTAAGCAATATATCTACTTTCTGAATCTTTTTTCAGGCTTGTTTCATAAAGCTATTGTCAGCAGCGGTTCAGGATACTCACCATGGGCTCTTGCCAAGAATGGTAAAGCGCGTTCTATTGCGCTCAAGACTGCACATCTTGTCGGATGCCTCAGGAATACAACCAGAGAGATGGTGGGGTGTCTTCGTAGCATTGATGCCCAATATCTTGTAGACCAGAGGCGGGCTTTGATTGTAACTATACTTTTACTGTTTCTTCATTTTAGAGATTCACATTAATTATTTATTCATTCAGATTCAGATTAAAGTAATTATTGTTCAATTTTTTGTATACCACGTACAGTAGACTTGAACCCAGAGCCGAAAAGGCCATAGTATTTTAAGCAAATTTTCAACTTAACAGACTGATAGTACTCCTTTTAGGTATCATGAAAATGTCGATTTAAGGTTTTAAGAGCATTTGAACCCATCAAAAAGTTCAAAATTTTGAAGCATATTAAGAAAATTTTCTCTTTGTCGTCTTAAGATACAATTTTGAATAATAAATTGAAAGTATAACAAAAAAAAAATTAAAATTAGCAGATTATAATTATATTTCAAATATATCGTGAAAATGAAATCGTTCATTTATTTAAAAAACATTTTTATTTTTAAATTTACTCGATATACAACAAAAACTGAAACTTTAGGAAATTATTTATTTGTATTAACATTTCCATGTTGGGCCTACTATTCTTGTTGATCTTTAAAATGTCAAACATCAATTTTAATCTATATCTTCAAAAAAACCCATCAGGTGGTTTTCGATCCTATTTTTTCCTTTTCACCTCTCTAACACGGCATAAGGTTAAGATACAATTTTAAATAATAGACCATTGCAGAGAGGATGAAATGCTGAGTATCTCCCTTGCTTATAGTATGCAGGTCTGAATTTTAGTTTCTGAGATGTTTTAATCCATATGCAAACAACTTCAATTCGTTAACTCACAAACGAGCTATGGATTAAAACATCTCAGAAACTAAAATTCGGACCTGCATATCGGAGGCATAAGAAATGTTCAGTATTCCATTATCTTTAATGACCTATTATTCAAAATTGTATCTTAACACTAGGCTGTGTTAAATAGGCAAAAAAGGGAAAAAAATAGTGTTGAAAAACAACTGATAACGAGTTTTATCGAATATATGGATTAAAATATCTCAGAAACTAAAATTCGTATCTGCATACTGCAAGCAAGGGAAATGATCAACATTTCATCCTCTTTGTAATCACCTATTATTAAAAATTGTATCTTAACCCTATGCCGTAAGGGAAAAAATAGGATCAAAAACCAACTGATTAGTTTTTTTTTTAAGATATGGATTAAAATTGGTGTTTGACGTTTTAAAGACCTACAAGAATAGTGGGCCCAACATGGAAATGTTAATGCAAATAAATAATTTCCTAAAATTACAGTTTTTGTCATATATTGAGTAAATTAAAAAATTTTTCTTGTTTTACTTTCAATTTATTTAAAACAGACATATTTCTATAGCAGATAAATTTTGATTCCTCTTAAATGTTTGCGACTGAGAAATTTTAATGTATATTAAAAAAAAAAGAATTGAAGTTTAGTGCCACACACACTAACTCCACAATCATCATGTAACTGCTATATAGACATTATAAATCATCCACTTGTCATTTACATTGGACATACAAAAATACTCCATTGTTTTTCAGGAAATTTTTATAAATAGCAATTTATTGATTCTTGTTATTATTAATTTACAATTTTTTAAATATTTTATGAGTGATAAATATTCATGACCCAGTCATTTTAAAGATTTTTATATATTTTAAAAATGACTGCATCCTGACTATTTATCACCCATGATATGTAGAATGGTCGACTAACTTTTTTCAATAGTTACCATTTTAATTTACAATTCTTTCCAAAGGCCTGATGGTATAGACAATTACAACACACTTGTTTCTTTATTCCATTGCCGAAAAAAAAGAACACCTATCTCTGATTTATACTTCTAGAATATTTTAGTATTAATAGAAATTGATTATTATTATTATTATTATACTTAGCTAAGACTGTTGTGTTTTCAGACAAACTATGTTGATCCTGTGTGCCTCTACATTCCTGTTATAGACCACAATGCCAATAGACCTTTCCTTCCTGACTACCCGTCCAAGCTTCAGCCTGCAAATGTTCCGGTGTTGTTTGGCATAAATTCAGCCGACGGTCTTGTGAAGACTGGTTGTAAGTTTCATCTTTATACAACTTCTTATATTATGTCTGCTGTTGTTTTTCACATCTAAAAAAAAATTTGAATCATGGCTAATTTAAAATCCTATAAAAAAATTACTTGTCTCTATAACTAACAAATTGTAGTAGAAAGCCCCCTGTATTTACTCCTTTAGTTGACATTGTGTGAGGGAATGAGAAGGAATATATAATATATAGGAATGTGAGGATGCACTGTGAATAGTACTCAATTGTGCAGTGGACAAAGTGTTCTTTGAAAAGTCTCATATCGATAAATAATCGATAAAGAAGGAAGAAGGTGGGAGATACCGAAAGGATCCAGCAGGTAGCAAAAGCTGAAGAGAAGAGAAGGATTCTTAGCCGGGACAGGTAGAAAGGAGGTTGTCAGAAGAGAGGAGGAAGATGGACTTTAGGCCTGGACAGGAACACGAGAAGATGTCATCTGGGAAGAGAGCCTTACTACATTGAAGACCAAGATTATCAAGCTGACCGTTCACTTATATATATTCATTTACTATCAGTTGTTAAAATAAATTTGTTTTGTTAGACAGGAGTGAATAGTAATTTTATTTAGTTGTCCTATAGGCCTCACAATTGAAGAATAACAAACCAGGTGAGTCAATTCATTCAAAATGTATTTACTAAGTCCCACATTTCAAATATATATTCTTATTGTTTCTTCTCACACAGTGTCACAAAAGTATTAAATTCCCAACAACAGTTAAACACCCTCAAAAGTCTATATCCAGAGCCAGGGTTTTGTTTTAATAATTCACGAGTGTAAATAACCTTAATCCCCGATATAAAAGTGGAAGGCTATTCCCTATACCCACCAAAACATCTTTATTTTAAATTTAACTTTCAGTAGGTTATTGACAAAATACAGAGCTATCAATAAACAACGTTTATGTTATACCAATTCTTCCTGGATCATATAGATGAGACAGAGAGAAACTAAATTAAAAGTGGATATTTTTTTCATGAAACCTTTAATTTCATAAATTTTAATAATTAATATGATCATTCTGTATTTTCAGTTTACACAAAATATGGGCCATTTGATTGGACCTCAATTGATTACCACTTCACGCACTATTTTAAAGAGATATTGCTGCTTAACCCAGATATTATTGGAATAGAAGAAGAAATAGCTGAAATAAGACAATTTTACTTTGGCTTTGATGTATTAGGAGAACAAAGTTATTTTAACTTGACCAATGTAAGTTTTTTTTTTATTATCTCTTAATTAGAAATGAATTATTGATATGATTTTTACTAGAAATACCCAGGGGCGGGGTTGCCGAGCGGGATAATGTGTATGCATAACACTGCCGTTGCCCGGCCACCTGATATATGAGATAATTTGATTAAAATAATTACAAGTTTGCGTCCTGGTGCCGAGAGGTATTTTGACTCTGACATTAATCCTCTGCCCTTACCCCATAGCCTGGAAAAATCCTTGTATAGCCTAAAAGGCGATGAAGATGAGGACAATAAAAAAAAAAAACACACTAGAAATACATCATATCTAATGATTTTGGCTACTTTAGAAAAAAAAATTGAAGTTTATTCTGAGAGCTATCCCTTATATCTTATTTCTCTATGCTTCGAAATTGGGTTTAAACCAAATATAAGGTCCTATCATGTTCTAATGTCATTAATAGAAGTATCAGAATCAAAATTTCATGGATGGCTAGCAAATCATAATATCCGTTTTTATTTTTATTTAAAAAATAAATAAAAGCTATATAAACATTTCATTAAGATTCAAAATTACGACAGCGGTAAGTTAGTGGATTGAGAACGAGAACAAAGTTAGTTTTGAAGATTTTGAGATGGACACCAAGACCAGGTAAGGTACCAGGCACTCCATTTTAATTCAAAATCCATTGATTAAATCATCATTGTGATAAAAAAAATCTTCCAGAAATAACACGAAAAAAGTTATTAAGAAATTGAAATTTTATTTGCACATAACTCAAAAAATATATACAAATCAGAGTGATGAAAACTACAATAATTAGAAAGATTTCCTAAAAAATAAATAAAAAGAAAAAAAAATCACAGCTTTTTTAGCAAAGATACCTCTAATTATAATTTGTATATGTGTTTTAGTTTATTACTTTACAAAATTAACTATTTTAAGAAACAGAAAAAAAAAATTAATTTCTCCCTCTCAAAATATATTATATTTATTTATTTACATATTATATTATCATATCTAATGAATTTCCGGAATTCATTTAATAAATAGATTATAACTAATAAATAAAAATTTCAGTTATTTACAGATGGTTGGTTTTTCATACCAATGATTCAGACTTTTAAGAATCATCCAAATAGTGTTTACCTTTATAACTTAGATTATGTTGGAGACAATTCATTTGCAGATGTCTACGCTTCTACAAGAGTAGTCAATGGTATGATATTAAATTGCATGTAATGATAAAATTAATTAAACTTCATACAAACTATTTTCAATTTTTAATTATTAATAATAAAGTTGTAATATTATGTATCATTTATTTGTACTTTTTTTTTTTAACTTAATAAGAGGATAATTTAGATTTGTACTATCAATGTACACATTTAAAAAGTTGAATTGGTTCTCTAAAATATTGATGTTTTCTTTAGGTGCTTGCCACAACGATGATACAATTTATTTATTCAATTCAACAACTAATCCAAGATTTAGTCCATTTTCTCCTAAAGATGAACATTTTTCCAAAACATTGGTCAAAGCCTGGGCAGATTTTGCACGTTTTGGGTAAGTTTATTATTGATATAAATATATATTTTTTAATTATTAATTCAATTAAATTAATTATCATTTCCAATGGAAACATTTACTGTTTAAATATAAAATCAGATGGGAATTGGAAAATCATGTGAGTCAGTCAAAAGTTTTATTAATGAAATGATATCTCATCATAGTAAAAGTTGTTTATAATCATCTAGTCTTAACTTAACTATAGGCACAGACTTTTGATTTGATTGGATGGATAAAAAAAAAATATTTTTTTTACCTCAAATTTTGGAGTAAGGTGAAGGAAATTAATTTATTAGGAATTCTTATGGTTGGAGGAACTGAGAAAATATTTAAAAAAAGTAAAAAATCCTTCACGAAAACATGTTTGAGGAATGGAACCGGTGGTGGGTAAGGACCAGTAAAGTGGCAACCCTGAGAATATTTTTCCTTACCATCAGTTTGTGGATAGTAGATGCATAGGTTATACTAGATAACCAGATCTCACAGCTATTTACAGGACATGGGAAATTTCAAACAAAGCTCGTCGCTCATGGGAAGAACATCAATTCCTTACGTCCCAATTGCGAAGTACCAGAGACAGATCCCTGCACCACATATGAGATATTATGGGCCAAGCTTATGAGGGAAGTTTATTGCTCTACACTCTACACAAGAAACTGAGCTCTACACTTTAATGAAGAACGAGTTCCCCCAGTTCATTAGTAAATAAAATTACTGCCACTTCAAGAAATTTATATTGTGTGCTCAGTCCATTTCTTGGAATGGACTAAAGAAATTAGCCAGGGAAGCTGCTTTACAGAGGAGGAGTAAAAGAGAATAATAGCCAAATTCAGGGACAGAACGCACAGCACAAGATTTAACTGTCAATAGCTTACTTGCAGCAGTGAATTTTTACTTAGGATTCGCAACAACTTTACTGCCGCAACCGGGTGGTTGTATACTGCAGTATGGGTATAGTGCCTAATTGTCAGGGAAGAGAGAAAAATAAAAAATCGGATGTGTCCACTCACACGACTTTCCTACCTATTTCAGAAAAGTTTTTATATCTTAACATATCTCCATCAAGAAACAACAACAAATTGAATTAGATTTATTTTCCTGAAAATTGATCAAAGAAAGATTTGAGTACGATTTATTCTATAAACTAAAGCAATGTAAACCGGCTTAAAGTAGATTAGTGTAAAAATTTCAATACCCTCAAATATTGCTGATCAAAAACTTTTTGCCATAGCCTAATTTTGTCAAACAATAATTTCTGTTAAAAGTAGAGGAAATAGTGAAACTTGTGTGATGCGGGCAACAGATTTTCTTACTTTCACTTAGTTATCTTTTTTCTCTCATTTACCCCTTTCTGACACCAAGATATGAACCTGTAATCTTACATTGGAAATTGAATAAATGTAACTTCATTAATAGTTGTCCAAAATGAACAATTTTTATACAGTTTTGTAGGGAATTTCATTACCTTACAGAAAAACAGGCTAAAATTTTTTTGACCTCAAGGGCCTCTGAAATGTATAGATCTTTCAAAAACCGCATATGAGAAATTTCAACCGATTGCAATAATTTCCTTACCTAGTATAGGTAGTAAAGAAATAAATTACAATAGAAAATAGAATAAGCTGAATCATCGCTAATACTGGTTCAATTCTGAGTATTTTTTGTTGGTAATTTAATTACCTTTCAAAAGTTTTATTATAAATTTTACCATAGAATGTATACTTAGCGAATTAGGCCCCAAAACATTTTTCTTTTCTTTATAACTTTTTTTCTGAATTTTCTCGGGAATTTAGTATATTGAAAAGACGATTATTAGAAAATTATAAGAAAGTTTCATCAAAATCGTTAGAACTGGTATCGCACTACAGTCTATAGAAAAACATGTTTTTCATTTATTGCACAGCAGCTATTAAGCATGGAGCATCCAATTTGTGCCACAGGCATCAGTAGTCAAATCCTACAAAATAAAAAAAAGAAGCAACAAAATTGGTTCACTAGTTCTCGAGAAAATATTCACACAGACAGACAGACCAATAGCTAAAAATGTGTTTTTCGAACTGAGGAGGCTCTGAAATGTATAGATCCGTCAAAAACCGCATATCGGAAATTTGACTCAATTTCAATACATTTCTTACCTAGTATAGGTAGGAATGTAAAAAGACTGGAAAAGATACAAAAATGGTGAATATATTTTAGGATTAAAAAATATTTACAAAAATATAAATGTACAAAGATGGAAAGAAATAGTATCTGAAATGATCATTAACAAAAGAAATAAGTGTAATAATCTGATATATCAATATACTAATGAGTTATTAAAATAATTTTAATATCTATTTATCAGATTGCTATAAATATTTATTTTGTCAATTATCATTTAATATTTATTTTATTAATTTTTGTACATTTAATAGGTTTAATATTGTTTGTATCTTTTTTAGCCCTGGTAAAGATCCACAACTAGGTCAGAACACCATTTCAATAAAATGGTTTACAATATTTAACATTATTTATGACAACGACCCTGAACTATCTCTTCTTTTGTTATATATGTTAACTATTAAATATCCAATATTTTTTCTCTAAATAAATAATTTCTGTTTTATATAATTAAATTTATTTATAATCTTTCAGAGACCCAGTTAGGAGTCAAGGTATTACCCTTGGTGATTGGAATAATGGTGGAGATTACCTGGAAATGGGCCCCATGGGATTTTTAGTAAAGAAAAGTTTACATCAAGAAGTCATCAGATTTTGGTTTAGATTTAATCCAATGCTGACACATTATATTTAATAATAGCAGTCATGTTTTAGTTAGACAAATAATGAAATTTTTAAATAAATATCATTAAAAGAAAAGAATTCTAAACATAATATAGTATCAGAGGTTTCTCAATAAATATAATTCATCTATTTATATTCAGTAGAAAAATAAAACAAAATGATAAATGAATATTTATTAATAAGAATTATAAAGAAATGATGTGTTAATATAAATTTTTTATTTTAATTACTTTATAATAAGAAGTCATCAGGTTGAAAAGTAATAAATATTATAATATAATTCATGAATCAGCTACAATAATTCATAAATAAATGTTTGTGTAAACATTTGTTAAATGAAATTTGTGTTACCAACAATGAACTGCCTGTTTAACTTTTTTTTTTAATATGTCTATTTAACTTGAAAGAAAAAAAAAAAAAAGACATATCCTTTAAGTTAAATTGTAAAATCATACTAAGAATGAACAAAAGAACTAATGTAATTTGCAGTTGGTAACATTGTATATATTTTGTTAGTTCTTAAAATTGTTTTATTAGAATCTATAAAATTGTTTGATATAGTATTATCTTATTGTTATGTATTTATATATGTTTTGTTATTTTTTTACAATTTTTTATAATATATTTATTATTTTTTCTAAGAATTGTTTTCACTTTATTTATTCCAATTATTCATTATGTGTGCCTAAGGTCTATGATAACTAGAAAAAACGAAATTGAAAAGGGATGAGCACTAAGGGATGAGCAATGTCTTAAGGTTTTTGAAAATAAAATATTGCATAGAATATTCGGACTGAAGAGGGATGAGTTAACTGGAGAGTTTAGATGGTTTCACAATGTCGAATTGCATGAACTGTATCCGGTTAATATAATTGAAGAGATTACATCTTGGTGAATCAAATGGGCTTGTAAAATTATTGGGCTTAGTCACCAACCATGTATTGTCTCAATCTCAGTTTTCTAGTAAAAAATTATTTTTTTCTTTCAAAACCTATATAAAATGACAGTGAAATTTATTTCCACTCCTACAGAATAATTAATGCATTTTGAATTATATATTTTGTTAAAATTTTGTTAACAGTGAAGTATGTTTATGTATTTTCAAACTTTGTCCCACCACTTTGATGTCATTACCAAGCAAAAAACATAACATCAGATATTTAAGCGTTGAAAAGAGGGAACAGTGGGGAAATTTCTTCAGAGTGTAGTACTAGCCATGAAGTTTAAGGACAGCCACCAGCGGATAGACCGACCAGTTGGAGAGCCTCCCTCTACGTATCCATTTCTTATTCGTTGAGTGTGTACCTTTATTGTTGTCATTACCACTGCGTATAATATCTCGCTTCCTACTCAAATTATTTCATCTACTATAATTCATGTTTGACAATGGTTTTTAGCAAGTCAGTTGGTAACAAAAAAAAAAATTATAATACTAGTTACACAGCGGTTCTGGCTGCATAAAATACATGAAAATGCCATTACCAAGATGTAAATTCGTGTCATTCCCACAACCGAATTATTAGCTTCACTCACTTTAATTACTGAGCAAAAATCACTTTTGATCTTGGCCATTTGCTTAGATAAAGCTGAGCAGCAATAGAAGATGTAGGTATTAAGAAAATTGTATTTAAATATCATCAAAATCATTAAAATTTTATCATGAAAATTGCCCATAATCTGTGATTTTAGAATTAACAGAAGTGGCTTCTTACCAAAAGCCCCCTTTAAATCCGTAGTGTTTTTGAACATGTATTTGGTAATAATATCCTTTTGTTGCATCATAGCACACTATTCCCTGATTGCCGAAAATAGCTGACTATTCATAATCCTGTTTACATCTGAGATAGCTGCTTTGACTCATATTATTTGTTTAGAATTGGTTATGTACTCTTGCCTTTTTAATATTTAAATATGCAAAATAATAAATTATGTTAGTAATAAAATGTCTTCTGCTAAAAAATAAGTTGATGTAGTTCGTTTACTATCGACACAAAATGAAAGGGATGAAGAAACTCTTACATGATAGTAAATTAATACAAAGCCATAAAAATTAAATAATTCTTTTACATTTTCTTCTGTCAAAAGTGATTTACACAGTGAGATTAAGAATTTTTTTTTAGATGTTTTATTTATATTACATTTTATAAAAACATTATTTAAAAAGTGGAAATATTAATTTACATTAAATAATAAATTGATAGGTCCTAATATTCACAAATTACAATAGCAAAATATCCAATGATGGAAATTAAGCCTGGCGTTTCTTATCAAAGTAGTTGTGGTAGTGAGATCTGCAAATGTAGTCAGTTTCATCCTCGCCGAATGGGCAGTCATCCTGATCATCGCAGACCCATGGTCTTGGAATGCATTTAGTCTTCGAGGATCGTTTGTCGCACTAAAATTGAGTTCATTATTATTTGGAATTAATAATAATAAAAATATGTATTTGTTTTAATACATACTTTATTTTTTGTACTTAGTTCCAAATAAATAATCTGAGGAATACTTTTGAATTTTTTTAAAATGCAGTCTGAATTTTTCTAATATAAATTTGGGTGCTCCTCTAGATTAAAAATGAACTTGATTAGCAATAATACATTAATATCCTCCTACCCTCCTAGATTTTTCAAAGCATTTGACACAGTTGACCACAACATCCTTTCTAAATTTCAAAATATCCCTTTATCCAACAGTGTCCTGCGTTGGTTCAAATCCTTCCTTTCAGATCGATCCCAGTATGTAGTAGTCCCAGGTTAATCTCCTTCTAAGACACTTACCCTCTCCTGTGGTTTCCCTTAGGTTCCTCCTCATCTCCTACTCTGTTTGTTATTTACATTAATGACCTTTCTCTCCTGATCCATCACTCCCAATACCACATCTATGCCGATGATTTAAATATCTGTGACTGGGCGGAATCTAACAAGTTGAAGTTCAATGCGAAGAAGACTAAGGCAATTTTGATAGGCTCTTATTATGTGCTTAAAACTGGTCCTAAAATCCCAATCCTGTTCCTACCTGATAATCTCATAAAATTTTATCCCACTATAAAGAACCTTAGAATACCCTTCAACCAAACCCTTTTCTGGAAAGACCATGTATCCAATATATTCTGCCGTTCCTTTTCCATTTTAAAACTTCTGAATTATCTCCACCACCTATTTCCATTTGAACCCGTAGCTCCTGATCACTTCTTTAATATTTTCTCACTTCAACTATTGCTGTACAGAATATGGAGGTGTCTCTCTCCCAAAATGAAACAAAAACAATAAAATATAAAATCTATCGGAACTGATTAAAAACAAAAGTTAATTTATCATTTAAAGTCCTGTTAATAATAATGGTTTTATAATATATAAGAATAAATAAGTTTAGTTTATGATACAGTATAATGTGTTCAAACCAAAAATTCTTTACTTACGCTGAATTCATAATTTGGGTCACAGAAGAAATCATCCTCATCATCATCTTCATCATCATCATCATCAACACAATCATATTCATCAGATCCATCAGAACAATCTTTATAACCATCACACATTTTTCTTAGAGATACGCATCCACCTCTGTGGCATCTATAAAGATATATCAACATTTTTAATTAAATTTAACGATTTAGTGCATCATCCTGTAAGAAAATAAAATTCTGTTCACTCATTCATAGAAATATTTGAGATAAAAAATTTACTTGAAATGTTTTCTATCGCAGTAGCTGAAGCCAGTCACGTTTACTGGTGGAGGCTGCTTTTGGCAGTTCTCTTTATTTTCATCCCAACTAAAAAAAACATAAATTATCATTATGATAACACAAGTTTCAGCTTCCAAGGTTATCGTATAAATTTATATCATCGATACTTTTTCTAAGAAAGTTGTAGTTTTCTGTAAGTTTTTCCTCACCATTTTGCCTCATCTTTAAAGTTTTTGGCCTAATATATTTTTGATTAATTATTTATGATAAGAATTGAATTCTGGTTGAGAGTAAAGTTGTTGAATTATGGTATGATATACATGGTAAGTCCAAGTTCACTTATTTGTACAAATAAGCAATATGGCACATACATAGATATCTGCAAGATATCAGTAAAGTGTAGCTGAAATATCTAAAGTACAAAATAACTTTATTTTACATATATTCGTAAGATTGATTACTGAGGAGATGGAAAAATAAAAGATGTTTAAATGAGGTCAAGGATGAGGATTTCCGTATAGAGGTTGGTAAGGAATTCCAAAACGAGGTAGCACGTATTATGAAGCATTTTTTACAGGAAACAGTTCTACGAGAAGGAATAAACAGATTTGAGGGTGGGGATCTTGTGTTGAACGAATGAACAGAGGAGCAAGGAATATCGGAAAGCTGGATAGAGCCACTTAAACACAGCATAGCAACTGGAGACGTGGGGACCTCAAGGATGAATCTAATGAAACAATTCATTAGTCTCTTTAATCTGATCTCAAGCCCACCAGACAGTCCACCGTACACAAGGCAGCCTGGTGTACAACATAATCAAAGTGAGGGAAAATGAGAGAGAAAACTAGGAGCTGACGGATTTTAAGGAGCATAGAGTCACAGAATCTTAGGAACTGTTTTGTAGTAGCAAAATGTATACGTTGTAATGTACACCTTTATTGGAAGTGAGGAAAAAGGTTTTAATAAATTAATGTTAAACAATTAAAAGGCAAGCTAATCTAGTTCTACTAGTGCAGGGTAAAGAAAATGGCTGCTCTGTAGTATCCCAAGAAGGAAAATCCCAAAGAGGAGAGGGACAAAGGTTTTTGTTTTGGCAGGCAGCTGTTGTGTGGCAGCAGTGAAGAGAAGATAGGAGAAGTGATCCTGGCTCCAGTGGGAAAAACCCAATAATAGTATTACCATCTTGGAAGTTGTTGTTTGGCAGAGAGACCAGCTGCTTGGAATTACAAGAGAGAGGATCTCCCAGGAATTTTGAGTTGAGTAGAAGATAGTGTCGCCAATTTGGAAGTTGTTTTTGGAAGAACATACGAAAATGTTAGAAGACAAATAAATTTAGTACAAAAAAGGAAGAAACAGTATATATAGAAAAAAAGGTTAGCTTGCCAATTCATATTTGACTTTATTTTAAAATCAAACAGTGTTTAGTATAGTTAATTTTAGTTTTTCTGAGTGTTTTGATCTGACTGTCAGTAACCCACACCTGAGATGAATAAATATATTAATACTCTTATAATTTTGTTTAATTATTTAATAACCTCTTATTTATTTAGGAAGTATCCCAATAGTATTAAAGTGATCTTCCGAGATTATATTATTATTATTATTTGTAAAATATAAGAGAGATGTTACAATGCATTTATCGTAAATCTATTACGTAAAAAAAGTTTTAAAGAAATCTACTAGTTCTAATATGCAAACAAGATTACCCATCTGTGCAGTCCATCCTACCATCACACAACCAGCTGGTAGGCAGACAAACGGGCACTGTCTTTGAAACACATGGAAATTCATTCTTCTTGCACTTATGAGGAGGTGGATGGTGAGTGGATACCTCAGGCTTTTTATTGTTTAAGCACCTGCTTTCATCAAATCCACCTTGAACAAAAATATTTCTAGGATAAGAAGAAATACTTTACAATAATAATCAATATAAAAAAAAAATTAACTTACCAACACAATCTTCTTCTCCATCACATTCCCAATGGAGTGGAATGCAAATGTTAGAACCTTTGCACGGAAATCCCTGAAATGGTGGCTTATCCTTAACAAAGCATTTCACTGTCAATCTTTCTCTGGTGTTATCTATAATGATAATTAAAAAATCAATTTATTTATATATTTAACAAAGACAGTTTATGATGATAACAATAGTAAATGATTTGTTAGTAATTATAGTTTGGAATTTAATTAATATTTTCTAATATTTTTCCTAACCCCAATCTGGATCATTTGCTCCTTACAATTTATTTGTTCAATATTAAAATAAACTTCAATTTTTAATAAAATCTAAACTGAGGAAGTTTAGTGAAATATGTTTTTTTTCTTTATTTAATTTTTACTCATTCTTATGAATGTTAAATGAGGATTCTTTTTGATGACAATTATCCTATATATTATTTCTAAAAGGCTCTTTTTGTCAGTGCTATTTTTGTTGTGCTAATTAAACCGACAAAGTTTGCTGATCTCCAGATTGAAAACGCTGCAATGCCGAGAATTTTCGTAAATAAAAAACTTGTAAGTTACGATAACATGAAGCTATTCACGATAATTTAGACATATGTTGATAATTTGATAAAAGTAAGTTTTTACCTTTGAGTAGACCCTATTCAAGTTTCAATGTTTTTTAATTACTACTAGAATAATAAGTGATTTTCGGAAATATATACGTTATAGAAATAAAGGATCTGTATTTTTTTTCTTTTTGTAACATCTTATATATTATTTCTAAAAAGCGTTTTTTTTTTTTGTCTGTACGCCATAATTTCGTCAATTTTTCATCAAATCGAATGATTGACCATTCATTTTGAAGATATTCTCCACATGTGAAAAATAATCCTATCCCCCCAAATTAATGGAAAAAAAGTTATGAAGGAAAAGAAACTTTATTTGCAAATAACTCAAAAAGTATGCATTTTTTCTTGATTGTACCCATATTGATTAGAAAGATTACTAAATTACCAACTAAAATAGATATTAAAAAAAAAAAAATAATCGTAAAAATCGGACAATTATTAACAAAGATACAGTCCATTAGTTTTGGTATACTTAATAATCTTCCTCTTTAAAGATATTGCATTTAGGAGTAGAATAGTAGTGTAGTAATATTCTACTACACATTTTTTCTTGGGTGATATATTAACTTTATTATTTCTTAAAGGCATTTGTTTGTTCTTACATTTTATTTTTTTTAATAAATAAAAAATCCCTTGATCGGGAAATTATTTTGTCTTTATTACTTCTATTATCTTTCCAGTCAGTGTTTAAAAGTAGGTCCTAGCAAAGCAATTTGTACAAATATTTTGGTCTATTAAGTTAAATGGAATATTGCAATAGGCAAAGGGAAAAAATATTAATTCCTTCATTACGTAATACATAGGATCTACTTATTTCCATATTGTTTTTGTTATTTCTTCACTAAACAAAATTTTCTGTGAATTATTCGCACGGGCCAAAAAGTATTTTATATTTCTAAAGTATGACTTTTTGTTCAATATATGGATTATTATTGTCTTATAAAAATTTAAGGCTCCTAAAAAAAATTGAATATCTACAAATTTTTTTATGTCTGTCAATATAGAAAGATTAGACTAAAATATATTTATGTTTCAGAAATAATAGGAAATGGGATACTTAGTAGGTAAGGCATTGGCTTCTAAAGCTACAGGTTGCAGGTTTGAATTCTACTGATGGCAGGTAATTATTTATTCTGTTTTATTAGCAATGGATCTACTCTGGAAATGGCAGAACCTCCTGGGGTACACTCAGCCTCTATAAAGCGGGTATCCTTGCCCGATCACCTCCCTACATAACCATTGGTCTTGAAACAGTACTTCCTCACAAAGTACCGAACTTAAGACTCTTCATGGGTTGTAGTGGTACAGGATTTAGTTTCAGAAATAATATTATATAAATATATTTATTTATCAAGTTGTTTTTAAAGTACTATGTTACAACTAGTAGAAACAACACTTTATCATTTAATAATATATGAGTATGTGCAGTTAAATGTTAGTGATTAGTAGAAAATTTATATAGAAATAATATAAGAATACTTCTTTTTAAATATTTATCAACATATTACTTACCTGTGTAAGAGGCAGTTTTAACGATAGATTGCAGTCGCTTTGATGGTCCACTGATTGTTCCTGTAAATACATATGTCGTATGTATTACACTATCATTGGAACTCAGAGTCACCCGCAAAACTGTGCTACTTGGAAGGTCGTTGATTACAAGAGAGATTGTTTTAGCAGTCATATGGACTATGACTTTATCTGTATCGTTCTGATCCATCATGTCCCTAGAAAAAAATATAGACATGAAAGGGACATAATAAATACGATATAAATAAAAAAAAATAGATTTTAGAAATATATAAACAAATAAGGAAAGAGATGGTCCAGTGTGGTGGTCATAAATAAACACAATAGTGGCAAAAATATTTTATTAAAAGCCAACGTTTCGACCCGACTTCGCAGATCTTCTTCAGGGAGGTGTTTTCAGCAAGGAGTTTCACTTAGAACTGGAGTTAGGAGTTTCAGTTTCAGGACCATCTCCTTCCTTAATAATACAACGGTCAACTATTAAGTATTCAAATAAAAAAAATAATGATTAAGTTTAGTTAATTTTTCAGTGAGTCAAAATTTCATTTAAAAAAATATGACTATTTTCAGAGTAATGAATGAATAGATTAAATAATTCAATTGAAATTATTGCCTATCTATGTGGTTAAAACAATAAAGCTGTATAGATGTAACTTAATAATTAATATTTATTTATACTTATTATAAATTTATTTTACTTAATTTCTAAGACTGTGGGTCCTTCGAGTGTAGGAAGTTTAAAATTGACAGATATCCCATCCAGTTTAATATTAGTTTCAGCAATTTCTTTTAGTGCTTCAAGTATTCCTTTAACATCTTTTTCTGAAACATTTCAGTACAAATTTATACGATAATGTAACAATAATCATACTAAAACTGAATTATAAAGGTATTATAAAATTTAATAGATATGTTATTTATATAAATATTGTAGGTAAAAGAATAAAATTTAATTATATCATATTTCTGGAAATTACAATAATAACTAGATTCCTTTTATGAGAAATGTATGAATTCATTTTTCAGATTTTGTTACTGACACTAATTTTGCAATTGACTAAAAATGATTTAATTTAATCAACACAGCAAGCAATTAAGCCAGCTTTGAAGATCAAATGCCATAGTGATTGGTATTAATTATTAATTTCAGAAACAGAACCACTTAGTACTTTTTTAACAATGAAGAACTTTCAATATTATTTTTTTTTTTAAATTATGTATTAAATTAAATCATAATTAAATTATTATGTATAAAATTATCTATATAAATAAAATAAAGTTTTTGTCTGTACATTGAATAGAATCAATCCGTTTCATGATATCTTCCTGTTCCATACAATACAGACACCAAATTCAATTTTAAAAACTTTTTTGTCTTTCTGTATGTCTGCATTATCCAACGAAATTTTGTCAGGGATAAGCTCAGCAATGGCTAATGATAGAGTTTTGAAATTTTGACATATTTAGATTTATTTGACTTAAAACATAGGCTCTAAATGAAAAAAAAATATTGATTAGAGCCAAATATATGAATTCTTGAGTAATTTGTCTAGAGATCCCGGTTCAGCAGTTAATTAAACACTAAACGTCATCGGTGGTCGTCGTTTAATTGTGTGACACCTAAATAAATAGCCAAATAACAAAGTTCTTTTTTGACTATTGCGAAACATTGACTTCCATAAGCCCCACCATAAAAAAAATCAAAACAATCCCTCCATCCAATTTTATGAAATTGAATTTGGATCCTCCCCTCTCATAATACAAAATCCATCTCAAAAAAAGATTCTCAAATTTTAACTATACACCTGTCAACGACGGGTACATCAGCTAGTGATGTATAAATGAGAGTAAATATAAACTTGGAACAACCCAGCAACATGTGTGAAACATCATTTAATTTTTAATAATTTGTTAAATTAAAAAAAAACTCCCATGAAATTCTTTTAAAATAATTTATCATATTACATTTAAGATTTGAGGGTATATATTCACAATTTTTATTAAAACAATGTTCGAAAAATTTCTAATTATTGTTTAACTAATATTCTATAACAATTTCACATATTTATTGAAAAATATTAATTTGCAATATTTATTTTTAAGTAATAATAATTTACTGAATTTAAAGAATTAAAGGAAGGAGTTTTAGACCAAAAGACCCTCTTGAATCTGACAATGTTTTTGAACATTTACTTGGTTATAGTAACCTTTCATTCAGAGGTGTTCATTAAAGGGGTTTCATGGCACCATCATAATGTTTGAGGGAGGACATTTTGAGGAGTTTTTGAATTTTTGAGGGGGGCACATTTCGACAGGTTTATAAATTTTCAAAGTGAATAAAATATCTGGTGTGTCCACTCACACGACTTTCCTACCTATTTCAGAAAAGTTTTTATATCTTTACATATCTTCATGAAGAAACAAAAAAGAATTGAACTAGATTTATTTTCCTGAAAATTGATCAAACAAAAGATTTGAGTACGATTTATTTGATAAACTAAAGCAATGTAAACCCGCTTATGGCAGATCAGTGTAAACATTTCAATACTCACTAATATTGCTGTTAAAAAACTTTTTGCCATAGCTTAGTATTGTCAAACAATAATTTCTGTTAAAAGGAGAGGAAATAGTGAAGATTGTGTGATGCGGGCAACAGATTTTCTTACTTTCACTTAGTCGTCTAAAAATGACTTCTTTAGTCATATAAGAATGTTTCATCAAAATCGTTAGAGCTGTTTTCGCGCTTAAGTCTATAGAAAAACATGTTTTTCATTTATTACTCGCAAGCTATTGCTTGGGAAATTTGACCCGATTGCAATACTTTCCTTACCTATTATAGCTAAGAAAGTAATAAACTTATTTTTAACTAAAAATGTATAAAAATAGAATGAGCTGTATCATCGCTAATACTGGTTCGATTCCGATGCTTTTTTTTTTGTTATTTTGGTAATTTAATTACCTTTCAAAAGTTTTATTGTACATTTTACCCTACAATATATACTTAGGGAGTTAACCCCATAAAATTTTTCTTTTCTTTATAACTTTTTTTTCCTGATTTTTTTCGGAAATTTAGTCTATATACGAAAATTGTAAGGACAATGATTAGAACATTAAACGTTAAAATTATAGGAAAGTTTAATCAAAATCGTTAGATCCGTATTTGCGCTACAGTCTATAGGAAAACATATTTTTCATTTATTGCGCGCAAGCTATTACGCATGGATCACCGAATTTCTGTCACAGGCATCAGTAATTAAAACTCTACAAAATAAAAAAAGAAGCAACAAAATCGGTTCAGTAGTTCCCGAGAAAATCTTGGCACAGACAGACAGGCCAATTGCTAAAAATGTGTTTTTCGGACTCAGGAGGCTCTGAAGCGTATAGATCCGTCGAAAACCGCATATCGGAAATTTGACCCGATTGCGATTCTTTCCTTACCTAGTATAGGTAGAAAAGTAAAAAACATTTCATTATTTTAAAAATCCTATATTTTTCAGCCCTCCCCCCACCAAGATATCTTTCTACGCCCAAGACTTACCTTGGATGATGCTGGGCGATTCGAAGACGAACCTGAACCTGCCCTTTTCGCTGGTAGCATTGATGTGATCCAACTGTTGCTGATCCTCTATGATCCTCACCTCTCCCCTGTACGTCAATCCTTCCTTCAGTCCTCTCACGGTCATTCGCACGTCATTCGGAGGATAGAGCAGCGCGTTCTCAACGATCTGTTCTTGCCGCTGCAGAATGAACAAGGCGCCGACATGTTTACCTTCGGGTATGGTCTTGTTCCAATCGAACCTAACCTCTATCTGCTCCAGGATTATCTTGTCTCTCACGATCTTCCTCGACAACCGAGTCGGCTTCTGTAGCGTCGACTTGTTCTTGAAGAGGTTGTAATCGAAATGATACAGCACATCTGTGTCGTTCAAGTTGTTCTCGGTCACTTCGGTCTGATTCTTCCTGGTGGCACCACCCGGCAGTTTTGGCTTCCCGTCGACAAGGTACAGCAATGGCAGAAGTACTAAGTGGACCCACACAGCCATCAGTTCATTCAACTAAAAAAAATATAATAAAAAATAAAAAAATAAATTTTTTTTAAAAATTTTTCTTTTATCTTTTTGCTGGGAAGTTGTATGATATTCTCTGTTTTTGGCAATAATAACTTCCAATTAAACAAAAATTAATTTATTTGTTGAATTTACAAGTTTACGTTTCGCGAAATTTACTCCCATCTTCAGAACTACAATCCCAGGTTTTCTAATCGAACAATTCGGCTAAAAATGAGTTAAATAAAAATAATGCATATTACAATACATGTATATTGGGCTGAGTTGGCGATAAATGCGATCGTTTACTTACCGTGTTTACGGGTTATCCAGAGGGTACATGGACTAACTGTCCGGACGCGATCACTTCACCCCCAATAGTTTTTATTTTATTTTATAAAAATAAAACTATCTACTTTATGTCCATAATTGGTAATTGGTTGACTGTCGTGGATAATGAAGAGAAGAATAGTTGGGATGGTCAGTCAAATAGGAAGGCAAAAATAAATGATAATATTTATTTTTTACATATGCCGACGTTTCGACCTGAAGTTCAGGCCTTCATCAGGGCTGTCTCCTTAAGTGTTGCAGGGAGAAACAAACTGGCCAGAATAGGTTCTGGAATGATCCAACTAGATATTCCTCTCAACAAAAAGAATTATAAAACAGACCCTCTAAAGTTCACTGAAGGAGAAATACTCGCAAACGATTGAAGGGAAACGATGGAGTGGATTGCTGGAAGAAAGTGGCAGGATTCGTAGAGACCTCCCTAGAGGGCAAGCCGTAGCATGCTTTAGAATGCTCACAGGCCACGATTTCCTTCAGAAGCACCTCCACCGCATCGGTGTAAAAGATAGCCCGACATGCCCTCTATGTTCCTTAGACATAATGACAGGAGAACACCTTGATACATGCCCTGCATTACAGGACATAAGATGTTCCTTTAATGAAATGAACAGCTATTATGCTCGGAGAGCAAAACTGTATTGGACTGCAAGAGCACGCATGGCTGATGAAGCAGGCGTTACTTAGGCGTAGGAAAAAAAAAATTAGAATTGCGTTATTACATTAATTTTGTAATTACTTTAAGTCTAATGTGCTACATTGTCGTGTTCTAAATCCATGTTATAACAAATTATAATATATAATATCCAGTGCATCATCATGTTTGTAGACCACGGTGTCTACTAGATTTTTTGTAATGAAATATGACAGTGGCGTATTTTGGGTGAAGCAATTAAGATATGTGCTTTGGGTGCCATTCAAATGGGGACCCAAAATTCACAAAGTATGAAATTTAAAAATCCAACTTAATCAATAATACAACCAATAACCAGAAATGAGTTTTTCTCTCAAAAAGGAAATATCGGATATTTGGTAATCCATGTGGAACGGAAGCCCAGCTAGCAGATTAAAATTTGTTAAAAAATCAGCGAAGCCTTGGACCACATCAAACCGTCTTAATCGCAGAGAAGAGGTCTTCGTGACCAGGTTAAGAATAGGAAACACAAATCTTACTCATTTCTCATCACTAAGCAGCCACCACCAAATTGTTAACACTGCAGTAGCCTTCTCACAGTCAATCATATTTTCCAAGAATGCCCTTATTATACTTCAAGCCTAAATAAATTATCTCTAAAACCGGATATATCAGTAGTATTAAACAATAAATCAACATAAAAACAGTAATAGATTTTCTTAAAATAAAATATAGAAATAAATATAATTTTTATTGTATTGTGTTTTTTATTTATTTTAATATATTTAATTATTTTAAATATTTTTTCTTTTATTATTCTATCTATTATTAATTTCTAATTAATAATACTTATAGATAACAAAAATAACTGACTCATCCTAAGGTTTAACGCCATAAAGCCTAGACAAACAAACAACCAACATTCAAATAATCTCGCGATTCCTTTCCTTGGTGACTTCAGATGATACCAATGTCTACCAGAAAAAATGTCAACATACGAAATATAAGCATGGAGTATCCATACTTCAGTAAGTTAAAATTAATATTTTCGTATTTAAAGACTTTATTGTGACTTTGTACTTTATTTACATTGTTTATAATTATTTGTCTAAATATTGTGTAACTTCCACAATTCTCTATATTTTTTTGTAACTTGTCCGTTCTAGCCCTGAAGAAGGCCTGCAAAGTCGGGTCGAAACGTTGGCTTTTAATAAAATAGTTTTCCCACAATTTGGCCTATTTATGGCCGCCAATGCATTATAATGCAACGGCCAACTATTAAATATTCAATACTGTGTAAAATGTTTTTAATTGTTGTTGTTGTTTTGGGTTTAGGGACAAAAAACTGCTGGCGTTTATAATTGCCCTCAAATTGCACTGATTGATTTATTTTTCAATCTTAAATCTACTATTATAAAAGTAAATATGTTTTAAAAAAGAATAATAAAAAAATATATATAAATTACTATTAAGAAGAAACAGAAAAGGAAAAAAAAAATTATTGAGTATATAGAAATTAAGTCAATATATCCCAAATGAGAAAAAATAATTTTGTTCAGATTATTTGAATTAGCCCTATGTTCTTAATTAATTCAATGGTACAATCGATAAGTTATTCGTTATCTGTTAGTGGCTCAGAGAGCTGATGAGGTACAACACCTGCTTTTAATTAATTCTCTAAAAGATATGAAAATATTTTCTGAGAGGCTGGACCGATTTTTAATTTTCACCGCTATAATTAAGATTTCGTTAATGTTTTAAAAATCATTTTAAGTTTAAAATAGTGAAAAAAATTATTATAGTTTAATAATTTCGATTACTTATTAATTTGAAATAATATCATGTAATCCTATGTTCAAAAATTTATTTAGTTTTATTTTATTTTATTTATTTCTGAAATTTAGAACTATATAAGCAATACAACTGGTAAAATCGCACACATTGGAAATAATGACATGAACAGGCTTGGAGAGACACTGCCCAGTGGTAGCACTCCCTATTTAATTCTAGATGAGAAGATCACGTAGCCATCTTCTTTTCAGATGCCTAGGGGGATTATCAGGAATCGAGGAAGAAGCAAGGCTGGAAACAAGTGGATTAGGATGGGACTGGAGTTTATCATGAAAGTGTAGGTATCTGGCTCGGGCTAAATGAGCGACATATGGAACATTAAGGTCTTTATGAATGGTTTTATTTGTGACAAAATATGGAGCATTAAGGATTTTAAGAAGGATTTTGGATTGTAAGGATTGGATACGAGAGGAATTTGATGGTTTAGTAGAGCTCCAAACATAGATCCCGTAAGTCCAAATAAGCATTATTAAAACAATATATGTATATATGTGCCTTTTGCAAATAGTTGGAAGTTCAGAGCGTTCGTCTAGTAAGTGCTGCAATAGTCGAAAACGTCTGACGGTTTCTAGTCGTTTCAGTCTGGTATGGGGGTTCCAAGTGAGTCGTTTGTATAGGAATTCGATGGTTTGGTTGAACCCCAAAACTTCAACTGCGTTATGTTCAGAAATTAAATTGTTAATATTTTAAAAACTAAAAATTATGAAATAAAAAAATATTTGGCCTAAAAAAAACAAACCCAAAAACAAAACAAAAACAAACACATTATAGACATTCTATCCATAATACGTTGGGAGATTAAAATCTACGTATTTTTAAACTTGGTGTAGTAGTCAGCTGTCTACCATCCTCGAAGAAAACTCAAGACGTGGATGTTGGTATGCACCGATATCTATTTGCCGAAACAAAATCTATAAAATTGAATCGAAACACAGGCGGATCTACGGGGGGGGGTGCTTTCAAGATGAAGCTCCCCCCCAAAATGGTAAAATATAACCATGTTTTAAAAAATATTAAAAACTGTCTTTTAAAGTATTCTTGTTCGTTTAATTCCATTTAATAGGACTTCAAGAACCACTTAAACACCATTTCATATAGGTAGTTAATTTCTTTCTTTTTTTTTTAAATTATTTTTATGAAGATTTATGAAAAAAAAATCTTTCGGGCTGAAGCCCTCTCCCCAAAATTAAATCCTGGATCCGCTAGTGAATCGAAATCAATTTGCCTGGAGCCATAATGTGTAGTAAAAGCCAACAGAATATTACACCAAGTTTAAAAATAGGTATTGAATATTTAATAGTTGACCGTTGCATTATAAAGGAAGGAGATGGTCCGGGGTTGCGGTCATAAATAGGCTAAATAGTGGTAAAACTATTTTATTAAAAGCCAACGTTTCGACCCGACTTTGCAGGTCTTCATCAGGGCTAGAACGGACAAGATACAAAAAGATAGAGAATTGTGGCAATTGCATAATATTTAGACATAATTTATAAACAATGTGAATAAGCTTATTAAAATTATAAACAGTAAGTACAATAAAATATGGACTAAGTAAGCTGAGTAACAAGATCCTAAACTGAAGTAAATAGATGTTAACAATTGTTGTAGTGTAATATATAATAAATGAAAATGTGAGTATAATTCTATAAAATCCACAGGAGAAAAATAAAATTAGAGACTTACAGGTGTGTTCATCTAGAAGTTTCACACAGGAATCCTGGGTTTTTCATAGTTTATTTAGTTAACACATGTTAACTTCCCCAATACCTGCAATTCTTACTGTTGCCTTTCCAGTTCTAAGTGAAACTCCTAGATGAACACACCTGTAAGTCTCTAATTTTATTTTTCTCCTGTAAATTTTGTAGAATTATATTCACTTATTATATATTACACTACAACAATTGTTAACATCTATGTACTTTAGTTTAGGATCTTGTTACTCAGCTTACTTAGTCCATATTTTATTGTACTTACTGTTTATAATTTTAATAAGCTTATTCAAATTGTTTATAAATTATGTCTAAATATTATGTAATTGCCACAATTCTCTATCTTTTTTGTATCTTGTCCGTTCTAGCCCTGATGAAGACCTGCAAAGTGGGGTCGAAACGTTGGTTTTCAATAAAACAGTTTTACCACTATTTAGCCTATTTATGACCGCAACCCCGGACCATCTCCTTCCTTTATAATGCAACGGTCAACTATTAAATATTCAATACCTATTTTTAAACTTGGTTTAATATTCTGTTGGCTTTTACTACACATTATGGCTCCAGGCAAATTGATTTCGATTCACTAGCGGATCCAGGATTTAATTTAATCAAGTAAATTTGGACATAATTGATATAATGACATGAATACACTTGCTGAGTAACTACCCAATGGTAGCACTCTAATAAAAATAATTAAAAAAAAAAAGAAAGAAATTAACTACCTATATGAAATGGTGTTTAAGTGGTTCTTGAAGTCCTATTAAATGGAATTAAACGAACAGGAATACTTTAAAAGATAGTTTTTAATATTTTTTTCTGTAAAACATATTTTACCATTTTGGGGGGAGGGGAGGGGGGGACTTCAGCCCGAAAGCTTCCCCCTCCCCCGTAGATCCGCTTGTTTCGATTCAATTTTATAGATTTTGTCTCGGCAACTAGATATCGGTGCATACCAACATCCACGTCTTGAGTTTTCTTCGAGGATGGTAGACAACTGACAACTACACCAAGTTTAAAAATACGTAGATTTTAATCTGCCAACGTATTATGGATAGAATGTCTGTAAAGGGTTTATTTTTTTTTTTTGTTTTTTTTGGGAGGGGTTAGGCCAAATATTTTTTTATTTCATAATTTTTAGTTTTTAAAATATTAACAATTTAATTTCTGAACATAACGGAGTTGAGCTTTGGGATTCTACTAAACCATCGAATTCCTATACAAATGACTCACTTGAAACCCCCATACCAGACTGAAACGACTAGAAACCGCCCGACGTTTTCGACTACTGCAGCACTTACTAGACAAACGCTCTGAACTTCCAACTATTTGCATACGCATATATATATATATATATATATATATATATATATATATATATATATATATATTACTATAATAAGGCCTATTTGGACTTACGGGATCTATGTTTGGGGCTCTACTGAACCATCAAACCCAGGACCATCTCCTTCCTTTAAAAATATGTAGATAATTCCTTATCATCTTTTATGAAGGCGGATTCCTATAAATTTCCTTATTAATCTACCAAGATGTTTAAGTAGATATGGAATTACGTTCTCTTAGGGTGGATAGAATTACTGTAGTCGTTTTTTTAATTCAAATATTTTTTTTTTTTACTTTCCTAAAATAAAAAGATATAGCAACATCTATTGATCCTACCTGGCTCAAAGGTCCTAATGCGATGAAGTATCCATACAATAGTGACAACGGGGAAGATCCCCGGACCGCCCTATATAAGAGTTCGCACCCCTCTTCTCACCAGGATCTCCTTTGTCTTGCCGCAGAAGAGGATGGTTCAATGTCCTCTGCTATTGACCTTCTGGATATGGATCAGTCGGTCAATGAGTCTTTTATGTTTTCGCATTGTATGCCCTCTTATCTAATCACTGCATCACCCTTGTCATATCTTGGAGAAATTGCTGATAGTGAAAAACGAAATGAAAACTTCGTGAAGAAAATTGTTCTAATTCTATTCATGTGAGTAGGTCGAATAAAGTGAAAACAAATCGTATAATGAAAGTATTAGGCTTTTTATCCATTTTATTTATTTATTTAAGTGTACTATTGGGCTGTTATTAATCTTATCTTTTTTAGATAATATTTACTATAATTTCTATTGATTCCACCATAATCGCAGAGTTTCCATTTTGATTGAGGGGGAGATGAAATAAAATAAAATAAAATAAAATAAGGATGTAGTTAATACAGGGTGTTTCAGGATTGAGAAGCCAAACTGAAAAAAATGAACTAAGGACCTCAAAAGAAGAAAAAAATTTCCTCTGAAGGTATGTTCGCAAACGCTTTGTTTATAAATATTCACACCTAAATATTTTCGTTGTTATGAATTACTTACGTTATATGAAGTAAATAAAACCTATTTATTTGTTCTAACTGCTTTATCAATTCTTTTATTTATTTTTTATTTATTTAGATATATAATATTCTGTCTCGTGGACAATAATTATAGTGATAAATGAATATATTCACACCACATATACAGAAAATAAAAAATTGACAAAAGTAAAATAATAACTATATAATAATAAAAAAGAACTGTTCACAAACGCTTTGTTTAGAAATATTCACACCTAAATATTTTCGTTGTTATGAATTATTTACGTTATATGAAATAAATAAAAGCTATTTATTTGTTCTAACTGCTCTATTAATTCTTTTTATTTATTTATTTAGATATATAATATTCTGTCTCGTGGACAATAATCATAGTGATAAATGAATACATTCACACCATATATACAGAAAATAAAAAATTGACAAAAGTAAAATAATAACTAAATAATAATAAAAAAGAACTGTTCGCAAACGCTTTGTTTAGAAATATTCACACATAAATATTTTCGTTGTTATGAATTATTTACGTTATATGAAATAAATAAAACCTATTTATTTCTTCTAACTACTTTATTAATTCTTTTTTTTATTTTTTTTATTTATTTAGATATATAATATACTGTCTGGTGGACAATAATTATAGTGATAAATGAATACATTCACACCATATATACATAAAATAAAAAATTGACAAAAGTAAAATAATAACTAAATAATAATAAAAAAGAACTATGTACAATAAAAAAAATAAACTAAACTAAAGATAAGTAAATTAAAAACACAGTCATACCTATATACAATATATACAATCAGGCAGGAAACCCAAAGCCAGGCTTCTCCCTCCAACTATAGAAGGAAAAGCAGGACTCTAAGAGATCCCTGCGCAACTCTCTCAACCGCGTCACTGGTGCTAAAGCCAGTGGAGGCTTTATTAATTAAATGTAAACATTAACATTCATATTAAATGTTGTTTAAGGTGATTTCCTTGAGCAGTAGGTTGTTTCTCAAAATTCAACTATCCTTCTCCTTAAGGAATTGAGGTCATTGTCCGGACTTGCATAGAGTTTTTGTTTAATGTCATCTCTCCCAAAAAAATCGAGTGGTGTCAAGTCTGGGGAGCGTGCAGGCCAAGCCACTAGTCCTGCACAGCCAATCCATTGATTGGGATATGGGATATGATTGAGTATGTCTGGTCAATGACTTTAATTCCTTACGAAGAAGGATAATTGAATCTTGTGAAACAATAGCACATATCCAATACCGTTCTGCCACTGCTGCTGTTGAAGAAAGATGGCGAGCCTGCCTTAATGCTCAAGGAAATCACTTTGAACAACATTTAATATGAATTGTTTACGTTTAATTAATAAGGTAGTTGGAACAAATAAATAAGTTTTATTTATTTAATATAACGTAAATAACATATAATAATGAAAATCTTTAGATGTGAATATTAGTAAGTGACTAAACCATACACAATAATAACAATTATTCTTTATTTATTCTGGACAAGTCTCTTTAGAATAATGTACAGAGATAGAAATGTGGGCTTTGGAGCCTCAGAGAATAATTACAAAATAAACAGATTTATGTAATTAGTAAATAAAAGAAAATAATATTATTTACCTTTAAACTTCAATTAAGAAAAAAAAAATGAAATAAAGTATTTAAAACAAACTAATTATTTTGTAAAATAGAATCCCCACATCCCCACACATATTATTACAGTTAGGCTCGAAATCGGTTTTGTACCAAATATAAGCTCCTGTAATGTTCAAATCCAAATAACTGGTTGTTCATGTTCAAACCATGAATGTGGTACCATTGGATTCAGAATTTCACGGGGTGGGCTTTGATTTGTTTGCATTAAGATTTTGATGCGTACAGCAAGACCTGGATAGTTCATCCGGAACTATCGGGTCCTGCGTTTTTAAGCCCAAAAATGTACTATTTTCTAAATAACGCAAGGCATAGGGTTCGCATCCATACAACCTTACGTTAATTGTAGTATAGTCACATTTCGTCGACTTGAGGCCTCTATGATCGGCAAGCCATACCATCGTTAATTCTTCACCAAATCCCAAGATTGAGCAACCAATTTTGAAGGCTTCCTTCTCCTTCAGGCGGACAAAATATTCCAATCACCCCGTAAATTCAGGCCAACAAGTTATGGAAGAAAAAAAATTTTATTTGCGAATAACTAAAAAATTACACACTTATCCCTGGGTTATGCCAATTATTATATAAAAGATAACTAAATTCCCTACAAAAGGAAAAAGAATTATCGAAATCGGAAAATTCTTAGCAAAGATACAGCTCATTGAAATTTGTAAACATGTTGGTTCTAAACATTAATGAAAATTTAAATTAATTTTTGTGTCTTGACCGTATTTATCGATAAAGTAACAATTGATTTCTTTATCTTTTGATACGTTGCATTATTTTATTTTCTTATTAATTTGGCATTTGATCACTGAACAATATGCTTTGCGAATTTTTCACCGGCCTACTTGTATATATTAATATAAATATTATAATAATATAAAAAATATTTACATACCGATGAAGTTGAACAATACTGAACAAGAATGCACATACTATTAAGAGAGATATTTCCATGAACACGAGAAGTGTACTAAAAATGGGCTGAATTAAAAATCAATTTTTTTTATTAACCAGGTTAACTTAATAAGGAAAGAAAAGACTTTTCTATAATTTTCTACGATTGTTAGATATTTGCTGATTTTCAAGAAACTTCTAAAAAGTGAAATTGTGTGTTAAAAGTAAAATGTAAGTTTTGTAAAAAAGTAAAAAAAAAAATTAGTTAATAAAAGCTTTATATTTATAAAAAAAGAATTAAGTATAGTAAAGATTGTTTCCATTGGAGCGTTTATGTTATAAAGTTTTTAATATTTCATAAGTTATTTAAGATATAAATATATTCTTCAATCAAAATAAATCTAGGTGTTTAAATATTAGTAACGATTTGTGAATCACATTGTTCTTCAATTAGTAAAATATTTCAATTCGGGCCACACAGTAAATATTTCCTTCGTACCTTTCTGAAATACATAAGATTTTCGATGAATGAAAATAAGTGCAGACTTTCGATTTTGATTGAGTGGGCGATGGACCAAAAAAAAAAAAAAAAAAAAAATGGTGGGAGTTTTCATTATGTGTAAAAATTCAAATATAGTATTGAATATTTAAAATTAATTTGTTTGTTATATAAACATAGTATATTAATAATTAGTAATGATATAAACATATTGCGTGTTTATTTTTTATCATAAACCACTCTAATAAAAATAAAAAACAACTAATGTGTGTGCTTTAGACTACACGATAGAAGTGAAAACAAGGCGAGATTAATAATATGAAATATAAATTATAAATAATAGCTCATTATAAAGAAGATGAAATACTGAACATTTCCCTCGCTTACAGTATACAGGTTTTTGGTTTCTGAGATATTCTAATCCATATCTTCAACAAAACTCGTTATCATTTGGTTTTGGAAACTATTTTTCCTTGTTCGTCTCTCTTACACGGCTTTGCGTTAAGATACAATTTTGAATAATAGCTCATTACACAGAGAAGGAAATGATGAACATTTCCTAGGTTAACAATATTCAGGTCCGATTTTTAGTTTTTGAGATATTTTAATCCATATGCAAAAACACTTCAATTAGTCAACTCCAGCCGACTTTACACGAGCGTTACGCATACGAGATCTGACAACTCAATCTAATTCACTCTCCACAAAAAAAAGAGGTTACGAGTCAGGTGATTTGCCCTACATCACGCTCAACTTTCTTCTTAATTAATTATTTTATTTAAATTTCCCACATTATATGTGGAGTGCCCTCCAAAATGGTCTTCCAAGCCCAAGAACAAATCCCGAAAGATTTTTTTTCATATATATAACGATAATTAATTTGAAAAAAAAATGTGCTCTCGACCAATCTCCGCTGGCTTTAGTACCATTGACGCGGTTGGGAGAGTAGCGCAGGGTTCTCCTGGAGTTCCCTCGCCTCATTATATATAGGTATCCATGTGTTGTTTTTTTCTTAGTTTTAATTTTCTTATTTTTTAGGTTATTTTATTTTATTATCTATTGTATATACTTTTGATTATTATTTTGTTCTATTTATTTTATTTTTTTGTACATATAGTGTGAATGTCATCCTACCTCACTATAACCAATGTCCAAGAGACAGATTGTTATAATACTCAATAAAGAAATTAAAAAAAAAAAAATTTGAAAAAAAATAAAAGATACCATCTACCTATATGAAATGGTGTTTAAGTGATTCTTGATGTCCTAATTAATGTAATTACACGAACAATAATACTTTAAGAGATAGTTTTTAATATTTGTTTCTATAAAAAATGGTTATATTTTACCGTTTTTGGGAGGGAGGGCTTCAGCCCGAAAGCCCCCCCCCCGTAAATCCGCCATTGTCCCTGAGTATAGAATATCAGTGACTAGCATTTAAATCTTTTGTATTATAAGGCATTGGTAATAGTGACCTTTTAATAAAAACAAATTCAAGTTTTAAGGAAAACGAAATGGTAAAAGTGCCGGATACTCGATATCCTAAGCGATTTACAAATATAATTTAATATCAGAAAACCACTCAAAGATAACAAGAATTCTTAAAGAAAGAAACCAGTAAACAATTGGCCCATTTGTGTCATAAAAAACTGAGAAGACGGTCAGCTGAGGTAAGCATATCATTTTAAAATTTGATCTTGTTGAATATTTATTACTACTTAATAATATTTAGAATAATTTATCAAAGAACTAGATAACTTCTTAACTTGTGGGTTCATTATAGTATTTTATCTGAAAACAACACTCTTTAACAGTGCATGTGGGGGGAGAGGTTGCATTTCATAATCTTACCTCACAGGGTTTTGGGGGTTCCAAGTATATATATATATATATATATATATATATATATATATATATATACCTGGAAAAATATTGTAATATTTTTTTTTAATATTTAATCATTCAATTGAATCTAGTTCAAAGCCGTGGTAAAAGTGATCTTCTTTTCAATCGTTAGAGGAGTATTGTTCTATTAACAATGGGCCACACAAAGCTAAAAATGTCATTCGAAATTTTGAAAACCTTCCATAGTGAAACTATAATATAATTTATTAATTTCTTGAATGAGTACCTTGTTCATTGATATACTAAGAAATGAGATGAGAATGGTAGGTATTTCCAGTTTTCACTCTATTATAGATTTTTGTAGTGACATAGAGTTTTTATTTAATGATATTTGAAAGAGAGAGAGAATTGTCGGATACATTTGTAACGGTTCTCGGTATAAGTAATAGAATTTTTATAGATCTTTTTATATATAGAGACCGGGTCATCTTGCAATAAAAATCCGAAAAACGTGCAAAATCGTGCTGTAAAAACCCCAAAATATGTTGAAGTTATTGAAATTTACAACTGTATTAAATGATAAATACAACATGTAAGTATGAAATAAGTAACATGACATGTACAACCTGAAGAGAAACTACCCATTGGTAGCACTCCAATTATATTTCTACATTAGAAGTCCCGTGGCCATCTTCTTTTCAGACGCCTTGGAGAGTTATCTAAATCGGAAACCTTTGGTACATTAAGGTCGTGATGAATGAATTTATTACTGACAAAGTAAGGAGCATTGAGGATTTTACGAAGGATTTTGGATTGTAAGGATCGGATACGAGAGGAATCTGCTGGTTTAATTGAGCCTCAAAGCTCGATCCCGTAAGTCAAAATAGGCCTTATTATGGTAATATATATGAGTCTATTGTAAATAGTTGGAAGTTTAGAGCGTTTGTCTAGTAAGTGCTGCAGTAATCGAAAACGTCTGGCGGTTTCTAGTCGTTCCAAGTCATTATGTAAATAATTCTTAAAACATGCAAAAATCATCTGTTTTGTTTACTTTATTAAATTAATACATAGAAACCTGATTAAACCTTATGCTGAGATTCTAAATTAAAAGAATGTGTAACGAGGAAAACAAAATTTATGAAAATGAAATTCCTAAAAACTTTTAGGAAACTCTACAAATACACTGTAATATTTGAGATATCCAAACATTAAAATATTAAGGTTGATGCTGTTTTTATAGAACAACTAACAAATATTTTTGAGATTTATACTCTTTCTTTAAAAAAATAAATAAAATAATAATAAAAAAAATATATATATATATATATATATATATATATCTGAGCTGTTCTACAAAGGGTGTCCATCACTAATTTCCAATCACATCCAATTTATTTTTCAGTGGGTGTTTACTGAAAACAACTTTCCCACCAAATTTTAACACGGGGTAATTTGATATCCAGATTTAATTTTTTTACGAGATGCTATATTCTACTTTCAAAATCATTGATTTATTATTTTTATTTTTAATAATAATGAAATTACTACAAACACTCGAAAGGCAGAAGAGATAATGAAGGGCTTCAGAATGAGCGCGAACGCAAGTCAAAACAATAACAATAAATACCTTTTTAACAAAACAGGCTCTTTTTTATTTTTATTCAATGCTTAAACAAGTTCCATTCCAAGAATATGCACTAGTCTTCCTTGCTTCTTCCTTTTGTAATATGAATACATACAATAAATACAAATGTAATAAAATAAAACAATACGGTATTTATGATTATAAATTAATTTGATCAAAATTCCTTAATTAAAATTTTTAGGAGATATGCAGCTGCTTTTAACCCTGTGCTGTTTGTCAGCCTTAGCAATCCTTTCTGCAGGAGCTCCAAAGAAAAACGAATTGGAGGAATGGACAAAATTCAAGGTAATATCTTCAGAAATAATTTATTAACAACCGAGGCCCTCAATATAGAAATCATATTTCGCAAAGTCAGCCAAAACGCGGAACCTATTAATGATGATAAAAATCTATATAAATGAAAACGTAAATGTTCGTTTGTTCAAAACCGCTAATCACAGAAACTTCTTCACCGATTGCTTTGAAATATTGACATAACGTTTCTATCGGATTCAGGAGTGTTTTTATATACATTTAATTAATCTATATTTTTTTTTTATGTATCTCTAAGGCTCCTTAGCCCACATTATTGTCTTTCTATATTATTCTAAAGGGACTCATCACAGAATAAATAAAGCATTATTATTATTATTATTACATATATACATAAAAAACTAAAAGAAAACTTATGGTATAAAGCTGCTCAATATTTTTTTTTGTTGTGCCTTCACTAGAAGGTTTCTACAATCACGTATTCATGCTAATCCCGGAGAGGAAGTTCGCCAAAGAACATTTACAAAATATGCCAAGGTCGTATGTAATATTTTTCAAAAAATAAATTCATTATAATTATTATTAATTTTTAATTTGTTTTCATCAGCTGGAAATTTAATTTTTGTTACTTTTTCTTCCTTTAATGACAACTTCAACTACTTTTATCCCTCCCAAAGCAATCGTATAATTTTCACCTGATGTCATTAGACGCTTTCAAAAGAATTTAGAAAAATTAACAGAAAATATATTTCTTCTGTTCATTTTTCCTAATTTTGGTGTCTTGAAGTTTTTTTATTTGTTACAATAAAATATGCCATTTTTCACCAACATTTTATTATTACGCATCAATTTAACGTTTCGACCATACTAAGGGTCATTTTCAAAACAGGAAAATTATAATAACACTATTAGTTAATATTCAGCAATTATAAAATGAATTTCTTATAACATTTAATTGAATTGTCTAACATTCTATGTCAAATTATTTCAGATATACTTAAATTTATATAAAAATATACATAAAGTATACACTTTTTATTAAAAAAACCCTTACATGTACGTAACTATAACCATTAAAACTCTAACAATTAAAAACAATTGCCTATTACCTTGATGAGTCCTCCTAATATGTTTATCCTTAATGTTCTAATTAATATGTTCAGTGAACATTAACTTGTCAATTTTTATAGGTGCTTCGCCCACGTCATTTCTGGAGGGACTGACTTATATCGTCCTGGTGGGGATAGTAAAAATTCAATTCAACAACTCAATTAAATGTAATAAGAAATTAATTTTATAATTGCTGAATATTAACTAATAATGTTATTATAATTTTCCAGTTTTGAAAATGACCCTTAGTATGGTCGAAACGTTAAATTGATGCGTAATAATAAAATGTTGGTGAAAAATGGCCTATTTTATTGTAACAAATAAAAAAAAGAAAATATATTTGTTAAAATGGGGGATGAGGCGCCCGAGAGATTTTAACAGGCGCAGCTACCACCAACTTCAAAATTGGTCTGTAGGCAAAGATGCAAACTACGGGGGGCGATCGCCCCTCTTCCCCCCTCCCCGAATAAAAATGATCGTTTCGCCCCTCCCAATAATTTGAAGTAAAAAAGAATTTATGTTTAAGTATAATATTTTATTGAGAAAAAAAAGATACATTTTGCCTCAATTAAGGGCATTGAGTATTTAGGATGAATGAAACACAGATAAGAAATAAGATACATGAATGAATAAAATATGTAAACTAAAATCGATTAAGAAAATTCGACTATCTGTTTAGGCTAAGGTCTATAAGTAGGTACGTAACTATTCTAAAATTATTTAAATTTTAATTTATATTTAGGGATGATTATATAGAAACATTTCCTAGGATTTTATGATGTATTCACATCTCATGTGCTGACCAGTGATTTTCTTATAAATTTTCTACTATTAATAATTGGTAAATGGTTGACTGTCGTGGATAATGAAGAGAAGAATAGTTGGGGTGGTCAGTCAAAAAAGAAGGCAAAAATAAATGATAATATTTATTTTTATTTATTCACTTTCTACTATTAAGTTGGAACAAATATGTTTAATAAGTAAAAATATCAATATATTTTATGGAAAATATTTTTATGGACATTTTTACATAACAACTGTGAAAACATTGTTTTTTTATTTTAAGGTTGTGCAAACTAAGAAATCAAAAATATTTTTTATTTTTTTAATATTAAGTTTTAGCTGGAAGTTATAAAATGTATCTATGTTAAGAAAGATGTACCCCTTCCTTCCATGTTGTAATGGATACAAATAATTGTAATAAATCTGATTTATTTTATTATTATATATTTTCAATTATATCCGTATGCACATAAAACAAATTCTACAACTTATAAACAAATATTATAACTTTGACACACATAATGAGAACAAGTGCTTTTTTTTTTGTGCTGTTCCTCCCCTGTGCCTCCTTAATCGAAATGAAAAGTCTACGGCTATTGGTGTTGCCCAAATGCGAGACCGAGACAAGTCTTGGTCTTGCAAAGTCAGTCTTGAACATGATCTTGGTCTTGCTCACTCTCGCAACAGTCTTGCAGTTACTTATTAGCTTATTACTATAGAGACATTATTGTAACTTTTCAGATAGGAGAAACCTAACTAAGCCCGAATGAAAAATTAGAGGAATTAAATGCAAAAGTATATTGATTAGACCAATTATTAACATATAGTAACTAAAATTGTCAAGTATCAGTAACTATTTTGCGTTAATTTTTAGATTAAACAATCGATTTTTTTAACAGTCCAGCTCTTAGTCTTGCAACAGTTAGGCCTTGGTCTTGGTCTTGCAAAGTGCAAGACCAAGACCGATTTTGGGCAACACTATGCTATGTCTGAAGGCAGCCTTTTTGCTCAATTTTTATTTATATCATTGATAATCAAGCAGAGGTAAACTACGAATCACAAGCAACTTGTAATTACTAAGATTTCAAATATTTTAATCCTATTTAATGTCTACTAATACTTAATAATCCCTTTATAGCATTCTATAAGCTAGTTTAATCTCATTCGACTTCTTGAAAAAATCTTCAGGTTAGTTATTTGTTTCAAAGAATAAATATGACAGTATCCTACGAAAATATCGTAATTATAAAGCATTATTACTCGTGAAATTAAATATAAAGGGGAAGGTGTCTTTGACCAGCACACTGCGTGGCATTTCAAAAATTTAGTAGTGAAGATACGACGTTAGAAAGGATGAAGTTCGAGTACTCGCGAACTTGTCAGAGATTGTGTTGTGTTGAAATATTCTGTCAGACGCCATCTATTCCACGGGGAAGGTAAAAAAGAGAAGTAGACTTACTCCTTATCAATCAGCTAAGAGGTTAGAAATGTATGTAAATTTATTGAAAAACACTTTTGATAGGAGATTCCTGCCTCATCCACCATATAGTCCAGACCTCTCACCATCGGATTAAAACTTATTTAGATTCATGACCCAGTTTCTTCGAGAAATAAAAGTTCTTTGACAGCCATCCCAAAGAATGGTATCAGGGTGGGATCGAGCAATCGGCTAGCAGATGGCTAATGATGGTAGATAACAATGGACTATACTATGAGTATTAATTGTTTAATATCAAAGAAATAATAATACAAATATTTGGTTGAAAAACGGTCATTTTTTTTTCATACACTCTATTATTAGAAACTACTCTGGTTTTAATCCTATATATTATTTATAAAAGATATATTTTTTTCGGTACGCCATAACTTCGTAAATTCTTCATCGAATCCAATGATTGAACACTCATTTTGAAGATATTCTTTTCTTTCACATGCGAAAAATAGTCCTATCTCCTCGAAATTTCTGAAAAAAATTATGAAGGAAAAGAAACATTAATTGCGAATAACTAAAAAAATATGCATTTTTTTCTCGATTGTACCCATGATAATTAGAAAGATTACCAAATTACCTACAAAACAAAAAATCGGACAATTATTAATAAAGATACAGTCCATTAGTTTTGATATATTTAACAATGTCTTTCTGTTTAAAGATATTGCATTTAGGAGTAGAATAGTCTACTACATTTTTTTTCCTGGCTGAACATTTTATTTTTTTTTAGAATATTCAATGATCGGTGCTGTCAAAAGCAATATTTGGTCTTTATTGCTTTTATCATCATTCCAGTCAACGTTTAAAAACAGGTCCTAGCAAAGCAATTTGTACAAATATTTTGGTGTATTATGTTTAATGGAATATTGTAATCAACCAAGGAAAAAATATTAATTCATTCCTTACAAAATAAATAGGAACTACTTATTTCCATATTGTTTTGCTTACTTATTCAATAGTTGTTTTTTTTTTTTTTTTTTTTTTATTTCTTTATGACATTTACAACTGTATTACATAAATACATCAAGTAAATTTGGACATAATTGATATAATGACATGAATACACTTGCTGAGTAACTACCCAATGGTAGCAGTCTAATGATATGACTATATTAGGAGATCACGGGGCCATCTTCTTTTCAGACGCCTCGGAGGGTTATCAGGAATTGAAGAGGAAGCAAGGTTAGAAACGAGAGGGTTGGGATGATTCTGAAGTTTATTATGGAAGGATAGGTATCTGGATTGGGCCAGATCTGAAACATAAGGAACATTAAGATCTTTATGGATAATTTTATTAGTGACAAAGTAAGGAGCATTGAGGATTTTACGAAGGATTTTGGATTGTAAGGATTGGATGCGAGAGGAATTCGATGGTTTAGTGGAGCCCCATAGCTCAACTCCGTAAGTCCAAATAGGTCTTATTATAGTCAAGTATATAAGTCTTTTGTAATTAATGGGAAGTTTAGAGCGTTTGTCTAGTAAGTGCTGAAGTAATCGGAAACGTCGAGCGGTTTCTTGTCGTTTCAGTCTAGTATGAGGATTCCAAGTTAGTCGTTTGTCCAGGTGGAGTCCTAGGTATCGGATTTGCTCAACAGGGATAAGTGGAGTATTGTTAAAGGAAACTGTAGGACAGGAAGTCGTTGGTTTACGACGAAGGGTAAAGGTAATTTGGTGGGATTTATTGGAGTTTATTTTAATTCTCCAGTTTTTACACCATTCTTCCAGATTTATGATGTGTGATTGAAGCATTTGGGATGCAATTGCTGGGTCATTGTTTACTGATAGGATACATGTGTCATCGGCATATGTGGTGATGACAGTGTTGGGACAGGTAGGGATGTCAGCTGTATAAACTGTATAGAGGATAGGACCTAGGATACTACCTTGAGGAACACCAGCAGACTGGGAAAAAAGGGATGAATAGGCGTTATTGTGATTTACTTTAAAGTATCTATCAGTAAGGTAGGAACGGATAATGAGGAAGTATGTAGGTGGTAGGAATTTTCGGAGTTTGTATAGCAGTCCCGGGTGCCAAACTCTATCAAACGCCTGTTCAACGTCGAGAAAGACTCCCGTACAGTACATTCCGCGCTCCAATGCAGAGGAGACTACGTCTACCACACGATGACATTGCTGTATAGTGGAATGGGAAGTTCGGAAACCAAATTGGTGATCTGGGATTATGTGTTTAGAATTTAGGATAGGGTACAGGCGTTTTAAGATGAGTTTTTCTAGGATTTTGCCCATGATGGGTAAAAGAGAGATAGGACGGTAAGAGGATGGGTATTCTGGTGGTTTTTTGGGTTTGTGGATCATTTTAACAATAGATCGTTTCCAAAGATCAGGAAAATATGTAGAACGGAGTACAGCATTATATATATAAGTAAGGAATAGGATGGCTTTTCGAGGAAGAAGTTTTAGGATCTGGGATGTAATTAGGTCATGTCCAGGAGCTTTACGGGAAGGTAATTTTTGAATGATGTTGGATATTTCTATGGGATGAAATGCTTTGGGTGGCAGAGACATTTGGAGAGGAATATCCAGTTCTGCTTCAATACAATTGATGTGAGTTGAATTAAGGATATCGGGATGTGGATTAAAAGTTTGGAAAAGATGTTGTCCAAATAGTTGGGCTTTTTCTTCGTCGGATTTTGACCAGGTTTGGGAATCAGTAAGTAGTGGGTGATTAAAGTCTTGAAACTTAAGAAGTTTTTTGGTGGTCATCCATAATGATTTGTCAGTGCTTGTAAGTTTTTCAGTAAAATTTAGTAAACTTTGAATTTTGTATTTTCTAATTTCTGATTTCAGTTTGTTAGTCAGTTGTGTGTAATGCGATTTATCTGTTGGGTATCTTGTCCTATGCCACTTCGATCTTGCTCTGCGTTTTTCCTGTAATAAGATGCGAATATGCTGTGGCAAGTTAGTATTTTGTGGGAAGTTAATCTTATTGATAAAGGTGTTATTATTTATACTGTCTGTTATTGATGATGTCAGTTTTTCTATGGCACCGTTAATGTCTTCTTTTGTTTTTAGCGGGATTTTGAGGTCTAGTTTGTTTTCCAAATCATCACGAAATTTGTCCCAGTTTACTCGTCCAGTGATCAGTTTAGGAAGTGATGGTTTAGGAGCAAAGTCAGAATGTAGTGAAAGCAGAACTGGACTATGGTCTGAAGAAAGGTCATCCAGGGATTTAGTTGTTTTTAGAGCGCCTTGGCAACTCGTCCACAAGAGCGCCCCCTGGTCGGAACTTGAACTAAGTGGATTTAGTAATTGATAAATATAGTACTGTCTACAACCGCTGGTACTTGAAATGATACTTTCGAGTATTATGTAATATATATTTTTTTTTAACAGACACCAGGAAAATTAAGTGAGGATAAAAAGCTCTTATTTTAGAGTGTTACTTGGAAAAGTTCTCGGGAAAATTACATTTCCAATAAGGTGTACTAAATTAAAATGAACATAATTAAATTATAAAGTAATCTAATTGTTACTTGACAGTTATATGAAATATTTGGTCTGTCCACTTGTTTGTCTTAAAGGTTCGTGTGCAATGTCCATTACAAAAACTATTTGCTTTACTAATATTGGGCTAATTAATATTAATAACTAGCTTTACCCGGCCACGCACTGCTGTGGCTTAGCCTGGCAAAATGAAAAAGAAAGAAAATAGAAAGCACATATGAGTAGATTAGTAGCAAAGGACATCTATCACTTTTAAAAAGTTGGGAAACAAATTTGTCTGTAAAATGGCTTCAATTTAAACTAATTCTAATGATTTTTTTTCTCATGATTCAAATTGAACATTCATAATCATCTGAGTGAATACGCCGTCATTCATAATCATCAGCAACAGCCTGAGTTGAACTTATAAAACTAAATTAAAAAATTAATTAAAAAACGTATAATAGTATTGACCTACATAAGGAGAATCATATAACTTCTTCAAATGATAATTTCAATTACTGTAGTAATTATAAAATTTTCGATTAATCAATAAAAAAAATAAAAAAATGCTTGCCGACCTTCGGTAGTGAGGAAGCAAAAGGAAACGGCCTTTTCTGAAGAGAAAGCAGTAAATGTTTAAAACTCTATAACTCTGCAACGAACCGTCCGATTTCGATGATTTTTTTTTATTTTGTCAGCAAATCAGGAATCTTTCAAATAAATATGGGTATTATCATCAAAAATTGTGTACTTTTTTAGTTATCGGCAAATAGAATATTGAATTCATCGTAACATTTTTCAGCTTGTTTTCGGGAAAGTATGTTATACACATAAATTAAAAGGGTTTCAAGGGAAGACTTTAGCCAAGTTTCGTTAAAATCGGTAAAGCCGTTTTGGCGCTACAGTTTATAGCGACACATTTTTTTGCGGCTTTGAACAGAAAAACATTTACATTTTTATTTTTTTTACATATATAAAATTATCGTAAGACAGAAGTACTATGTCAGAAACCTTCCCAGGAGTGTACGGAACAACATCCCAAAGTTTCATGGCGATCGGTTGAATGGTTTAGTAATGGACTAAGGACAAACAGACGGACAGACAGACATATATTCATTTTTATATATATAGATTTAGTTAGAAGAGTGAAGTACAATAAAGTTGAAAGGGTGCTCAATTGCTTCGAGTTACTGTATGGCTAAATCATTTTTTTTTTTTTTTTCATCTTCCTCTATTTGTATCTTGAGTTTTAGATCCAAATCGTTTGTTTCAAATCTTATTGTGAGATCCGCTATCAGTCTCTTTTTCTTTAGCACTAAAGGCTAACAAGGGGAGGTTATGGACGGGGGACTTGTTTTGGTGGTACTAGGTCAAAAATTATAAGAGCCACGTCCGATTCTTTTTGCCAATGCGCCCTAGTTGCCAAAAAAGGAATATTTTATATTTTTTTATATTAGTATTTTTTGACTTTGCTATGCATAGGCTTTTAAGTTATTAGGTACTAGTTCACAAGAGTTCCGCACGGATTACGCGTGGTTCACAATTACTTCGATCACACTTGTTCATGGAATCCCGAATGCGTTCGGGTTTATCCGAAAGACAATGAAGGCGACCGGTTCTATTACTTATAACTTTATTATAACTTTCCTGCTATTTAAGTACTTCTATAACATTAACCATATTCAGTTATATAGCAGGAGCCGACTTACATTCGAAATTTAGGCTACTCATCACGGAACCTGAATTGAACTTGTACATATATTATATATCTGTAAAAAAGAAATAGTAATATAAAAAATCTTTAATTATTACATCTCTGAATGCTATTTCACGATATTATTTTTCTTATTTCTTATTGATTTTCATTATTCATTTTCTTGGAATTATCAGTATATTAATAAATATATAATAAATCATTATTTTTAACATTATATTCATAAAAAGCGGCCTTGAAAACTTAATAGTGGACTCTTTTATCTAAGAAATCCAAATATCTACAAAAAATCAATGAACAATTTTAAATCCGACAATATATTCATAAAAAGCTGCGATGACTAGAAAATAGTGGATCTGTATATCTAAGAATTCAAAAAAGTGACATAAACTTAATGCTTGATCTCAAATCACACAGTGAATGCATATAAAGAGCGGACCCTCGTATTATTAGAAATCCAAAAAATTACATAAACTAGATAGATGACATAAACTAAAAAAGATTACTTCAAATTATTTATTATCCAAATGATAAAAAAATCTTTTAAACACAGTTATAAAAAATAATATACAGTATATGCGTATTTCCAGACACTAAATGTAAGCCCATGTCAATAAAAATGTTATTTCTAACAGCATTTTTTTTTTTTTTTTAACAGGCTTTGAAGAAACGACTCAAACATTATTTTATGTATTTTTTTCTTTTTCTTTCAAAGTGATAACCGTTATAATAAAAATTAATAATTAACTAATTAGTAAATACACAATTCGTAAATAAATTGTTAATAAGGAAGTTTCATGAAGGGAATACTTTTTTTTCTTCAAAAAATGTGTGAAAAGGGGCAATAGCTGACGTCATAAAATACGACAACACTGTTTTCGAGATTCCATGAACAAGTGTGATCGAAGTGATTGTGAGCCACGCGTAATCCGTGCGGAGCTCTTGTGAACTAGTACCCTATTGTTTAATAAATTTATAATAACAAAAAAGCTAGCCGTAAATTAGGTTATTTAAATGTTTGCCTTCTTCGTCGTAAACCAATGACTTCCTGTCCTTCAGTATCCTTTAACAACACCTCACTTATTCCTGTTGAACAAATCCGTTACCTAGGACTCCATCTGGACAAACGTCTAACTTGGAATCCTCATACCAGACTGAAACGACAAGAAACAGCTCGACGTTTCCGACTACTTCAACACTTACTAGACAAACGCTCTATCCTTCCAATCAATTATAAAAGACTGATTTACATGACTATAATAAGGCCTATTTGGACTTACGGGGTTGAGCTATGGGGCTCCACCAAGCCTTCAAATTCCTCTCGCATACAGTCCTTGCAATCCAAAATCCTTCGTAAAATCCTCAATGCTCCTTACTTTGTTACAAATAAAATTATCCATAATGACGTTAATGTTCCTTATGTATCAGATTTGGCCCAATCCCGATATCTGTCCTTCCATGATAAACTTCATAACCATCCCAACCCTCTTGTCTCTAACCTTGCTTCCTATTCGATTCCTGATAAGCCTCCGAGACATCTAAAAAGAAGATGGCCACGTGATCTTCTAATATAGACATATTATTAGAGTGCTACCAATGGGTAGTTTCTCAACATGTGTTTCATGTCATAATATCCATGTGCGAATTTACTAGATGTAATTTTTGTATACAGTTGTAAATATCATATAAATAAATAATAAAAAAAAAAAAATATTTGCCTTGAACAAAAAAAAAAAAAAAAAAAAAAAGATTCAGATTCGTTTTTAGCATCTATTTAAACTTTCAAATACAAGTTTGTTTTGAAATAAAAAAATATAAATTTCTGAACTTAATTTTATGGGAGCGTTTTTTTTTTTTTTTCATGCTGTTTACTAAATAATTCATAACTCTTCTGAAATTTCTCCTAAAGGGCCACTTACACGTTCAATTTTATCGAAGAAATATAATTGAAGGCAATATATTGAAGGGGTCAATTTTATTGAGTCGATATTATATCAGTTAATATCTTGTTTCCACTAAAGAAGGTTTCCAAAGAGGTTATCTTTCTTTTTTTGTGTAAATGAATAATAACGAATTTCCTATTAATTTAATTGGCTTGGCTTTAGCATTAAACAAATCTGGTGCGCTCAACATACAATTTTCACTTACTGCTCTACTTCTAAAAGTAATTTTCGTCTGGCAAAATTGAGCTATTACAAGAAGTTTTTGAAGCGCATTTTTAATAGAGCTGAACCTCGAACAATATATTTTTGAATTTCGGTCATATTCATCAATACAAAAACTCATTAACACCATCAAAATAACATAAACCATTTTTATCATATCGATTGTGGGCAATAAAAATCTTATAACTGCATCGATCTATTTGAGCCACATAACTCTATTCTCTGCACTCTATGGACAAAGAGAGATTTTAAAGTACATGTGTTTAATTACGAATAATAGTCCGTGGTACAGACCCTTTTTTATCGAATTATTAACATCCGCCTGAAACTTCGTAAATAGTTTCATCTCATCGTAACCTACAACTATTTTATTGACGAAAACTCTTGGAATCCAGGGCGTTTTCAATCTGGAGAAGGGCAAACTTTGTCTATTTAATTAGGTACTAAAAATTCTTCTAAAAATCATTTGGTTTCTTCTTGGATCGTAAGATAATTTGATCACAAAATCTATAAAAAAGGTGCCCTACAAAAATATTGGGCCATTTCTCCTATATAACCTCGTTATTTTGAAAATGTAGGGGTGCAGGTCACGCCAAACGGCTTTGTGATGAAATTATCTTACGATTCAAGTAGAAAGCAAAGGGGTATTTACGAGTTTTTAGTATCTAATTAAATAGGCAAATTTTGCCCCCCTCCAGATTGAAAATGCCCCAATTCCACGAGTTTTCATAAATAATATATTATTAGGTTACGATGAGATGAAGCTATTTACGAAGTTTCAGGCGGATGTCAGTAATTCGATTAAAAGCGGTCAGTACCACAGATTATGTCATGTCATATACGTTCATACTGCACAGCCAAAATTATACCTCAAAATTTTCTCTAAGTCGGAGTTACTACAGAGTATTTAGCCAATAAACTTCAAGGAAACATTTTTATATTTTTTCATTTCTTGAAATTCAGATATACTATGCTTCATTTTATTGCCCCAGCGGGTGATTATGAGTCATATGTTATTTTGATAATTATTAAATAAATGCCCTATTTGTTTAGAGGCAGGCCTTCGGTCACTTGAACTTCACTTTGATCATATCAAAGAAAATCTGAAGTGTTCCGGAAAATATAGCCGGATTTTTGCAAGTACCTTTTTGAGATGGTTCTTATCTTTTAAGTACGTTTTAGTTAATTTCGACCTTATGTATCTGAATAAACATTGTAAGTGGATGAAAATGACACCAACCTTTTTATATTATTATTAGTTATTATATAAACAATTAGTCACCGATTTTGATCTGTTTTTTTTTTTGGGAGGAGAGTGGGGGAAAGGATGATACTACATCCAAAAATAAAAATGAAACTTGTCAGAAATTTTTTATTACCTTCTTTATAATAACTGATAAAAGGTACCAAAGGTACTCCTGGGGGAAGGGAGAGGGAAAATTACAGAAAACTGATATTTTTTTTAGTTCTTTGAGAACTAAACCCATAAACTATGAGTTTTTTCGCAAAGATAGTTCAGTACAATATTAAAGTACACATTTTTTGATAAAATCAATTGTTGCGGAGATATTTATGAAATTATATTTTCACTTTAATTCAAAATTGCTTCAAAAAACAAGTCATCTTCAAGCCATCTATAATATAAACACTATTAATTTTGTATTTTAATGTAATTCTGCACTCTATGAAGGAGGTATTAGTCATATTCAATTAAATATTCTATAAATTATAACTCTACCAGTTAAATTGTAAATTAACAATAGCACTAGATAGAATGAGGTTGCTTTTTTTATTGAATATTAATACATTGTGCCACATTAATATTAAGACTACATTAATCATTCACACGATTCATTAAATTAATACTAACAGTTAATTTGATTGAACAGGTGACATACGACAAAAAGTACAGCCCAGAAGAAGAGGGCCGAAGGTTGGAAATATTTCTGGAGAACAAAAAGAAAATTGAAGACCACAATCGGCGTTACGAGGAAGGCCATGTTTCATTCTCGATGAGCGTTAATAAGTTTTCCGATCTGGTATGGTAACACTATAATGGTATATAATTAACCTTGTTATATTTTTTCTGTCCTAATTATTAATTTTTTTGTTTTCAATAAATGATTTTTTTAGAATGAAAGTGAATTCAAAAATTTGAAAGCAGGATTTATTAATCCGAATATACCATCAAGAAGACCTGTTTTACGAAACAACCAGCTCTTCCTCAGAAATGGTGATATTCCGGAATCTTTTGATTGGAGGGAAAAGAATGCAGTGACGCCTATCAAGCAACAGAAGCAGTGTCTTTCGTGTTGGATTTTTTCAGCGGTAAATATCTCTTATTAAAAATGCAATTTATCACTAAGTTTATCAATATTCGCAAGTTTGTCTACGATTGAGGCATTCATTAGAGGCTTCTAGATGGATTACTACAGGCTATATGCCTCGCCCATCTTAACCTCAGTGCCTTCATACCTTGAGATATTGATTGACCATTTTCTGTAAGTAGCTGTTTATTGCTCTTTCTTCATCATGCTTAGAGTACTAATTTAATTCATAGGACATCTATATTATCTACATGTTCAAAGATTTTATGATTCATCCTGACGTGGACCGCTCCATTTTTATGTGATGTTCTTATCACCATCTCTAGTGCTAAGTTGAACGACCTCGGCAGTAGTCTATCTTTACCGTAAGAATTTTAAAGGCTTCTGATACTTCCCCTCATGTCAACCTCATCGACTTATCGGGAACTCCCAGTCCAGGCATAACTTTCCAAAGACAGTTCCTTTCCACAGAATCATTGGCTACTTTTAAATCGACAAATAAGGCGTCTTGAGCTGATGCCCATCGTTTTTCGAGAACTTGTTTTAGGAAGAAGATCTGGTCTAGCGTGCTCCTTCCTTTTCTGAAATTAGCTTGTTGGTTGCCTCTTATATTTTCGTAATGTAGATATATCCAGTTGAGTAGAAAATTGGTCATTATCTTGCAGGCAACCGGAAAGAGTGCTTGCTATCCATGCAATAACTACACTCATACATGACACCTTTCTTTAGGATAGGGCAGATTAAACCTATATTCCAAGTCTCTATTTTGCATTCCTCCTCCCATATTTTCTAGATTAGTTGTAGTAACTCAGCTCTTAAGTCTTCTTCCCCATTTTTAAACAGTTCTGATGGTAGGTTGTCCATTCCTGTGGCTTATTTGTTTTAAGCCTATTTCTACATCCAATATATCTATTTTTTCAATCTTTTCTGGTTCGACGCCCATGTCTTCTTTGTTTGTAGGGTTTTCTTAATTTAAAAGCTCCAGGAAATTTTCATTTCATATGTTCAATATATTTTCTTTAGATGAATATCATCTTTTCCTCGCGTTTGCGTATTTCTCGCTTCATATCCTGCTCTTTCTTTTCTATTGTTTCCGTAGAATTTGGGTATATCTCCAACCTGCCAGTTGTCCTAAATAGTTTGCTATATTTCTTTGAGTAATTGTCTTTTTGCCGATCTTATAGTTTTGTTTGCCTTTATCTTGGCGATCGTATATTTGTCCAGAGTAACATGAACACTTATGGCTAGGTAGAGGACTTTCATTTTTCTTCTTCCCTCTGCTGCCTTTTCGTATTCTTCTGTAAAGCACATCCTAGTTTTTCGTTTCTCCTGATTACCAATCACTTCCTCAACTGTTTATTTTTGCCCCTTTTCGATTTCCTCCCAGTGTTGGTCCACCGTGAGCAGGGTTGCCCACCTCCCCAAGAACAATCGCGCAAGAACCTAACAACCAAAGGTAGAATTAGAAAAATCGGAGATCATATACAATTATTACAGTTGCTGCAGTATCTTCCATATTTTCTCATTGTCCACTAGCGGATCCAGGATTTAATTTTGGGGGGGCTTCAGCCCGGAAGCTTTTTTTTTTCATATATAAAACGAAAATTACTTTGGAAAAACAGAAAGATACTAACTACCTATATGAAATGGTGTTTAAGTGATTCTTTAAGTCCTATTAAATGTAATTAAACGAGCAATAATACTTTAAGACATAATTTTTTAACATTTTTTGCCATAAAAAATTATTACATTTTACCATTTTGGGGGAGGGGCTTCAGCCCGAAAGCCCCCTCCCCCCGTAAATCCGCCTATGTCATTGACCCTTAGAATGAAACTTTTCATTCTGAAAATTCATAACCCCGCCAAAATATGCCCCACTTAAATTTCCTTCTGGGTACCCCTGATCGTGAGATTCTCCGAGCCTAAAAGTTTGAATTTATTATTCTGCTCAAGTTGGAATTTGCTTTTAACTTCAGGATTCTATAAATTGTAGACTTCGTACCTCTTTTCTTTCCATTCAATTCCATGTTTTGTGAATTCGCTTCAAACTCTGGCATAGTTTAATTCTAATTTTGCTTCTAGTTTAATTCACAGTCTGCTTCACGACAGCTTATTACATCTTGTATTGAGCACTGATGTCTCTTGTCAACCAGCAGATGGTCAATTTGGTTTTTTGCTCCTTTGCTGCTTACTCAGGTGTACTTATGGACATCCTTGTATAGGAACATGTATAGCTGGTGACTAAACCTTTTAGCCCTGTAGCTAAAAGGTTTAGAACCAAAAATCGACCTCATTGCAGGCCAAGGTTTGATTATAAATCACGAAAGTCTATGTTATTCTGAGTAAAAAGAATCTTGTCTGCCGTTCCAGAGCCGCTGCATTAAAAAATGTCAGATTTTTTCGGTATTTTTTAGTTTTTTTTTACCTATAACTCCTAAATGATGCATCAAAACGAAAAAATAGGATTTTGATAAACGAATGTGTCGAAAGATACCGAACATCATAAAGGAATAACGAATCCCGATTCGACATATATAATTGACCTACAATAAAAATGTTAGTACTCAGTGGACACAAAATTTGATTCTCTACAACTTTGATTCTATGGGTTTTTCCTCTTAGAGGACTCATTTTATGCTACAGAGCCATTTATAGTAATTTGTCTCAGTTTTTGTCGAATTTGGTAAAATAACTGGCTCCCCCCCCCCCCAATTGCCCTTTAGCTACCGCCAGACGGATGCATATAGCTCCATTATTATTGCCATTTTCGTGAAGGATTCAATACTAAATTGAAAAGATAAAGAATAAACTCAAATTTAGATCCCTATGCTATACTGCCATCTAAAGCATTTCTGTTCGAAGTTTGTATTAATAATATTACACTCTAGTTAAATATAATGGAAACATGAATAAATTATCAAAATTTACGCTAATTTATTAATATATCGCAGGTAGGTGCAGTGGAGAGCCAACACTTCATCAAAACCGGACAGCTGGTGGTCCTCAGCGAACAGAACGTCCTGGACTGCGTTAACGCTCCCGAAGACACAGGACATTGCCGGGTAGGATGGATGGACACCGCCTTCGAATACATCCTCAACAACGGAATCGATACCGACGCGTCTTATCCTTACGAAGCTGAGGTAGCGAAAGAGCTCAAGTATATATATATGTACTCTTAGTTCAAGTATAGTTCACATTCATAACTGGGTACCTGCATGAATTTTTACTTTTTACTTGTTGGTGAAGATTGGGGTATCTAGAATAAATACGATAGTATAGACCAGTGGTCGGCAAACTTATTAGTCAAAGAGCTAAATATAAACATTACAACATTTTTACTTTCACTTACGTATATATGTAATATATAGTAAGTGTAAGCATTGCGATCGAGAAAATTTTTGAATCTGCGTTATCGACGGATTTATACCTTTTGAGGTACCCTGAGTCGAAATGACCAAGTCCCGACAAATGGTCTGTGTGTCTGTGTGTTTGTATGTTTGTAAGCTCAAAAACGAAAAGTCCTATGAAACTGATATCACGTATTTAAGATAGGTATATGCCTTAGATGTGACGGCAACTTTTTCCTTAAAATCGGCTAACCGGAAGTGCCACTTTATATCAACGCTGAAACACATTTTCACAGTTTTCTCATAAACGGCTCTAACGATTTTGATTTAACTCGGTGTATCATTGTATAATTAAGTGGTCTTTAATATAAATTAGGTCTTATCCCCATTGATGTCACTTTACAGGGCTTAAATGCCCAATGTTCATATACGTCTTCCTCTAAAGTACCTTTAATATGGTTTATTTTAAAAAGATAATTATTTCGCATTATTCAGAGTTACTTTTGAAAGAATTTGATAAGTTAATAAAAGAGAAAAAAAAATAAAAATGCAGAAAAACGTAGCGCCTAAACGAATGTACCGATTTCATTGAAACTTCGCGTCATTTTCTCGACACCCTTCAAATTTATCTATATAACATTCATCAGCGAAAAGAAGCTGAAAAAAAGTTACGAGGGATGGTAAAATTAAATTCCGAATAACTCAAAAAGTATACACTTTTTTGGGAACGTTGTGATAAGATGTTTCAAAGGTATTTAAATTGCCTAAAAAACAAAAGAAGTTTCATCGAAATCGAAGCACTATTAGTAGAGATATCGCGATTTTTTTTTTTTTTTAAATTGGAGCCAAATCTGCTCGTTTAGTAAACTTTTATTACACTTAATTTCATACTTAATAAATATTTATTGATGCGAACAATGTGCATGCATCTCCTTGGAAAGTTTGAGTAAGTCAGGTTTGTATGTTGTTGTTTTTAATTTTTGGCATGATTCCAAGTTCTCATCAATGAGGAGACTTCTCAGTTTACTCTTGATAATGTTCATGTTTGAAAAAGATTGTTCGTATATTTATGTAGAACTGAAAAGGGAAAGAACAACAAACGTATTCAGCTGATCTTAAGAGTCAGGAATACTATTCCAAGAGTTGAAAATGATCATGTCTTCCTTCTCGAGGTCATTCAAAGCAGACCACTTGTGTTGTGAACTAAGTTCACATTTTTTTCTTCTCCAGTATTTCCAATTCAACATAAATACATCCGAATTTAGAGCGCCATACCTCCTTGTTTTTTAAATCCAACAATTGTATTTCAAAGATACCAATGTCAATTTCAAAAGGAGAAAATTTCAACTCGGTTATCGTAGCATTAAGAGGATTTTTGACAAATGCTAAAGTTGCTCAGCTGTTTTAAAATTCCTTAAACCTGCTGATAAATGGTTTATTAATTATAATTGCAACTGCTGGTCTGTGATGCCAATTTGTACCACCACTACTTTAGAAAAAGTACGTCGAAAACATACGAACAATTTCAGCAGGTAGCTTGTACATGGTTTGTGCTTACGTTTACGAAAACTAATAAAACTCGATGTTCGTTACGTACTTTTACAACAATATAAAATTTTAATTACCTATCTATCTTTTAACTTAAACAAAAAATTATAAATGTTCTCAGTGATGTAGAGATGGTTGATCGTTAATATAATATGAGAAGGAGTTAGTCGAGGGTGCGGTCAAATAAATAAAAAAATTAATAATAATAATAATAATAATAATAAGGCTTAGCGAACCCGAAGGTTCGATGCCGAAACCACCAATCGCTTGTTACACACCTCCCTCCACCGTTCGCCGTCCAAACCCAGTCCCTTCAGATCGGCTTTAATGCAATCTTCCCACCTTCGCTTCGGTCTACCCCTCGGACGCTTACCATTCGGCACAGCAAATATTAACCTTTTAGGAATTCTCTCGTTACTAAGCCCAACAACTTTACAAGCCCATTTGATTCGCCGCGATGAAATTACCTCAATTATATTACCCGGATACAGCTCACGCAATTCGGCGTTGTGTAACCGTCTGAACTCTCCGGTTAACTCATCCTTCTTCGGTCCGAATATTCTACGCAATACTTTATTTTCAAAAACCTTAAGGCGCTGCTCATCCCTTAATGTAAGCGGCCAAGTTTCGCATCCATAAAGAACTGTAGGCAAGATAATTGTTTTATAGATTCTAATTTTTAAGTTTCGGGACAAGAGGCGCGAACTAAGTAGTTTTGTCACAGAAAAATAACAAGCATTCCCCGCCTTCAGTCTAATCTTAATCTCTTCTTCAATTTCGTTTTTTCTAGTTATCGTAGAACCTAGATACCTAAATTTATCTACCCGTTCAAACATATTACCATCTATATCGATATCACCAGTAGTATCGCCATTTTTGCAGCTAACCATATATTTTGTTTTATCCACGTTTATTTCGAGTCCTAGTTCTTTACCGGCTTTCATTAACGTTGTCGTATTTAGTTTTATAGTTTCAACGTCTTCGCTTAACAGTACCAGATCATCAGCATAGCCCAGCACGGATGTTGTCCCGCCCAGATCCAACCCTTTCTCGGTTCGCATTACCTCCCTAATGGCATGTTCTAATGCCAAATTGAACAGTACAGGCGAAAGAGAATCCCCCTGTTTTAAGCCCGAACGAACCTCAAATTTTTCGGACAAATTATTACCGATTCTAACTTTATTGAGTGTCTCCGTCAAGCACATCCTGACTAGATTTACTAGTTTTTTTGGAATCCCCTGCTCGATTAGAATATTATACAGTTTCTGGCGGTCAATAGAATCGTAAGCCTTTTTAAAATCTATATACAGCTGGTGAACAATACCGTTATACTCCAATTTTTTCTCTAATATTTGCCGTAAAGAAAATATTTGATCAATAGTCGAACGATTCCGTCTAAATCCGCATTGGTAGTCTCCGATAATTTCCTCGGCGTATTCCGTGATTCGACTGGTTAAGATTAAAGTGAAGATTTTATAACATACCGGAAGGAGTGAAATTCCTCGATAGTTATTACAATCCGTCCTCGGACCCTTTTTGTGAATCGGAATAAGAATAGATTCTTTCCATTCTTCAGGTAATTTCTCGTTCACCCAGATCTTTTTAACCAACCGATGTATTTTAGAAACTCCAGCTTCCCCGCATGCCTTAATTAGTTCAGTAGGAATATTATCGATTCCCGCTGCTTTATATGATTTTAATTTTCCGATAGCTACTTCAACTTCCTCTTTACTTGGTCCTTCTATTAACGGTTCAGCACTCTGGTACTCAGAAGGAGGACACAGATCATAATTTCCCGTATTTAATATATTGTCAAAGTGGTCCTTAAACTTATTCAATATGTCAACCGGATCGGTCAGAATATTGTTATTATCATCCCTAATTCCAGACGTTACGGGCCCTACATATTTACGTGATCTGTTTATACCTTTGTACATGTCTCTTACGTTATTTTCGATTCTATTAGTTTCTATTTCAATTATTTTATTTTTAAGATACTCCCTTTTTTTATTTTTGAGCAATTTTGTCGTTTCGTTCTTTGAGATTCGGAAGTATTCCAGATTGTCTTCGCTAGGATTATTTAGAGCTTTTAATTTAGCGGCTTTTCTTTTTTCACACATGTTTAAGCAATCTTCATCAAACCACGGTTTGTTATTCTTATTTTCCTTTTTTCCTAGACACGAGTTACCGACCGCTTTAATATTATCTCTGATCTCTATCCATAACTTGTCAATATCCTCGTGGTCCTCGTCAGGAAGCTCTAAAGCTTCAAACCTATTCTTAACATCTAGCTCGAATTGGTTTCTAATTGATGGATTTTTTAATTTTTCCAAATTAAAATTCTCAAAATCGAAATGGTTTTCTTTTCTCTTTTTTATATTAAGTTTTTGTCGAAGTTTCGCGATTACTAATTCATGATCCGACCCACATTCTGCTCCGCGATAAGACCGTACATTAATTATACTGCTTTGCCAGCTGTGTTGTATCAAGACATGATCGATTTGATTTCGTGTTTTCGAATCCGGTGATGTCCAAGTATATTTATGAATATCCTTGTGTTTAAACGTCGTACTTTTAATTATCAGGTTTTTCGAGATGGCAAAGTTTATCAGACGGATCCCATTATCATTACTATATTCGTGTAAACTTTCTTTACCAATCGTCGGAATATAAACTTCTTCTCTTCCTACCTTTGCGTTCGCGTCACCTACAATTATTTTCATGTAGTTTCGCGGTAGTTTATCATAAACCCATTCGAGTTTATCGTAAAATTCACTTTTGACTTCATCGTCACTGTCTTCGGTCGGACAATGTATGTTTATTAATGCGATTTTAAACCAACGTCCCTGAAATGTAGCTACCGAAATTCTATCACTAAAGAATTGAACGTCCCTCAAAGCGGATAGTAATCTACTCCTAATTAGAAACCCGGTACCTAAACAATGATTCCCGCTTCCTCCGTACCAAATAGTGTACTTCCCTTCCCTCATCGAGCCCTCTCCTGGCCAGCGAACCTCTTGCAGAGCCACGACATCCAAATTGTACCCATTTACCTCATTCGCGACCGATTTTAGCCCCCCTGCTGTGTTTAAACTCCTTACGTTCCACGTACCAATATTTAAATCCCTATATTTCAACTTGCGGCATGAATCCCCTAAAGCAGTCCCCACCCGGAGACCCGAACGGGGGACTAGTTTACCTCCGGATAATGAGCGTTTTACCTTAGGGAGATCCATGACTTTTTGTGGTGTTTGGTGAACTAAAGATATGTGAGTAGGGCGTTCAATCCTACGTCACACCCTCCAGCAAGTCTGGTGGGCCCCTACCTCCAGCAAGTCTGGAGGTCCCCTCCCTCCAGCAAGTCTGGAGGGCCCCTCTCATTGTTGGTCAGCGAGTCCATCGGACTTAGCCGGGAGGAACTTCCAAGGAATTCCACCGACCATCCCCACATCCGCCACCCGTGGGACGCTCCCCATACGCGGTAATGAGCCCGCGCGAGGAAATAAAAAAAAAAAATAATAAAATAAAAAAATTAAAATATATAAATTATTTTAATTTTTGCCGACGTTTCGACCCATTTTGCAGGTCGTCTTGAGGGCTACAAAAGATACAAACATGTTGAAAAAAATAAAAATAAAATAAAAAATAAATATAAGTATATATAAAATACGAAGGAGTTGTCAGATACAGAAATAAAAGATAAAGAAAATAAATACATGATAAGAAAATAGATAAAAGAAAATAAATAGATGAATGTTAAAGAATAAATGAATGTTAACGAATAAATAGATTGAAAATTGAATAACTATTGTTACAGTAAAGTTAAAATATGGATAAGATAACATAATAATAAGATATCAGTGGATAACAAGCAAGTGGAGGTTACCTTTAATTGTAAATAAACAGATAACGGGACTAAAGGTTAAGAAGTGAAGAAATTGAATTTTAATAGGGTAACATTAGTGTAATATTGTTGGGATAGATTATTAAGTATAAATAACTCTATAAGAAAACAATAATTTCAAAAGAATACTTTAAAATGTAAGAATAAATGTAAAAACAAGGTTATGATGATAAAGAAACAAAAAACAGGTTGTACTATATATAGATGACAATTGACATTTAGTTTTTTGAAAGCGGTAATGGAATGGTAGGCTGCATGAAGATAATAATAAGGTGTATAGTTGAAGGATAGGTGTGTTAAGAAAAGAATCACAATAAAAGTCAAAACATACCGTAAGATGTGGCACTGCGGGAGGCAGTTGAAACACTGGCAGTGTCAAAAAACTCTAGTTAGCAGTGTCAAAAAAAAGTTGTCAGTATCTGACAACTCCTTCGTATTTTATATATACTTATATTTATTTTTTATTTTAATTTTATTTTTTTCAACATGTTTGTATCTTTTGTAGCCCTGAAGACGACCTGCAAAGTGGGTCGAAACGTCGGCAAAAATTAAAATAATTTATATATTTTAATTTTTTTATTTATTTGACCGCACCCTCGACTAACTCCTCATATAAATGTTCTCGATTTATAGAATAATTTTAAACTTTTGCAAGCTTTTTTGTGAGGTAATTTGACTGGTCTGTCAAGCCACGCCTACAATCCTCACTATACTTCCAAGACGCTACGTTATACGTTATATACGTAAATATGAACCTCTGACTATCATTTGAAAAGTATAATTTAAATCTGATATACTTAATTGATCACTTGAATTCTATTGCAGCTCAAATTTACTTAATTTTTTCCTTATGCGTGATCCCAGTTGACAAGTATTGTTTGCTGTTTTAGATCAAAAAGTGCAGGTTCAACGAGTCCAATGTCGGCGCTACGATCACTGGGTACGCTGATTTGCCATCAGGCGACGAGGATGTCCTTATGAAAGCTGTAGCCACGGTTGGCCCAGTTTCGGTCGCCATAGATTCCAAAGATGGAAACTTCCAGCATTATAAATCAGGTAATTGTATATATTACTAGTTGGGTCTTGTCCGAAATTCGCATAATATCTTGGTCAGCAAACTAATCACAAAAATAATAGAAAATGTGAGGTGTATAAGGGAGAGGGGAATTAATTCGATTTTAAATTAAAGGCCGAAACCAATGAAAATTTTTGGTGCGGTGCGCTCATTATACAACTTTCACTTACCACCCTTTGTAGTGCGAATAAGTATTTTCAGACAAAAGGAACTGAAAGTAAAAATTATAAACGGTACGAAATATTTTTTAAACAAATAATTACCATATGTTTTTCATAGCCGTCTAATGTAATATATTCTATATACTATTTCTAAAAGCTGTTTTTTCTCGGTACGCCGTAACTTCGTCAATTCTTCATCAAATCCAATGATTGACCACTCATTTTGAAGATATTCTTCTCCTTCACATGCAAAAAATAGTCACATCCACCCGAAATTTCTGTAAAAAAAAGTTATAGAGGAAAAGAAACTTTATTTGCGAATAACTCAAAAAGTATCTATTTTTTTCTTAATTGTGCCCATGATAATTGAAATATCACTAAATTACCAACAAAACAAAAAAAAATCGTAAAAATCAGTCCATTAGTTTTGGTATAAATAACGTCTTCCTGTTTAAAGATATTTATTACTTTTATTATCTTTCCAGCCAGTGTTTAAAAACAGGTCCTATCAAAGCAATTTGTATAAATATTTTGATCTATTATGTTTAATGGAATATTGTTATCGACTAAGGAAAAAAATATTAGTTCCTTCCTTACATAATACATAGGAAGTACTTATTTCCATATTGTTTTGCTATTTCTTCACTAAACAAAATTTTCTGCGAATTTTTCGCACGGGCCAACCAGTTTATGTTAATAGGGCATATAAAAAAAAAAAAATGGCCGTTTTTCAACCAAATATTTGTTTTAATATAAAATACAATTAATACCCAAAGTGTAGTACATTGTTATCTACCGTCATTAACCATATCCTAGCTCCAATTGCCATATCCAATTGCTCGATTCCACGCTGATACCAATCTTTGGAATGACTGTCAAAGAACTCTTAGACCGCAATTTCAACTTTCGAAAAATTATCAATTTTTTTCTCTTGAAGAAAATGGTATATGGATCTAAATAAGTAATAATCCGATGGTGCGAGGTCTGAAGTGATAAAAGATAAGAAATGAGTGTATAACAAACTCGTTACATTTGATAACTGTAGATTAAGAGAAAAAGAAAATGAGCTTTGGCGATTAAATAATAATAATAATACTTTATTTATTCTGGGACGAATCCCTTTAGAATAATACAGAAAGACATAAATATGGGCTAAGGAGCCTCAGAGATACATAAATAAAAATACAGAGTAATTAAACAGTCATAGTAAAAAAATGAAAGACTATAAGTTACTTTCTAATTTTAATCAGTTAATAATAAAAAATAAAAAAAAAGATGAAGTAAAAATAATGAAGAACGAACTAATAATTTATATACATATTTACATTAGTATCTATTTACAATTTCATGAGGACTGGATGGATAAGAAATGATTGAACATGCGAGATTTAAAGGTAGAAAGGTTATTGGATTGACGAGTGAGGGGATGGAGTTCCAAAGGGATGGGGATCAGATAATGAACGATCTGTCGAAAGCAGCTGTTGAAAAATAAATAAATAAATTGAAAAATAAATGTGAGCGGGGTAGCTCCGTGGATAACACTAGCGAATCCAGGATTTAATTTTGGGGGGGCTTCAACTCGAAAGATTTTTTTTTCATATACGTATAATAATAATTGATTAGGATAAAAAAGAAAGAAATTAACTACCTGTATGAAATGGTGTCTAAGTGGTTCTTGAAGTCCTATTAAATGTAATTATACTAACAAGAATACTTTAAGAGATCGTTTTTAATATTTTTTTTCTGTAAAACATGGTTATATTTTACCATTTGGGAGAGGACTTCAGCCCGAAAGCCCCTCCCCCCCCCGTAGATCCACCTGTGGTGGTTAAGATACTGATTTCCTATGTTCAAGATCGCAGGTTCGAATCTGGATGTAGAAGGTAATTATTTTTCGACTTTAAATCAGAGTTCCAACACTGTCATCACCACCTATGCCGATGACACGTGTATCCTATCAGTTAATAACGATCCTTTAATTGCATCCCAAACTCTTCAATCACACATCACAAGCCTTGAAGAATGGTGTAAAAATTGGAGAATAAAAATAAATTCCAACAAATCTCATCAAATCACCTTTACCCTCCGTCGTAAACCTATGACCTCTTGTCCTACAGTATCCTCCAATAATACTCCACTTATTCCTGTTGAGCAAATCCGCTGCTTAGGACTCCACCTTGACAAACGACTCACTTGGAACCCCCATACCAGACTGAAACGATTAGAAACCGCCCGACGTTTTCGACTACTGCAGCACTTACTAGACAAACGATCTAAGCTTTCAATCAATTATAAACGACTCGTATATATGACAATAATAAGACCTATTTGGACTTACGGAATTGAGCTTTGGGGCTCCACTAAACCATCGAATTCCTCTCGTATCCAATCCTTACAATCCAAAATCCTTCGTAAAATCCTCAAAGCTCCTTACTTTGTCACAAATAAAATCATCCATAAAGACCTTAATGTTCCATATGTTTCCGATATGGCCCAATCCAGATACCTTTCCTTCCATAACAAACTGCAGAACCATCCGAATCCTCTCGTTTCAAACCTTGCTTCCTCCTCGATCCCTGATAACCCTCCGAGGCGTCTGAAAAGAAGATGGCCTCGGGATCTTCTAATATAAAACTTTAATTTGAGTTCTACCAATGGGTAGTTTCTCTTCATGTTGTACATGCCGTGTTACAAATTTCTCATTTACTTATTGTATTCTCTATGTAATGCAGTTGTAAATTCCATTAAAATAATAAAAAAAAAAAAATAAAAAATCAGAGGACACTGTTTCCTTACAATGTACTGCACCCATCATGAGTTGTAATGGTACAGGTTTTTTTAATGTTTTTATTTTTATTAATAAGGGTTATTAACCAATTACTTCTGGGTTATTATTATTATATTGTAATAACTTGTGCTATATATATATATATATATATATATATATATATATATATATATATATATATATATATACATAAAGTATATATATAAATTATTTCATTGATGTCAATCTCGTATATTTTTTATTTTTCAATATTTTTCTAGGTGTTTATTACTCAGAGGATTGCCAGAACACTGAAGCCAAACTGGACCACGCCCTCCTCATCATCGGGTACGGTGAAGAGAACGGACTCCCGTACTGGTTGGTGAAGAACTCCTGGGGAACGAGTTGGGGAGAGGACGGCTTCGCGAAGATAGCAAGAAATAAGGATAACCACTGTGGAATTGCAACAATACCCAGCTACCCCGTCATTGATTAGGAATAATATAACTCCATATTTAAATCAAATAATGTAAATTAAAGGCTTTTTCAAATATCTCTATTAAGTATTATTACATTCTGTCATATTTCAGAGCACTAATAATAGCCATAGAGTAGCTCATTCACACTCTACGTACAAAAAAAAAAAAAAATAAATAAACTGCAAAATAATAATACTAAAAGGAAAAATTATAATAAAAATATATGGTTAGCTGCAAAAATAGTGATATTACTCGTGATATCGATGGTAATATGTTTGAACAGGTAGATAACTTTAGGTATGTAGATTCTACGATAACTAGAAAAACCGAAATTGAACAGGAGATTAAGGTTAGACTGAAGGCGGGAAATGCTTGTTATTTTTCTGTGACAAAACTACTTAGTTCGCGCCTCTTGTCCCGGCACTTAAAAATTAGAATCTATAAAACCAATATCTTACCGATAGTTCTTTATGGTTGCGAAACGTGGCCGCTTACATTAAGGGATGAGCAGCGTCTTAAGGTTTTTGAAAATAGAGTATTGCTTAGAATATTGGGGCCGAAGAAGGATGAATTAACCGGAGAATTCAGACGGTTACACAGCGCCGAATTGCACTATATCCGAGTAATATAATTGAGGTGATTTAACCACGGCGTGTTAAATGTGCCTGTGAAATTGTTGGGCTTAGTAATGAGTGAATTCCTAAAATGTTAATATTTGCTGTACCGAATGCTAAACGTCCGAGGGGTGGACCGAAGCGAAGGTGGGAAGATTGCATTAAAGCCGATCTGAAGGGACTAGGTTTGGACGGCGAACGGTGGAAGGAGGTGTGTAATGAGCGATTGGTGGTGTCGGCATCGAAGCTTCGGGTTCGCTAAGCCTTTTATTATTAATGTTATTATTATATAAAAGGAAAAATAAATAAACTAAACTAATCAAAATAAAATTAAAAAAAAAAATCTGGTGTGCGCACTTACACGACTTTCCTTCTGTTTCAGAAAAATGATTACGTAATTAAATATATCCATTAAGAAAAAAAAAATTAATCAGATTTATTTGGCTGAAAATTAATCAAAGAAAGATTTCAGTACGATTTCTTTATGAGTAAAATAAACTACAGTAACATAAACCCGCTTGTGGAAGATCAGCTTAAAAAACTCATTACATTCTAATATTGCTAATAAAAAACTTTTTGCCATAGCCTAATTTTGTCAGACAATAATTTCCGTTAAAAGTATTGAATTAGTGATAATTTTGTGATGTGGGCACCAGATTTTTAAAATTTTCTTTTTTATTTCTCTTTCACTCTTTTCTAACCGCGGGATTTGAACTTATAATGTTACATATGAAATTGAATAGCTGTAACTTCCTTAATAGTTGTCCGAAATGAACGATTCCGATGATTTTTTAGTAATTTAATTACCTTTCAAAAGTGTTTGTATAAGTTTTACCATAGTAAATACAATTAGCGAGTTAGGACACAAAACTTTTTTCTTTTCTTTATAATTATATGATATATTATGGAGCAACCAATTTTCGTCACAGGCATTAGCATTAAAACACTACAAAATAAAAAAAGAAGCAACAAAATCTGTCAACTGGTTCCGGAGATAATCTTGGCACAGAACAATGGCTGAAAATGTGTTTTTCGGATTCCGGGGAGAGAGGGTGGGGGCCTCTAAAACGTACAGATCCGTCGAAAATTGCATACCGGAAATTTGAATGGGTCATTTTTTTTATTTTTTAAGAAGGCTTTAGAGCTAAAGTTTATAGAAAATAAAAAAAAATTCCGCCGCTAATTTGTAAGGAAACAGCAGTGAGACCTTCGAAATGCATTTTCCAACAACAAATTGATACATACAAAATTTAAACTTTCAAACTTTTTTAACAGGAGCTACAGAGAGAGAGATGCACAATACTTAAATCAGGCGAAAAACAAGAAAAATATTTTGTAAATGCTGAACTTTATCCAAAATTTGATGGTATTCTTCTGCCTGGAAAGCAACATTATATACAGAATTTCAGCTAAGTTGGTCCAAAGGGAGCCGCTGGGGATCAAAATGTAGTTTGAAAAAACATATTTACTACAACTGAAATCTCTAAAAATTTCATTATCATATTCTAGGCGTTTTAGAAAACGGATAGAGAATGCAACACAGCCTTTCGCTGACTTTAGTCGATACAGTACAAATGCATCAACTGATTTCTAATTGAAAGGAAAATAGAAAAAATAACATTAAATAAATTAGTTTAAAATTATTTTTTGAAAGTATGGTATAAAAATAAAGTACAAAAAAGCACATTCATTCCACGAAAACGAAATATTTATTTTGTATGTTTGAAAACTGTTAAAAGTCTGATATAGCCTGGACACCCATTTTGCAGATTGACTCATCTCACTTAAACAGCCAAAAGCATTAAGCTGAGAAACATTATACTAAGGCATTTCAATATATACATATATAATATTATATTGAATTGAAAAAATATATCAAATTTTGTCTGGTTAATTATTTATTACTATATGTGTGGCTAACGCCTTAATTTAAAAAGCTGAGAATTTAAAATTATCTTAGGTATATTTAACTGTATTTAGTGCATAAACCCTGAGTATCAACATACTTAAAAAGGTGCTCAAATTTAAACAAAATTACCTGTTCAAAAATAAGGACTATATGAATCAAGAGGTAACATACGACTGAAGAGGCGTGCAATATTCTGACATTCCTTCAGCTGGGTCGTCGTATTTAATTTGAACTATATTTTTGTGTAAATACATAATTATAAAAATTAAAAATATTATGCAGGATATGACAATGGAAACGCCAAGGGGAATACAAATTGAATTTCCGGCAATTGACCCAAAAAACTGTAGCTGTTATTTTGACGGTAAGGTTCATGGCAATACAAAGATGTTTGCATAACAGTTTTAATATAGATATACTAATTAAATTTAAAAAATGGTGTCTTTAGCACATTAACCCAGCAAGTTACTTTTTGTAGCAGTTATAGAAAAGTATCAGTTATATTTAAATCAATGTTGTTATTCTACTATTATATAAACATCTGTTAACAGAAAATATTTTATGTGATCATGTACACCGCCATTTGTTTAATAAAATAAAATCTGGTGCCCGCAACACACAACTTTCACTTACCGATCTAAATAGAAATTATTTTCTGGCAATGCCGGGCTGTTATAAATTTTTTTGAAGTTCATTTTAAACGGAGCTAAAGCTTAAAGCTTACAGATAAGAAGTCATTAAGACCATTATAATTACAAAATGTCTATTTAATACATCGACGACAGGCAATAAAAATCTAGTCACTGCATCTACTTTTATAAACCACACAACTTTCTTTATTTTTATAAACCACATAATGACTAACTCCAATTTCAACATTTTTGAGTGATGCCATTTTAGTGATATTTTTAGTTGAAAAAGTTATCTATGCAGAATATGAGTAAGTTGATTCCAGAGGTGGTGATTGCAGTGTTGAAATATAAAACTGAGAATAAAGGTATAAATTTAGGTACTTATTTCTTATGAAAAATGTTCTTAGAAAAGATATTTTATTAAATATCTGTAGAAAAAAGTATATTTTAAATTTATCCGAATTTTCGTCTCTTCAGGGAAAATAACTAGAGACCATATCTTTCTTCCTAATTGTCTGATCTTACCGATTTTTTTTTTGATTTTTTAGGAAATTCCATAAACTTTTAAAAAACCATATACAACATCGCCAAAAAAGTGTATACTTTTTGAGTTATTCGGAATTTAATTTTACCATCCCTCGTAACTTTTTTTCCAGCTTCTTTTCGTTGAAGTATGTTGTATAGATAAATTTAAAGGGAGTCAAGAAAATGACTTTAGCGAAGTTTCATTGAAATCGGTACATTCGTTTAGGCGCTACAGTCTATAGCAACGTAGGTTTTTCTGCATTTTTATTTTTTTTTCTCCTTTATTAACTTATCAAATTCTTTCAAAAGTTATATTTAGCATTTTTTGGTATCTTCGAATAATGTGAAATGATTAACTTTTTAAAATAAACCATATTAAAGGTACTTTAGAGGAAGACGTATATGAACATTGGGCATTTAAGCCCTGTAAAGTGACATCGATGGGGATAAGACCTAATTGATATTAGAGGCCACTTAATTATACAATGATACACCGAGTTTGATCAAAATCGTTAGAGCCGTTTTTGAGAACATTCAGCGTTGATATAAAGTGGCACTTCCGGTTAGCCAATTTTAAGGAAAAAGTTGCCGTCACATCTAAGGCATATACCTACCTAATATCAGTTTCGTAGGACTTTTCGTTTTTGAGCTAGACCGCTAACATAGGAACACACAGACCATTTTTCGGGACTTATTCATTTTGACTCAGGGTACCTCAAAACGTGTATTTCCGTTAAAAACTCAGTTCAAAAATTTTCTCTATCGCAATACTTACCCTTACTATATATTACATATATGCATAAGTAAGTAAAAGTAACAAGATTAATCATTCAATAACTTCCAAATACATATTGAAAGAAAGAGCACATTTCCAAATAGCTGAGGAAGTTTATAATCCAACAGCTGATTAGCTTAAAAGAACATATGAAAAAAAAGAAACATATACTCACCAACTAAAATACATAAATAAGCCATAAGGATACAGATAAAAAGAAGAAAAAAGAAATAATAATGAATACAAAAGAAAAGAGAAACGAAAATAGACAGAAGAGAAAGGTTATCATCAAAAACAGTCGATCGCTCCGACGAAGTTGAAAGAGTAAATTATCTAGATTTATTAGGCAATATGCTCAAATTCTTATGATTATTTTTATGTTTAACAGCAATTTTTAAATTATCTGCAATATGTATAATCTCTAACATTATAAAAGTTTTACGAGATACAAGTTTGTGTTGTTTGATTTTTCCCATTTGCAACCTAACATCTGATTTCTGTCTGTTGTTAAATTATTTACTCATTTATATTAACTAGTTTTCTTTAATCATATAAAATATGATCTGTTAACAGATTTTTACATAATAGAAGAATAACAACATTGATTCAGATGTAACTGATACTTTTCTATAACAGTTACAAAAAGTAATAGGCATGGCTTGTGTACAAAAGACCCCAAAAAATGGACAATTCAATAAAATAATCTTAATCTTAAAGATATACAATTGTTTAAGATGGAGCAATTAGTTTAAGTTTATGAAATAAGTTTGATTTCGTAATCAGATTCTGATAACAAATAAACACATGTCATACTTTTTTTTATTTTTTATTTAACTTGATGTTTCAGTTCATTGGACCATTTGCTAGGAATGAAACCTTACTTTATAAAATAAAAATAAAATCATTTGGATGTAATTTGCCTTTTTTCCCATCCTATTATAAGAGCCTTTCAGTTGACAAAATAACTAACTTCAATTTCAACATTTTTAATTAAAGTCATTTTAGTGTTAATTCTAATTGGAAAATTTATAATATCAGTACAAATAGTGAGTCAGTCGATTCCAGAGTAGGTGATTGCAGATAAAATTTCCAACAAAAATGTCATGTCATACATGGGTCGAAAACGAAACTTTGTGTTTTTTTTAGATGGTCACATGAAATGAATTTTTTGTTGAAAATTTTGTCTAGAATCCCTCCCTCTCCTAGGTTTGGCAATTAAGAATTGAGAAACCCTGTATAGGACTGTGAATAACGTTATAAAACTTCTCACTATAAGTATCATTAAAATTAATAATAAAAAATGTTGAAACCGGAGTTAGTCATTCAGTTAACTTAAAGGCTCATATAATGCTGTAACCTCTTCTTATAAAGTTTTTTATCTTTTTATTTTTTAACAGTTTAGCCCTTAAAGCCATTTTCAAGGAAATGAACCAGAGATGACCCCAAAGGTCAATTACCAATGAGCTCGTCCTCTCCCCTCAAGAAACATTATTGCTTTTGTCTTCTTAAAAGAAAAAAAGTAGTATTTATATAATTATTGATCATGCAGAATTACATTTGCTGTGGTATATTTTATATTTTTCTGTTACCCCTGGTTTGAAAGTTAATACAAATTGAAATCGGGTGTTGTAAAATGTGCCCCCTCAAAAATTTTGGTGGCACAACTTGTACCATGCTTACCCATCTGGGTACACTTAGAAGAAATCTAACCTTAAAAAATTAAGAAAAAAAAAAACTTAATGTATGATGACCATTTACAGTATTATATAAAAAAATATGACAAAGGAAAATTATAAACAAATGATTTTATTTTTGTAAATGAAAATGGCTTTAAGTGTGGAAATATTGTGTGAAAGAAAAAAAATTAAGTAGAACTAAAGGATCAAATATGTTTGCTTATTTTATTTGTGTTGTGTAATAAGAAAAAGAATTTGTATATATATAAACAGATGATTAAGTATAATGAAGTGCTATGTCTAAAAAAAAAGAAGGATTGAGGAGTATGCTGTGTATCGGGCAATCCTATATAGTAGGACAGCACTGCTTTAAATAAAGTATTTCTCTCTAGAATTTGAGTCCTAAAATATAAAAAAAAAAATATAGTAATCGGTTTAATTAAAAAATTTGAAGTACTAATAATCAATCTGTTGTTGTTACTGAATTTTTCGCAAGTTAGTTGTTTTTATATGTTGCTATTTTATTTAAACTTTGTCCTCAATGTAGGAAGGGGGGCAATCTGTGCTATCTTGCCCTCCTCTGAATACACCCTTGATAAATAACCTCCTATAACTGTTGACTTAAAAATATTTTTTCTTTTCCAAGAGCAGTACCTAAGACACTTTATTGGTTGTTATGGTAGAGGCTTAATTATTATTAAAGATAAAATTTTTAATGAATTTAAATAAATTGTGTATGAATTCTCACAAATACAACTAATTTCTTGTCAAGATCTTGACTTAACTGATCTCAATTTGACCTTCAAATCATGAAGGTTATTGTTGTAAGTACAAATAACAAACAAAAAAAGTTAAGCACCACATTGCAGACAGTTTAGAATAAAGAAACTTTGCAAAAGCAGATAAAAAAAAATAAAGTATTTTGATATTGGTATTGACAACAAAACATATTTTGGAATACATACATAGACAATCGATGAACACCAACTAATAAAAGAATATATATAATATACAAAATATTTATTAAGCAATTGCTCGTTTCATCCTATACTACTTTCAGAAATTATATTTAGTAAATATATAATGTATAATATTTGGCATGTTCCTAAACTAAGCACTAATTTCATCAAAGGAATCCGTTAATCAATTTAATTTAGCAACAATTGACAACTATTTGTGCTTAGTTTGGGAACAACCTGATGATTTCCAAAAGAAGGTTATCCCTCCTGAAAGGTTACAAAGCATATGTAAAGTCAAAAATATATAGGGAAATATTTCTCTAATGGACAGTTACATTTCAAAACAGAAATAAATATAGCCGCAATATAGATATATAAAGTAAATTCAGAAATAACAACACTAAATTGATTATAAAGTTATCCATCAAAGTTATATCCATTAAGCCCAGATGCCAATAGAATAACTAAGGTCAGTTCATCGATTAATAAAGGAATTCTATTTATGGATCCATCAATGAGTTTAGAAATGGCTTGATGGACTTCCGTTGCCCATCAATGAGCTCAACATTAAATTTAGGAACTTGCCTATCTTAAAACAGGCTATGCATGGATTTCACAAAGGTTGGTGACTACTAAAATGAACAAAAAAGATCAGAATTTAAAAAAAAAAATGTTACGGAAGGGCGAAACTGTGTTTATAACTATTATAGTTAAAAATTACATGAAAAGGAAAATACTCTTAATAAACAAAATATTAAAAGCGGACATACCCGTATACATCTATGTATAACTTTAAAGAGCTTAAAGCACAAAGTTGTTAAAACATTCATATATCTATGGTGAAAATAAGTGTACAAGTTCACTATCCGCCTTGTTACTTTAAAATTTAGCAAGCTGGTTATTGATTTAAGAATTTTTAATAGATACCATGGAAATCTTTAAAATTTGAAAAGATTGAATATGCAATAAGAAACGAAATGTTAAATGCTGTATTATGATTTAAAATACATTCGGTTGCAGCTGTAAAAAGTGTGTTAAGTGCAATTTTGTGAATTTTTATAGTTATCACTAGAAAGCTAATTTCTTTGCCTATCTTTGTATCTAATAGGCTTATGCAAATATAAACATTCCTTTGTAAATTATGGGTTGAAACTCTAAAATTGAGATTGCACCTGTGAAAATTCCAAACTTTTAATAACGTTTTGCATAAATATTTTTTGCACTTAACGCACTATGCACCAATGCCACAAAATTTATTTTTAGCCATTATTTTTAGTCATGAAAAATGTAATGTTTAAAATATTCTAATAAAAACAAAAAAATAATTTATCATAAAATATAAACATTATTAAGTTTAAAATATCCAATCCTTTAGAATTAAATAAAAATCTCTGTTTGTATTTTCAATCTTCTTCTATAAACATCCGGGTCGAATCTGATCCGCCTAGCGAGATGAATGTATATATCTCGTCTTTTCCCTTCTGCAACATCACAGGGCTATAGATACCCTACAAGGCAATCCTAATAAAGTCTTCAACCAGTTAACAACAAATGAGGTTGATTTATCTCTCAAGTTCACTCGGCCTTGAGACACTCCGGACATACCTGCGTGGGTCGGATGTGACCCAATGTTTATAATGATGTTCTTAACTTAGACTATTATTCAGACTTTCATTTTCTACAATAATGATGTTTAGCAGCTCAAAAGTTGTTTTCGCCTGATTGATAAAATGTGGGAGAGACTTAAGTAGCAAAATAAATCTAATGAGGAATTAGGTGATGAAATCAATGAGATATACTTTCTAACGATAAAGGTGACGATTTATTTGAAATGGGTGAGACCAATAATTTCATTATTTTAACTCTATGCGATGCCAGAACTTTCTACTACATTTAAGAAATACCATATACTTTCAAAGAATGACGAAGAAGAAGAAAACTGACCCACCGTTACTTGCAAAATATATTTTACAGCTTACTGATTCGTTGAAAAAAAGGAATAGAAATGTAACTACCGACAATTGGTTTGTGTCTTTATAGGTTACTGATGAAGTCAAAAGAAAACTTAGAAAAGAAAAAAGATGACTTGGAATTCTAAGAAAAAAAAAAAAATCAGATTCTACCATCATTGATTTTTATATATCCTGTCGGTTCATCGCGATTTGCCTACCAGGATAACATAAAAATGGTTTCATACTCCCCCAAGAAAAATAAATATGTCCATTTTATCTCTTCAATATACTGTATATGGGATGGAAATAAACTATCTGGAAAACCAAAAATTAGAGAACTTTATAATATGACTAAAGGTGTGTTGGATAATAAATATTATTAAGTTTAAAATATCCAGTTTGGACAATATCCAATCCTTTTATATAAAATAAAAATGTTTTTTTAATTTTTAACCCTCTTCTATAAACCTCTGGGTCGAATCTGACCCGCCTAGCGAGATGAAGAAGTACCCTTCAAGGGACTTCTAATAAAGGCTTCGTCCAGCTAACATCAAATGAGGTAAGCGAAATCTTTGGTTAAATTACCTCTAAAGTTCACTCAGACCTTATGTGGATCCGATTTGACCCAATGTTAATAATTATATTGCTAACTTAAACTATTGTTCTAACTTAAGTTTTCTACAATAATGGTATTCACCAGTTCAAAAGTTATTTTTGCCACAATAGATAAAATGTGGGAGGGACATAGGCGGCAACAAGATCAATCAGATGAGGAATTAGCTGGCGAAATCAATGAGATGTACTTTCAAATGATACAGGTGATTTATTTGAAATGGGTGAGACCAATGATGTAGTTATTTAATTTCTTTGCAATCAATAAATCAATCTTTATTTGTTTTAAGGGAAAAACTCTATACAAATGGAGTCTATCACAAAATAGCAAACATTATTATCCTTATGGAAATACAAATTCTGTTTTATACTACCTAACAGATATTACAACACTCTTAAGCATAAATTGAAAATCATATCCATACAAAAACAGCATATACCTTCAAAAAATTAATGAAGAAAAACTGACCCACCGTTACCTACAGAATATATTTTACAGTTTTCTGATTCGTTGAAAGAAAATACTAAAAACAAAACTCCCGATAATTGGTCTTTGTCTTTAGAGGTAACTAATGAACCCCAAAGTAGACTTAAAACAAAGAAAGAACAATTTGAATTTCTAAGAAAAAACAGATTCCACTATCATCGCGATTCGCCTACTAGGATAACATAATAATGGTATCATACTCAACCAAGAGAAATAAACATGTCCATTTGATCTCTTCAATATACTTTATGAAGGATGGAAATAAACTATCTGGAAAACCGATAATTAGGAAATTTAATAATATGACCAAATGTGTTAGATAAGCTTTGTCATGAAAAAATATAAAAATTGGCCTCTGAGATTCAGAATTCTTTACATCACAGCAGTAAATGCTTTTGTAATATTAAAAATTCTATTTACATATTTTTTATTTTATATAAAATAGTTCTTTCTTTCACTACATGGCCTTTTTGAAGATTTTTCATGAATAGAATAGTTAATAAGAGACTGATACAAATGACCGATAATTTTTTAATAATTTACATGCCGTAACTTTATATACATTCTGAAATATCATTTGTTTAAAGTTTAATAATTGAAACTAAACATTAGTATTGTGTGCATTTTTTTTCTGGTCCGAAAATTGCAATTATAGAGTAAGAGGACGGTTGTGACCAAAAGTTTATAGAGGAGGGTTAATAAGAGACTCAACATATGGTGATAAATGTTATTTTTAAACCACGATTAAAAATTAAGATAAAACTAAAAATTAAATGTTATCATGAGAATTGTGAATGAAATATTTAAAAATGTTAGTTCGACATTTGAATTTAAAAATGTTGACAATTTAAAAACTACAAAAAATAAAATAAAATCCATGCATTATTTAAAATTATAACTTACAGAAAAAATTTTCAATATGGCCACATCTTCTTGTTTCACTCACTACCTATCATTTATTTTAAAATAAATTTATCAATTATAAGTGAACATAACAATCAACGCACACCGAGGGAATCGACATTTCCATTAAATCGACACTACCGCACTTATATAAAACATATTTAAAACAACACAAGATATAAGAAACTATTTCTGATTTCACTGGTATTAATTTAAATGAAAAAGAGATCTAATCTGTAGGCTTGGGTTGAAGGAAGCTGACTTGATCTCAGAGTAAATGGTACAGGCTTCCTGATTGGCTGAGATCTGTCCCCTCCACTTCTAGAACACTGATGGTTAGTACTAGTGAAATTTCTTTCTAGTGCAGCCATTTTTCATATTTATACTGTGCGCAATAGGTATATATCAAAATTACTATTTCTATTTAGACTTTTAGTTCAATAATTATAAGTTAATTTGTCTATTGCAAATAACTACATACATTTCAATATAAAATGTTAAAGAATATACTTATATGCAGTTAATGAATATTGGAATAACTAATATTTTATTTTTTTATTTAAAATAATGTTTCTAATTTCCATAAATATATTATATATCCTATATTTCCATAGATATACAAGATATTTTTGTGTAAATTAAACATTTAAAGCAATTTTAGTGGAAAATATTTGAGATAAGATTTAAGTATTTTGGCATCATTAAGTTGGTACAGACGTTTTTAAGAAAAATAACTTATATTTATTATAATATTATTAATTATAAAGAAGTAAATATTTTATTAACTCATAAGAAATTTAACGTCTAATATATTAAATACATATATAGATATAATTCTAAAAAAAAAAATATAGAAATGTTACTTTATGATTATTCTAGTTTTTTTTAGTAAATATTTCTATTATAAATAATGATTATAATAGCATATGTTTCTTTTGATGTAAAGTTCTTTATATTAAATTATAGATTTATTAAAGTATTTTCCAATGTTAAAGTTGTTATAGAAAAACTTTCATATTGTACCTTATGGTTTAAAGTTAATGTTAAAGTTCTTATTTGACAAAATATTGATTATATTATTATAAAAATTGTTTGGCTTTTGTTAACATTTAACAATAACCAGCTTAAGGTGAGAATTAAATGTTCTGGAAGATTTTTTTTTTTTTAAAGTTTTTTAAAATTGAACCGATCATATTCTTAAGAATAAGAAAGTTAAATTTTCGAATTAAGGATAAAATCATTAACAATTTATTTCAATCTTAATATCTTTATTATAATAAATTAATACTTTTTCTATTTTCAGATTGAAATTCCGGAACAAGTTCAAATATCCAGTAAGGCTTGACTGCTATGACATGAGGAGCAAGATTCTTTGAGCCAGTAAATATTTTTTTAATATATTTTATAAATAATTTAAAGTGATTCATATGATTTTTTTTTAATGATTGTTTCCTTTTAATTATTAAATAGTTTCCTACGTTTTGCTCAATAGGTAACGATAATTTATTTTCAATACAGTTGAAATTTAATTAACTATCGTGTGTTTTAATATAAATTATTAAAATTAATGAATAATTTAATATGAATTAGCAAAAATTTCCAATAGCAATATTAAATAGAGTTTGATTTCAGATCTTATTTTATATTTTTATTTGAACAATAATAAAAATGAAAATTTGATCTTTTTAGGTTTTATTTTCTATTAAAATATATGAATAATGTTTTAATTATTATTTAAATAAGAATGAATATTATTTAATTACTTTAAATAAGAAATACTACAAAAGTTTTAATTAAATGATTTGATTTGATCTTATTTTAATGAATAAAATTTAATACTAAGTCACAAGTGTTGGCTCTGGATGAATTGTGGATCAAGATCACTCTGATCACACCAGTACATGGAATGTCGAAAATAGCATAGTTAGTTTGGAACAGTGTGGAGTCGACCGAACTTCACAATTCTAATTAAATATGATTCAAATAGGGATAACTTTAGGTCATCCCCTTCGTTTCTTTCAACTAATAAATATAGATAACAGTTTGAAAATAATTATATAAATAAAATTAAGATTATATTGTACATCAGTAATCGAATATAGAAATAAATATAATGTCTCCCACAACTCTGTACTTTGTTTCATTTAAAAAAAAAATACTAATAACCTTAATAACAAAAATAGGAATCCAGATATAATAAAAGTTATTAATTTTATAATAATAATAATAATAAAAGGCTTAGCGAACCCGAAGATTAGATGCCGACACCACCAATCGCTTATTACACACCTCCCTCCACCGTTCGCCGTCCAAACCCAGTCCCTTCAGATCGGCTTTAATGCAATCTTCCCACCTTTGCTTCGGTCTACCCCTGGGACGCTTACCATTTGGCACAGCAAATATTAACCTATATTAATATTTGCAAATATTAATTTTATATTTTTTAATTTTGATCATTTTAAATTTCTATTCACCCTTAAGTGTATGCCTTAAGATCAGATCAATAATAATCGCCAACTAATTTTGATTATTATTAAACTGACCTTAAGTTAATACCACTTTAGTGTGAATAGAAAAGTGCTTAAATTAATGGAAAAAATGAAACGTTAAAAACAGTAAAGGCTCGATCTTGACAATCCAACAATCAAAATTAATAAATAAAATAAACAGGTTTAAAAATAAATAAATTATGAATTCCACATTTTATATTAATTTGTGTATGTATAATAATTTATTTTTTATCAAGAATCAAGAATCATATGATACTAAGAAAACATGTCATTCTTTACTATTGCTAAATTTGAAACAATTAAACATAACCTAATCTATTTGTGTAGTCTATTGATGTTAACGCAAGAGTGGCATTGTCCTAAACAGTGGCTATTTCGGACACCCCATTTACAAGTGTGATCGAAGTGATCTTGATTAACCCATCATCCATTTAAATATTAACTAGCCTTAACAAATATTATAACAGTTTATAATCATTTCAAATCAAAAGATTAATTATTAAGTTTTATCTGTTCATTGATAAATTATTTTTAACATATTAGTTGCCATTTTTTATATATATATTTAGTTGCTAAAATTTTTAAAGTTTTTTAAAACATTTTTAGTATGATGTTTATTATACATTATAAAAAATAATTATATATATATATATATATATATATATAATATATATATATATATATATATATATATATATATATATATATATATATGTATATTTCATATTATTTCTTTTTTTTGATACACTGTTCACTAATCCCATGCACTCACTATAAAGCACAATTATTTTGATATATTTTAATCAAAAACGAGAGGACAGAACACATATAAATCAAACAAAAGCTAACACCTTTTGATTATGTATTAATAAAAATAAAAATTAAAATTAAAAAAAAAAGCCTAGAAAGATTGCCATCCTCCAGAGTCTGATATGAAACTAAATCATATAAAGGCATTTAGAAGTCTACAGCCATATTGCCAGGAATAAACTTCTCATAATTCGATTTGCTCCTTCCGGTAGGAAAAGAAAATTCGTTTACATCCAAGAACCTTTTAAGAGTTCATTTTCAGTTTCTGAATTTTTTTTTTCAATTTAGCTAAATATGTATATTGCCACATCCTTATTATTATGATTACGAGTATGCCACATTTAATACAGATTTGCAAAACGTATAATTATAGATATCGTTTAATGCAATGATAAATTGTTTTTAGTAGTTCGAATTATTCTTTTTCAATTTTGGGCGGTATATCTTTTTTAATTAATTCTAAAACAACATTAGCAAAGAGTGTACCAATGTTTTTGTATCAGTTTTAAAATTGTTTCATAGTTATTCTTAATAATGTGGAGGAGCATCAAATAGTTTTCTATTTATAATTTTAAGCGTTATTGTACAAATGTTTTAGTTTTAATTGCAATAGTTGGTATAAATAAAGATTTCATTTCGACTCTGTCCATGGCTGTACTCAATGTTAAATAATAAAATAACTGCTTAGCGAACCCGAAGGTTCGATACCGATACAGGCAATTGCTGTTTTTACGCTGTACTTCCATCCACCAATCACTGTCCATAACTAACATCTTCAGATCAGCCTTAACGAAAATTTCCCACCTTCGTTTCGGTCTACCGTTCCGACTTTTTATTGGCATTAGTGTTGCCCAAAATCGGTCTTGGTCTTGCACTTTGAAAGACCAAGACTAAGGTCGCCTAACTGTTGCAAGACCAAGACCAGGACTGGTAAAAAAATCGATTTTTTAAAATAAAAATTAAGGCAAAATAGTTACTAATACTCGACAATCTTAGTTACTCTATGTTAATAATTGGTATAACCAATATACTTTTGAATTTAACTGCTCTAATTTTTCATTCGGGCTTAGTTAGGTTTCTCCTATCTAAAAAAATACAGTAATATCTCTATAGTAATAAGCTAATAAGTAACTGCAAGAATGTTGTGATACTCTTGAGCAAGACGAAGACCATGACCAAGACTGGGTTTGCAAGACCAAGACTCGTCTCGGTCTCGCATTTGGGCAACACTAATTGGCATAGCACATATTAACTTTTAATAATTATTTCCTTACCGAGATCAACAATTTTACATGTCCGTTTTATTTGATTATTGTCACTCTTATCTGTAACAGGCGAAAACAGAGAAATTAAAAAAAAAAAAATTAAATTAAAATATAACTGAAACCATAGGCGAAGACTTCGGGGAAGGGGGTGAGCTGATATTCCTCTACTAAAAATGTTAAGAGGGCTAGAATATCGTCCCTCCCCCTCCCATAATTTGAGGTAAAAAAATTAAAATAAATAATAAATAAGTTACATGAATGCACTAGCGGATCCAGGATTTAATTTTGGAGGGGGCTTCAGCCCGAAACCTTTTTTTTTTCATAAAAATAACGATAATTACTTTGGAAAAACAGAAAGAAAGTAACTATCTATATGAAATGGTGTTTAAGTGATTCCTTAAGTACTTTTAAATGTAATTACACGAACAATAATACTTTAAGAGGTATTTTTTAAAAAAAATTTCCCATAAAACATGGTTATATTTTTCCATTTTGGGGAGGGGGCTTCAGCCTGAAAGCCCCCCCCCCCCCTAGATCCGCCCGTGCATGAATGAATAAAATGTGTAAACTAAAACCGATGGACTAGGGCGTATTAGCTATTTTATTAATACCTAAATACTATTTTTATTTAAATTGTTATTTATATTCAAAGATAGTAATATATATCAGAATGAAGAGAAGAATAGTTGGGGTGGTCAGTCAAAAAAGAAGGCAAAAATAAATGATAATATTTATTTTTGTTGTTTATTTATTTTTTCTGTTTTACATTTTATTCTAAGATTCCCTTTACAATACTTATGTCACCTATTTGACTATGTTTACTTCATCATTCCACACTTTGTACCTGTTATTATTATTTGTCTCTTAGTTCTTACTATTGTCATTATTCTAACAACTTCATTTTACTGTAATTTTTATATTTCTCATACGTTGTTATCTGGTTCTTTTCTTAGCCCTGATGATGGCCTGAAATTCAGGTCGAAACGTCGGCATATGTAAAAATAAATATTATCATTTATTTTTGCCTTCTTTTTTGATTGACCACCCCAACTATTCTTCTCTTCATTATTCACGACAGTCAACTATTTACCAATTATGTATATATCAAAATATCCTATGATTTTATGATTCAATTACCCCTCAATTATCATGTGATGTTCTTATCACATTTTCCTCGAAAAACTAGTCGGACTGTGAAAAACCTATTTTTATTTGAGGTTGTACACACTGTGAAATCAGAGATATTTTTCGATATCCATTTTTAGCTAAAATCACTAGCGGATCCAGGATTTAATTTTTTTTTTTGGTGGGGGGGAGGAGCTTCAGCCCAAAGATTTTTTTTTCATATATATAACGTTAATTAATTTGAAAGAAAAAATATAGAAATGAACTACCTATATGAAATAGTGTTCAAGTGATTCTCGAAGTCATATTAAATGTAATTACACGAACAATAATACTTTAAGGGATAGTTTTTAATATTTTTTTCTATAAAACATGGTTATATTTTACCGTTTTGGGAGGGGAGGGGGGCTTCAGCCCGAAAGCTCCTCCCGTAAATCCGCCTGTGCCTGAAATATAATAAATATGTTATATATAAATATGTAATAAATATAAACATATATAAATATGTTAAATATAAAATATTTAAGCATCTACTTCGATATTATCTACTATCCATATCGTCCCTTTAATATTTCAATATTTTAATTTAATAATTAAAATTACAACTATCGTTTTCGGAAAGCGCTAATTATATATGAATCTGATCGTTAGAAAAAAATAATACTCATTTTCATAGGCACATGCTTTTCATTTTGATAAGGAATGAGATAAGGATGGAGAACAGAAATAATAGAAAAAAATATTTAATATTTAAAAATTAATTTATATATGTTTAGACAGTTGTGGCATTTTTTAATTTGTTTTTGGATATACTTGAAAATATCTTAACGAAAACATTAGGAATATTACAATTTGTATACATTAAACTTGAGAGGAAGATGAACGTCTCCATAACACAGGTACATTTCGCAAAATGTTTTAGTTAAAAATTGAAAAATACTTTTGATTTTTTAGTTCGTACAACCTCCAAATAAAAATGAAATGTTTTCGCAGTCTGATTATGCAAAAATGTCTATAAAAACATTCTATATAAAATATATTTATACTTTTACTTATTAAATATATTTTTCCAACTATAATTAAGGCTGATCTGAAAGAACTTGGTTTGGACGGTGACTGATAGAGTGAGGTGTGGATACTGCGATTGGTGGTGTCGGCATCGAACCTTCGGGTTCCCTAAGCCTTTTATTATAATTTAACCTTAGGCGCAACTTAATCTAACAGTTTTCAAATTCACTACTTTAAAAATCGGATAAATTTCAGCATTGTTTAAATACATTTACTTAAAATTTTAATTATATAATTAAAATTAAGTCTAATTGCATGTTAGACTGTTTAAAAACCACGAACTTGTGATGTAATTTATAACAGAGTTTTATACTAATTGAGAATTGTTAGGAAATAAATTTATTTTTTTAATAATGATATAAATTAATATTTATATTAAGGATCGTACTTTCAATTCAACTTAAAAATATATTCATAGTAAATTTTATATAATATGAAATGCAAGACTTTTTTAAAATCAAAATATATATATAAATAGCTGAAATATTAATTTAAGTTTTGAAAGAGAAGCTACAGTTATAAATGGTGTGAAATATTAAAAAGTGAAAGGGATGCATAGGTACAGTTAGTTATTATTGGAAGATGGTACTTGATTGTTTACATTTTTTATAAGGACAGACTGTACGCGACTTGGCGGTTATAGCAATCAGCCAATCAGAGAGCTTCTCTCAAAAAATCAAATTAGAAGCTCTGTCTTCCTGCATCATATTCTTTCAGTTATTCTCAACTCTCGGTTTAGTTCGGTTCGGTTAAATAGTTCTTTTTTTTTTTTTAAGTCATTATTAAATATTATAATAATAAATGTGTGAAAGTGTTGTTTCGTTTACATAGTTATTTATTTTTTTTGGTGGATTTTAAATTTTAATGTGGTTTAAAACAATTGCGAAACGCATCGTTTTAAAAATATTGTGATAGTGAATTGCAAGACTGAAGTTCCATTTACTTTCAATTTATGGAAGGTATGCTAATTAATTTATACATTATTAATTTTTTTTTAAAATATGGATAATGGTTTATAAAATGTAGCATTATAAACTGAAAATTCTTATATTATTATTATTGTAGAAAGTTTTTGTGATTTTATTGTTTCTTTTCTATTTTACCTTTAATTAATTTTAATAATTTATTGTTTGCTAATAAATAATTTAACTTTTCTTTTATTATGTATAAATATATTATATTAATATCTTATATATTTCATTATCCTACATTTAGGAATTATCATTATAACGTGTACTTGGGAAAAGAGTGACACAATACGAAAAATGGAATATTACAAAAGTTGTTAATGTTTTATTATTTAGGTTAATTTTTAGCTCACTTTAATGCCTCAATATTTCCTTGACATTTTTTGTTCATTTGTACATGGATCGTGAATTAAATTGTAAAAGTTTTTTATTGAATAAAATTAAGTGAATTGTTATTTCGATAAGTAAGAAATATAAAATTATTTTTCAATACAATATAATTGTTTAGATATCTTTCTAGAAAAAAAAAATGCTATTTTTTGTATTGTACAACTCTTCTTTCAAATGAACAATATTGCTAACATTATTTCGTAATTAGTTATAACAAGATATAATAGGTTTGAATTATAATATATCAGCGATTTCTGTGCCAGTCGATTAATCCTAGTTAGATCAAAATAAATCGATACTTAAATCATATTCGATTAATATTAAACTATTGGAATATTTTAAAAATAATTATCTAAATATTAAGAAGGTAGTTCCAAGATGGCGGCGAGACCCGCAACACAGTGCAACTCTAGATACTGGGTTATGGACTGGGCAAGTTCCTAAACTCAGCGCTGAACTAATATTTTTTATGTAATTAAATTTATAACTATATTATATAAATTTTATTTAGATATATATTTATATTTTTCGAGGAAAGAAATGGTGCGGGGTAGTAATCATAAAAAAAAAAACTTGAAATACTGAAAAAAATATTTTATTTCACATTTGATATAGAATGCCTGGTGATATTTATACTTTTATTTTATGTAAGATTATCAACTTTAAGCTTTCTGTTTAAGACTGTCTCTCTCTAACCTAATCCATACGGCGGACACTATATTTTATTTATTTCAGTTTATTCGATTTTATAGAAATTTTCGGAGATTGTATGTATTGTTGTCCGGATGATTCACTATCGATTTTAAAATTACTTATTTAAGGTTTATATATATCCGGGATGTTAAGAATCTGATAATTAACTAACGGAGAAATAAGTTATCGTAACTAAGAATAGTTGTAATAGGGAAACCAAGGGAATACGAGCGCATCCGAGCTAACCCGAGTTCACCCGAAAGATTAGAACTATACGTAACATATGCTTAATATAATACGTATCCCGACAATATTATGTATAGAAACATATGCGATTTTCATAAATGCTATCGTTGTTATTATTTAATATTTAATTGTATAGATTACAGCGATATAAAAATTAAAATTTGTATATATAAGGGTAATTATACAAATAAAAATTCTCACGATGAAATGTAAATAAATATAGCGTTTATAATTTTTACTGTCACCTACCTTTCATCTGAAAATACTTATTCCTGCTAAGAAAAGTGTGGTAAATGAAAGTCATGTGATGCTCGAACCAGTTAATAATAATTAATTTTAATATTTAGGTTAATTAAAAAAAATACCGTATGATCGGGTTTATTTAGTTTTACTTATCTCTTATATAATCATATAGAATTGATACTTATCTCAATTTCCATAACAGTTCGGTTGAGAAATAAAATTTCCAAAAAGAAAAGAAACATGCAATAAATTATTTAGTAACCTCTTGACTGAGTAATTTGCTAAATTTCATATTTTTTTAATAGTTTTTAAAATTTTACTGTATAATCAAAAAAACTTTCACGGGCCATAGATTTGGATATTCCTCGTATAGAGTACCATTTTTTGAGACTTGATTGTTTGGGTTCAGGAGTTAATAATTTTTTTTTTTAAATAAATAAATAATCGTGGATAGATGGTTGACTGTAGTGAATAATTGAAAAGAAGAATGGTTGGGATGATCAGTAAAAAAAAAAAAAAATAGTAAAAATAAATAAGTATATTTATTTTTATTTTTGCCGACGTTTCGGCCCAAAGTTCAGATCTTCATTAGAGTAAAGAAAAAAACAAGATAATAATATATACAGCGATATACAAATTAAAATTTCTATATATAATGCTAATTGAACAGATAAAAATAGTCTTTATGAAATATAAATAAATATAGTCTTCTTTATCGGTGGCACTCTTGTCGGACTAAAAATATTTTGTGGCGTTTTATTATTAATTATTTATTATAACCAAATATATACACAACCTTTATTTAATATAAAAAAATATTAAAATATACAGTTGTATAAGAAAAAAACTAGTGTCAAACAAAATGAATATACCTAATGTATTAGGTAATTAGTAAAAACATAAGGTAATTAATTGTTAAATAGACAACGCCGAATTGCGTGAACTTTATCCGGTTAATGTAATTCAGTTGATTACAGCTAGTCGAATCAAATAGGCTTGTAAAATTTTTGGGGTTAATAAAAAAATAATCTATTAATATAATTATAATTAAATAAAATAATAATCCTAAAACGTTAATATTTGTTGTACTGAATTGTAAACGTCCGAGGGGTAGACCGAAGCGAAGGTGGGAATATTGCGTTGAAGCCGATTTGAATGGACTGGGGTTTGGACGGCGAACGGTGGAAGTGTATAATAAGCGATCCGTGGTGTCGGCATCGAATCTTGGGTTTCCCTAAGCCTCTTATTAGTTATTATAATTAATTGTTTTAAATAATGTTTTATAACGTGTTAAATTTTAAATTTCACCTTTGTCTGGAAATACATATTTCTTCTAAGAGGGTGGTAAGTGAAAGTTGTGGCTGTATCGCACCATATTTTTAAATTGTATCTACTTCTTTCGCTCAAGCATAAGACTATAATTTAAAAAAAAATGGTACTCTCTTAGATTCTGTTTTCTTATGATTGCCTTGAATGATATGAGTATATTATATTAATATATATATATATATATTATTTCTAAAAGGTGTTTTTTTTGTCGGTACTTTATAACTTCTTCAATTCTTCATCAAGTCCAATGATTGACCACTCATTTTGAAGATATTCTTCTATCATGCAAAACATAGTCCTATCCCCCCGAAATTTCTGGAAAAAATGTTATGGAAGAAAAGAAACTTTATTTGCGAATAACTCAAAAAGTATATCTACCCATAACAATGATTGTACCCATGATAATTAAAAAGATTACTAAATTACCTACAAAACAAAAACAAAATTGTAAAAATCGGACAATTGTTAACAAAGATACAGTCCATTACTTTTGCTATACTTAATAATGTCTTCCGATTTAAAGATATTGCATTTTGGAATAGAATAGTCCACTGCATTTTTTCCCCGGCTGATATATTAACTTTATTATTTCTTGAGACATTTGGTTGTTCTTACAATTTTTTTCTTTTAATAATTTAGAATATTCCATGATCGGGGTATTATTTTGTATATATTACAGTCAGCGTTTAAAAATATCTCCTATTATTTCTATTAGGTTTAATGGAATATTGTAATCGACCAAAAAAAATAAATATTAATTCCTTATTTATACCTATTTATACCTATTTATCCTTATTTATACTTATTTATAGTTTCTCATAGATATTATAATCTTGTGTTTTTCTTTACTCTAATGAAGGGCTGAACTTTGGGCCGAAACGTCGGCAAAAATAAAAATAAATATACTTATTTATTTTTACTATTTTTTTTTTTTTACTGATCATCCCAACCATTCTTCTTTTCAATTATTCACTACAGTCAACCATCTATCCACGATTATTTATTTATTAAAAAAAAAAATTATTAACTCCTGAATCCAAATAATCAAGTCTCAAAAAATGGTACTCTATACGAGGGATATCCAAATCTATGGCCCGTGAAAGTTTTTTTGATTATACAGTAAAATTTTAAAAACTATTAAAAAAATAAGAAATTTAGCAAATTACTCAGTCAAGAGGTTACTAAATAATTTATTGCATGTTTCTTTTCTTTTTGGAAATTTTATTTCTCAACCGAATCGTTATCGAAATTGAGATAAGGATCAATTCTATATGATTATATAACAGATAAGTAAAACTAAATAAATCCGCTCATACAGTATTTTTTTTATTAACCTAAATATTACAATTAATTATTATTAACTAGTTCGAGCATCACATAAATTCATTTACCACCCTTTTCTAAGCAGGAATAAGTATTTTCAGACAAAAGGGAGGTGACAGTAAAAATTATAAACGATATATTTATTTACATTTCATCGTGAGAATTTTTATTTGTATAATTACCCTTGTGTATACAAATTTTAATTTTTATATCGCTACAATCTATACAGTTAAATATTAAATAATACCAGCGATAGCATTTGTATCGCTTATGTATTTGTTCATAAAATTATCCGTTACAACTATTATCCATTACAATCTCTTATTTATCCTTTAGTTAATTTGCAAATTATTTCAAATAAAAAAAAATTAAAGATACTTTAGAATAAGCTAATATTATAAATTAGCCATTTAAGCCCTGTTAGAGAACCTCAAGAAGAATAAAACCAACTGAGTTTGATCAAAATCGTTAGAGCCGTTTTTGAGAAAATTGTAAAAATGTGTTAAATTGTATCCGGTTATTACAGTCGAGGTGGTTAACATTTCTGTGCCGACTTGTAAACGCCCGAGTGGTATACCGATGCGAAGGTTGGAAGATTCCGTTAAGGCCGATCTGAGGTTAATGGTGTCGGCATCGAACCTTCGGGTTTGCTGGGCCTATATTATTATTTATATCAAGAACTGAGGTTCTTTCGTAGATTTACTTACAAATTTGTTGAATTTCTTAACTGAAATAAATATATATATATGTGGATATAAATGTGTAAATTTAATTCATTAATAACAGCACTGAGGTTATAGTTAATACAGCGGATCCATCAAACTCAAAAACCAATGAAATTGATGAGCTATTGATAATTTAATCGATTGTAAAAGGAACGAGCTGATTTCCATCGATGAATTCAGTACTGGAAATATGTACTTGCTCATTGACTAAGTTACACATTTTTTATTTGTATATTTATTTAAAAAAAATGCCTACTATTTATAAAGCTACCATAGGAAACTAATAATAGTAACAATGGGATGGCTGTTATATTGACAAAATGAAATCATTTTTAATTCGTAATAAGGAAATAATAATTCCAATAGAGGCGACCAAACTGAATAATACCGTTTTATAATGTAACATCCTCCCTGTCTCATCATACAGTCAATCTAATTACCTATAACTTGGTTTGCAGTTTGCAATATGGCTGCCTAAATGCTTCCTTGATATCAAAAACATTCAGTCTTATACAGAACACTGTTCGGTTCGGGTATCTCTATGTTTGTGATTATTCAAATATTTTGTGTGTTAGTTTTTAATATTATGTGTGTATAAGATATGTATGGTGTATTCAGTGCCGTCATTGTTAAAAAAGTGATTTCCAAATATATTTCATCGCAATTAGAAAAAATGGGTACCATCTTGATTCTATAGGCACATTTAGAATTTTAATATACGATTTAAAAAATCTCGAATATAATAATGTATAACTTTCTCAATATTTGAAAACTACTTAATAAAAATTGTTTTTAATAAATTTAAAAATTAATATTTTCTCACAAGAACGGAGTGTTTTATGTTTTATCTGTATAAATTAAATTCATCTTTAGATTCCATTGCTTTTATTCTAAAAAAAATAATTCTATGTATACTAAAACGTTTAGTTGACAACTTATGAAACAAAATATTTAAAAATCAAATTTATTTCTATTGAATACTATAACGAATATCATAATTTTATATAAAACCTTATGCCTTAAAAGATATTTAACTATTGGAGTAGCGGATTCAGAATTTAATTTTCTATTCTTTTTTTAAAATAATTATAACGGTGAATACTCTGGGCGTTATAGAAAGAAACTATATAAAATTATGTTAAAATATTTTTTGAAGATCTATACAAAAAATAAATAATAATAATATTAATTAAAGTGATAATTATGGTTTTAGAGATAGCTTCTTATTTTTCCTTGACACGGTGATTATTTTTAATAGCTTTATGTACTTTATATTTTTTAAAAGTGTACATCGTGATTTTTAAAGTAATTAGTTCAGATAATTTTCTTTTTGCCCTCTCCTTTCTCATCTTTTTGACTAAATGGAGTTTTCTCCAGCCGGGGGGTAAGGTAAGTTAAAAGTCCCCCTCGCCACATCCTCCCGGTCACTGTTATTATTTTATCATATTATCTTTCATCTGCCCGGGCAATCTGTAGTTTGGATCATTCACAGAAGCACATATAGACAGATGAAAAACAAAATTAAATATTTTTCTAATTTCGGGGCTTTAGGCAATAAATCGAATATTTTATTACAACTTTTTAAGAAATTGAAATATTAAAACAAACTGTTTGAAAGATATATAGCTAATATTATATTATTTTTTCACGTTATACTTTTTTAATTTAACAATAATTTATATTCCTTAACAAATCGAATATATATTATATTTAAAAAATAATGCAAGAATATAAAATCAAACTGTTTAAACACCTCTAAATTATAATAATTAAAATATTTTATCAATAACGGTTATCTAATTTTTTATCTTTTTCATCAATAGGATACAGAAAATTAAAAAAAAAAATCTCTAATAATCCAATATTTATCTTAAATAATTTAAATAAATACATATTTAATAAATAAAAGTAATAACATATCTGTGAATAATAAAAAAGAGTTCAGTTCATGTAACAGTTATGAAGAATCTTTTAGTTTGAATATTTCGATTTTTTTCCTATAGAGTGTAATAGGGTAGGCGTTGGCGGTAAACTGCCTCAGCCAATCAGGAGCCAGCTTACATCATCATGATCAGGTGAGGGTCGTCTCATTTTCAATAGTTTGGATTTAAATTGACTCAGTGCGGTTCGGTTTGTTGTTAATTGTTCATTTTAAATAAGTGAATAGTGCCTTAAGTGTGTGATAATGTTGATTTAGTTTAATTTCTTTTTATTTTGTTAATATTTTATTTAATTCCGTATCTAAATCTGCTTGTTTTAAAAAACAAAGCGGATAGTGAACTTCAAGAAAAAAGATGGCCATATTGGATTTTCCTGCTGTGAGTTTTGAATTTTAAAGACTTAATGCATGATAATTATTTTTTCTTTATTTGATTAGATGAATCTTTTTTCAAATGTTTTCTTACAGATTAAACTTTATTATAACATACCATTCCTTCATATTTAATTTAAGTAAGCTTGGTTCATTATCTACTGTTATTTGATAAATAGGTTTGAAATTATTATATCTCTACAGAAAATATTTTAATTCAGATCATCATTTAGTTTCTAGATTATCATAAAAGAAGTTTCTTATAAATAAATAATACTAAAGAATAAGATTCTTAGGATATTGCCATTATAGATATTTTACAGACTCTGGATTTTTAACCGACTAAAATTTAGTTCCTATTTTTAGTATTTGTCCTTTTTTTTTTTTTTTTTTTTAATATGCCATTTTGATTAACATGCCATGGTAATTAATTAGATATTATCTAGGTACGGTTGGTTCACAATCATTTCGGTCACACTTCCTCCTAGAGTGCCGAACGCATCCGGGTTTATCCGAAAGACTGTTCGGCGTTTCATGAACAAGTGTGATCGAAGTGATCTTGAACCATGCGTTTAACCTTTTCCTTACTTTTTACTGTGGACTGTTGTTTGTTTTATTCATTTTTTTAGGCTTCAAAAAAACTTCATGATATTGAGTTAGGAAACCAAAAATAAAGTATAAAATTTTATATTTGAAAATTATATTAATTTTGAACCGATTGTTGAGCGTGCAATATCACTGGTCGCGAACTTTAGAACTTGACAAAATCATAATGAAAATTTCTACTGAAATATAAGAATATAATTCATAAAATAATACATATATGATTTATTAAATGCTCAATGAAACATCTGTACCATTTCCAGAATTTTATAATCGAAAGTAGATTAACTTTCATTTACTTAATGTGCATATTTGAATTGGTAAAAGTAATATTGTTGGTCGCGAACTTAAGAAACTGCCAAATAAATAGTAGAAAATTGTACTCAAAGTTTGTAGCTTGTATTTCAAAACCTATTATTCAATCATTATTATTTTTTATTTTTATTCTTTGCAAATTTAGTTTTAAAAGTTTCATTTTTATCCAAAATATGCTCTTTGCCTAAATTTTTAACTATTATGACATTAAACATACATTTTTATACATATCATAGGTGATAAATAGTCAGGACGCAGTAATTTTTAAGGTTTTCCTTAAAACCTTATATATGACTGCGTCCTGTCTATTTATTAATGTGAACTGTAAAATAGTTAATTATTGGAAACGAAAAAATTGCGGTTGATGGTGTCAGCATCGAACCTTAGGCTTCGCTATGTCTTATTACTGTTATTATTATTATTTTATAGTTTATTATATTATTGTAATGATTTTTTTCTTTTCATTACAGCGGCTTGCTGGCGTAGATCTTCAGGTTCAAGGTAGGAGTATATATTCTAAGCATGTACTATGGTTCACTCAAGCAGCATTAAGTTAGCAATAGAAATAATGTTTAATAATATAGTACATGTAATGTTAAATAAAACTTAAATTATTTTAATTTAAATTAAACAAAACTTAATTATGTTTGAGCTGGTCCATAGTCTCTGCCCACTTTGGAAATTGCATGTTTTTTTTTTTGTCAAACTAGGGCAGATAAGGGAAAATAGAGTGGAAGTTCAGGAGTATTAAATTTTGGTTTGAGGGCACCAGTTTTTTGGGGATCGCTAAATTCGAATATTTTAACAGATATTTTGCTTACCACATTGTTTAATTTTTTGGAAATATCAATTTCTTTTCACCTGTTGTTGTTTTTCTCTAAAATATCATTATATAAAAAATATTAACAAATGTCTAAATTTTATGTCTTTAGTATTTTTCTCGAGCTAGCTGGAAAAATTCGAATTCCCAAAATTGGCAACTAAAAACAATTGTTTCTATGAAATTTATGGACGAATCGGCCATGACGGTTGACATTTTTCAAAATTAATTATCCACCCGGCTGTTTTGGGATTTTAATTACCAAATAGAAAAGTTAACAAGATATATTTTATAGATATTTCACAGCCATTTCTCTTTACACCAAATATTAATTTAATTTTCATTATTTATTATTACGTTTGATACAATTCACGATTAACAGAAATTTAACTACATTACATTGTTAGCTATCATGAAAATAGCACTTTAACAGCCTTTAACCGCGTTCATGGCACTATCATGAATTGATCCGTTTTACAGCTGAGGGGTCTTAACGGTTTGTGATAGGAAAAGCTGTAGAAACATTTAGTGTAGACAATTTTTGTCTATTTTAATGTTGTATCTAATGATCTCTTCGAAAAGAACAAAAATTTGTGATGAGGTACTAAAAATCATAAATAATCGTTTGCTTTCCACTGGAATTGTATGATAATTTGATTCCAAAAAAAAAAAAGGTGGCCTACAAAAGTATTGAGCCGTTAGGCCTGTATGACTCTTTAATTGGGGTGTATTTGCAGTATGTTGGGGTTGAAGGTCACATCAAACGGCCCAATAATGTAAAATGAATGTAGGCCACCTTTTTTTTTATCGCTTTGGTGATAAAACTATCTTACGGTTTCAAGTGGAAACCAAATGTTTTTTTACGAGTTTTTAATACCTTATTAAATCGACAAAGTTTACCGAACTCTATATTGAAAACGTCCCAATCCTGAGAATTTTCGTAAATAAATATATTGTAGATTACACTGAGTTAGGAACTGAAACTAGGTTTCGGCCGAAATTTCTTCGTGTACAGCGATCCAAAAAAACTGAGATGTACCGAAATTCAAGTTTATAATATAATATTCCTCTATTTTTCATATCTTGTCTTGACTATTATTGTCTTGTAGTTTGTTGTTGCATGTTGTAGACATTTGTAATTTATTTTCTTATGTTTACAGAGGCTGCCTACTCTCGCTAATTATTTCGTTACTTTTTTATTATTGTTTATAAAAGTTAACTTTCAAGATTTTCTAGCTTTAAAAATATTTTAAATTCACTTCATTTAGATTTTATTAAAAACTTATTTAATTTAAATTTTATGTGAGGATCTGGTTGTATTTACAATAAAATTGAATTTTTTTTTTTATCAGTTCATTAAAAACAAGTGAGTATTATTGTTAATTTAAATTATTTTCAAATTTAATATTCAAATACGAGAGGAAAAGGCAGATTTCAGGGTCTACAATTTGACGCGGCCAACACCTCCCTCCCACCATATTGGTAATCTTTCTCATAGGACTAAAAAAAAATAAAAAAATATACAAAATTTATTATATTTCTAATATTGGTTGTCCAAAGAATTATGCAGGATTTCGGTTTAAAAAAAAAATATTAAATTGATTTATTCAAACAAAATAGACTCTACTACTATCAATACATATACCAACTTGTTATGAACTTTTCCATTCTCTCGGAATAGAATTTTTCATCGTCAGAATTGATAAACTCCAAAAACGAATTTTCTAGTAATTTTTTTTGCCACGTCTGTTGTGGTCCAGGTGTCTAAAAAAATTATAATTCTTAGGCGAGAGTTCCGTATAATAGGGCTGATGTGGCAGAGTTTCATATCCAAGCTCTAACAGTTTTTGTGACGTCACACGTGGTACATGTGGCCGGGCATTGTCATACAACAAAATGGACCCCTTCCGATCACTGGCGGATTTACAAGGGGGGGGTTTAGGGCTAAAGCTCCCCCTCCCCAAAATGGTAAAATATAACCATGTTTTATGGAAAAAAAATATTAAAAAATTATCTCTTAAAGTATTATTGTTCGTGTAATTGCATTTAAAAGTAATTTAGGAATCACTTGAAACACCATTTCATATAGGTAGTTAGTTTCGTTCTTCTTTTCTAAAGTATTTATCGTTATTAAGGCCTCTCCCAAAATTAAATCCTGGATCTGCTAGTGCTTTCGATTGACCAAAAATGGATTCACTACTGCCAATTTCTGATGCATTCCATTAATAGGTCACAATACGAGTCGGCATTGGTGGTTTCTTCAGGATTTAAGAAGCTGTGGTGTATAAAAACCAAATGAAGCTCACCAAACAGTAACCACCAACTTGTTTTGATGAGTTGGAGGCTTTGGAAAATGTTCTCCTTGGTCGAGTCACTGTCCAGACGTCTACTGTTATCGTAAAGTATCCATTTTTTCATCACAAGTTATAATTCTGGACAGGAAAGATTCGTTTTTGTTTTGGCAAAGAAGTGTAGCAAAAACTTCCTAACTCTTTTATTTTTAGCAGTCGTTTTTGAGAAATGTGTTTGAAACCGAACTTTCAAGCTTTTTTACTTTTCAAATCGCCTCGAGGTGGGCATCGATGGTCGATTTGCTAAGGTTTCTCTGAAAGTTCTCGAACAGTTGTTCTGGGGTTTACTTCCAATAAAGCCGGCAGGACATTTTCAATAAATGGAGTTCTTTCTCGACCTTCGTTGTCTTCAAGGCTGAAGTCTCCCCCGAAATTTTTTGAACCGCCGTTAAACAAGCTGATTAATGCTGCTCTCTCCTTAGACTTGGTTGATGTTTCTTGCCGTCTGGGCGGATTTTAAACTAGTGAAATTATACGAAAATCGCGCGATGATTTCTTAGTAAAGACTGAATTATTTCTAAGCAGCTAAATGCTGCCGAGGTATACACATTGTCATTTGAAAGATGATTAATAAGTATTGACATTCATACAAATGAATAATCCAGTAAACGTAAACAGTTTCTTGTATCCAGGGGTATTTTAAAGAAAACTCATAATCCTGTATTATTTTCCTGACAATCCAATAGTGAATTATAATTGTTTAATTTTTCATTCAAATTCTTTTAAATAGTATTTCATTATTAAAAAGTTGATTATTTTTTATTGGAATTTCAGATATTATTTTCTCAGATATAAATATTAAAAAAGTTAATTCATTTTTAATGAAATTGTTGATTTTAAAGTTTTTATATTTTATTATTGCGTTTGAAATATTTTTTTTAAAAATATTTCTTATTCATTTTACACAATAAATATTAAGATTATTTAAAAGTTAGGTTATTTAGGAACATCATGGAGGGAGTTGAAGAACTTCAAGGAGCTAAATTAGCCAACAAGTGTGAGTACTATTGCATGTTTAAATTTATTATCCAATGGCTGAGAAGTGATACCTCGTAACTGCTAAACGAATATATTACATTAAAAACATAATTATAATAGTTTTTTTTACGAAAAAAAATAGTTTTCTTACAATATACTTTTTTTATAATACGATTATTATTTTTATTATAATATACCATTCTCCCAGAAATAGTCTATCTACATTGGGTCCTTTGTTACAAGTAAAATTTGACTAATATTCTATAAAAAGAAATTATACATTTGATCTTTCTTATTGAATTTCGGTTGTCAATCATACAATTGTTTCTTATTTATTTTTTTAATTATTTAATGAAATTTACAACTGTATTACATAGAAAATACAATAAGTAAATGTGACATTGGTAACATGACATGCACAACATGAAGAGAAACTACCCATTGGTAGAACTCAAATTAAAGGTCCCGAGGCCATGTTCTTTTCAGACGCCTAGGAGGGTTATCAGGGATCGAGGAAGAAGCAAGGTTTGAAACGAGAGGATTCGGATCGTTCTGCAGTTTGTTATGGAAGGATAGGTATCTGGATTGGACCAAATCGGAAACATATGGAACATTAAGGTCTTTATGGATGATTTTATTTGTGTCAAAGTAAGGATAGTTGAGGATTTTACGAAGGATTTTGGATTGTAAGGATTGGATACGAGAGGAATTTGATGGTTTAGTGGAGCCCCAAAGCTCAATTCCGTAAGTCCAAATAGGTCTTATTATTGTCATATATATGAGTCGTTTGTAATTGATTGAAAGCTTAGAGCGTTTGTCTAGTAAGTGCTGAAGTAGTCGAAAACGTCGGGCGGTTTAGTCGTTTCAGTCTGGTATGGGGGTGTTTCTTATTTATTGAAATAAAAAAATAATAACGTTTAATAAAAGAAATATTAGTTTGGTCCACTTACAGTCAAACAAACAGGGAGGTAAAATTAATAATTTTATATGTCTATCAAATAATGCTTGAAAAATATTAGTAAGATGGAAAAAATAATTGTTTGTTTATTTTAATCCATATGGGATTTTATTCTTTTATGGAAATCAAGTAAAAATGACAAGTTTAATCAACATTGTTTAGAAACTGGTTGTAATTTTGGGGTAGGGGCGGTCGAGCGGGCTTACGCGTGTGTAAAACACACGATACTCGGCAAGGCAAGGCATAAAATAATTAAGCGTACGAGTCCGCATCCCGGTTCTGAGGAGAGAGGAGTTTTTAACTCAGGTATTATTCCCCCATCCTTTTCCATCCCGGAGAAATCTCCATATATCCAAAAAAAAATTTCTCAAAAACATTTGTATTATCCTTAAGTGTTGAAGAAGAAACTAGACTAAGTTGGCTCAAATTGCCTCTCTGCTATATCCAACTTGGTATGGTACACTTCAGCATTTAAGGATGGTACATTCCATAAGATAAATCTGATCAATTTATTATTCTAATCGAAATGTATTAATAGGCTTATACTGTGTATAACCATTTTAAAGTTTTTTTTCTGTTTTAAGAATTATTCACAACTGTTTTAAAACTTTCACAATTAGATGTTTCCGATTTGGCCCAACCTAGATTCCTAGATTCTTAATCCTCTATAACAAACTTCAGAACCATCCGAACCCTTGTTTCAAATCTTGCTTCCTCTGTTTTAAACAATTTATATGATTATATTATTTCATATTTCTTATAACAGTTTGAAAAATAATGCAACATCCTTTATTGTTGAAAGTATACGAGACCAAGTTTTGCTTAAAGAAAAAAAACCTCTCTGCTACCTACAACTTTTTAAATATATTTGTTGCTTTAAATCTTCGGCAATATCCTCAAGTATTGAAAGTATACGTTTAAGTTTTGCTTAAAGAAAAATACTTCACTGTTGTATCCAACATGGTCTTGTTTACTTCTGGACTAAACGAATAGAATTAATCAACAAAGCTTCTTGTCTAGTTTCTTAGAATAAAATTTACAATAAATTAGAACAAGTTTTACAATAATTTTTCTATATAGGCTTCTAGACTTCTTATTATTTTAAATGAATTTTTTAACTATATTTATATTATTTTCTTTATTACATACCGATTTTAAAACTTTCGCAACATCATCGAGTGTTGAAGGTATACAAAGCCAAGTTGTCCTTAAAGAAAAATACCTCTCTGCTATATCCAACTTGGTCTAGCATATTTCTGCACTTGAGGATCGGGCATTTTGTACTTTCTAAGATATCCTAAAAACGATTATAATTAATAAAAAAAACTCCATTGTTTATATATTATTGTTTTTTGAATATTTTTACAATTTTGTTAAGGCTTTCGCACCATCCTCGAGAGTTGAAGGTATACGAGACCAAGTTTCTCTTAAAGAAAAATACCTCTCTGCTATATCCAACATGGTCTAGCATACTTCTGCACTTGAGGATTGGCCATTTTGTACTTTCTATGATATCCTAAAAATGATTATAATTAATAAAAAAACTCTATTGTTTCTATCTTATTGTTTTTTAGAAATGTTTACAATTTTGTTAACACTTTCGCACCATCCTCGAGTGTTGAAGGTATACGAAGCCAAGTTGTCCTTAAAGAAAAATACCTCTCTGCTATATCCAACTTGGTCTAGCATACTTCTGCACTTAAGGATTGGGCATTTTGTACTTTCTATGATATCCTAAAAATGATGATAATTAATAAAACAAACTCTATTGTTTATATATTATCGTTTTTTTAGAAATGTTCACAATTTTGTTATGACTTTCGCACCATCCTCGAGTGTTGAAGGTATACGAGACCAATTTGTCCTTAAAGAAAAATACCTCTCTGCTATATCCAACTTGGTCTAATATACTTCTGCACTTGAGGATTGGGTATTTTGTACTTTCTATAATATCCCAATAATGATGATAATTAATGAAACAAATTCTATTGTTTATATATTATTGTTTTTTTAGAAATTTTTACAATTTTGTTAAGACTTTCGTACCATCCTCGAGTGTTGAAGGTATATGAAGCCAAGTTGCCCTTAAAGATAAAAACCTCTCTGCTATATCCAACTTGGTCTAGCATATTTCTGCACTTGAGGATTGGGCATTTTGTACTTTCTATGATATCCTAAAAATGATTATAATTAATAAAACAAACTCTATTGTTTCTATCTTATTGTTTTTCTTAGAAATGTTTACAATTTTGTTAAGACTTTCGTACCATCCTCGAGTGTTGAAGGTATACGAAGCCAAGTTGTCCTTAAAGAAAAATACCTCTCTGCTATATCCAACTTGGTCTAGCATACTTCTGCACTTGAGGATTGGGCATTTTGTACTTTCTATAATATCCCAATAATGATTATAGTTAATAAAACAAACTCTATTGTTTCTATCTTATTGTTTTTTTTAGAAATGTTTACAATTTTGTTAAGACTTTCGCACCATCCTCGAGTGTTGAAGGTATACGAAGCCAAGTTGTCCTTAATGAAAAACACCTCTCTGCTATATCCAACTTGGTCTAGCATACTTCTGCACTTGAGGATTGGCCATTTTGTACCTTTTATGATATCCTAAAAATGATTATAATTAATAAAACAAACTCTATTGTTTCTATCTTAGAGGTTTTTTAGAAATGTTTACAATTTTGTTAAGACTTTCGCACCATCCTCGATTGTTGAAGGTATACGAAGCCAAGTTGTCCTTAAAGAAAAATACCTCTCTGCTATATCCAACTTGGTCTAGCATACTTCTGTACTTGAGGATTGGCCATTTTGTACCTTTTATGATATCCTAAAAATGATTATAATTAATAAAACATACTCCATTGTTTCTATCTTATAGTTTTTTTTAGAAATTTTTACAATTTTGTTAAGACTTTCTCACCATCCTCGAGTGTTCAAGGTTCACGAGACCAATTTGTCCTTAAAGTAAATATCTCTCTGCTATATCCAACTTGGTCTAATATACTTCTGCACTTGAGGATTGAGCATTTTGTACTTTCTATGATATCCTAAAAACGATTATAATTAATAAAACAAACTCTATTGTTTCTATCTTATAGGTTTTTTAGACATTTTTACAATTTCGTTAAGACTTTCGCACCATCCTCCTGTGTTGAAAGTATACGAAGGCAAGTTGTCCTTAAAAAAAAAACCTCTCTGCTATATCCAACTTGGTCTAGCATACTTCTGCACTTGAGGATTGGGCATTTTGTACTTTCTATGATATCCTAAAAACGATTATAATTAATAAAACAAACTATATTGTTTCTATATTACTGTTTTTTAAATATTTTTACAATTTTGTAAAGGCTTTCGCACCATCCTCGAGTGTTGAAGGTATATGAAGCCAAGTTGACCTTAAAGAAAAATACCTCTCTGCTATATCCAACTTGGTCTCGCATACTTCTGCACTTGAGGATTGGGCATTTTGTACTTTCTATGATATCCTAAAAACGATTATAACTAATAAAACAAACTCCTCCAAAGATGTCCTAAAACGAATAGAATTAATCGAACACAGTTTCTTGTCTAGTTTCTTAAAGTAAAATTTAGAATATATAAGACCAAGTTTCACTATCATTTTTGAATTCTAATATAAATAGTGTATATAGGTATGCATGTGCTTAGTTTTAATTTTCTTATTTTTAGGCCATTTTATTTTATTTATACTATATATTTTTTGATTATTATTTATTGTTATTTTTCTACTATTTATTTTATATTTTTGTAAATATAGTGTGAATTTTATCCAACCTCACTATGACTAATGTCGAAAAAAAAATATATATAATCACATTGGCTCTTAGGCTGCGTTTTATTTTTAACCAACATTTTAAATACATTAATATTATTATATATTTTTATATACCGGTTTTAAAATTTTAGCACCATCCTCGAGTGTTGAAGGTATATGAGACCAAGTTTTTCATAAAGAAAAATATCTCTCTGCTATATCCGACTTGGTCTATCATACTTCTGCACTTGAGGATTGGGGATTTTGTATTTTCTATCATATCCTAAAAACGATTACGATTAATAAAACAAACTCTATTGTTTCTATCTTATTGTTTTTATAGAAATGTTTACAATTTTGTTAAGACTTTCGAACGATCCTCGAGTGTTGAAAGTATACGAAGCCAAGTTGTCTTTAAAAAAAACAACCTCTCTGCTATACCCAACTTGGTCTAGCATACTTCTGCACTTGAGGATTGGGAATTTTGTACTTTCTAGGATATCCTAAAAACGATTATAATTAATAAAACAAACTCTATTGTTTCTATCTTATTGTTTTTTAGAAATTTTTACAATTTTGTTAAGACTTTCGTACCATGCTCGAGTGTTAAAGGTATACGAAGCCAAATTGTCCATAAAGAAAAATACCTCTCTGCTATATCAAACTTGGTCTAGCATACATCTACACTTGAGGATTCCGCATTTTGTACTTTCTATGATATCCTAAAAACGATTATAATTAATAAAACAACCTCTATTATTTATATCTTATAGGTTTTTTAGAAATTTTTACAATTTTGTTAAGACTTTAGCACCATCCTCGAGTGTTGAAGGTATACGAGACCAAGTTGTCCTTAAAGAAAAATACCTCTCTGCTATATTCAACTTGGTCTGGCATACTTCTGCACTTCAGGATTGGGCATTTTGTACTTTCTATGATATCCTAAAAACGATTATAATTAATAAAACAACCTCTATTGTTTATATCTTATTGTTTGTTAGAAATTTTTACAATTTTGTTAAGACTTTAGCACCATCATCGAGTGTTGAAGGTATACGAGACCAAGTTGTCCTTAAAGAAAAATACCTCTCTGCTACATTCAACTTGGTCTGGCATACTTCTGCACTTGAGGATGGTGCTCGATATTGAATCTTAGACTGGATAAAACTGTTTTAAACGATATTTTAATTTATATGTTTTCGTTTTTTTAGAGCTGTTTACAATTGTTTTAAAACTTATACACAATCCTTTAGTTTTGAAGGTTTACGAGACCAAGTTTTTCTTAAAGAAACATACCTCTCTGCTATATACAACTTGGTCTGGTATACTTCTGGACTGAAGGATATATTGTATTTTAGTATCTGCTAGGCTGTTCTAAAAATGAATACAACTTGTTGACTTCCTTAAAATATGATTCTATATAAGGCTAAACTATTCGCTTAATTCGTACTTATTGTATATAGGTATGGATGTGTTCTTTTTATTCATTTATTTTTAGGTTATTTTATTCTTATTTATTGTATATATATATTATTTTTCTGTATAATTTATTTTATTTACTGTACATAGAGTGTGAATGTGATCTGTGAACACTATTATAAATGTCCTTGAGACAGATTGTAATATTTTTTCAATAAATAAGCTCAAAAAAACAAAAAAAACAAAAATAATTCGTACTACGTAGTATTGTTTATTTTTATTTGTTGTTAACTTAGATTTTTTTCTGTTTTTGGAACTGCTCTTAACTTTTAAAAAACTTTCACACTATCTTCAAGCGTTGAAGATATACCAGGCCAAATTTAATTTAAAGAAAAATACCTCTCTACAATATTAAACTTCGTCTGGTATCATTTTGAAGTTTAGGAAACGAATATAATAAAAAGAACGAAGCATGTCGAACTTCTTAAAATATTTTTTGATATACTATAAGACAAATCTATCGAATAATTTTTTTTATTCTGATAGAAATATAGTGGCTCTAACTCGGCGTACTATTATAAATTAATTTTTTTAAATATCTTTGTTATTTTAAATCTTTCACACTGTCCTCGAGTGTTGAAGTTATACTAGACTAAGTTGTACTTACAGAAAAATACATCCCTGCTATATCCAACTTGGTCTCGCATACTTCTGTACTTAAGGAAGGTGGCTTATAATATTTGCTAAGATGTCCTAAAACGAATAGAATTAATCGAATCACAGTTTATCACAGTTTCTTGTCTAGTTTCTTAAAGTAAAATTTAGAATATATAAGACCAAGTTTCACTATCATTTTTGAATTCTAATATAAATAGTGTATATAGGTATACATGAGTTTTTGCTTAGTTTTAATTTTCTTATTTTAAGGTCATTTTATTTTATTTATAGTATATATTTTTTGATTATTATTTATTGTTATTTTTCTTCTATTTATTTTATATTATTGTAAATATAGTGTGAACTTTATCCAACCTCACTATAACTAACGTCGAAGTGACAGATTGTTGTAATAATGAATAAATAAATAAATAAATAAAATATATATAATCACATTGGCTCTTAGGCTGCGTTTTATTTTAAACCAACATTTTAAATACATTAATATTATTATATATTTTTATATACCGGTTTTAAAATTTTAGCACCATCCTTGAGTGTTGAAGGTATACGAAGCCAAGCTGACCTTAAAGAAAAATACCTCTCTGCTATATCCGACTTGGTCTAGCATATTTCTGCACTTGAGGATTGGGTATTTTGTACTTTCTATGATATCCTAAAAATGATTATAATTAATAAAACAAATTCTATTGTTTCTATCTTATAGGTTTTTTAGAAATGTTTACAATTTTGTTATGACTTTCGCACCATCCTCGAGTGTTGAAGGTATACGAAGCCAAGTTGTCCTTAAAGAAAAATACCTCTCTGCTATATCCAACTTGGTCTGGTATACTTCTGCACTTGAGGATTGGACATTTTGTACTTTCTATGATATCCTAAAAATGATTATAATTAATAAAACAAACTCTATTGTTTCTATCTTATAGTTTTTTTTAGAAATGTTTACAATTTTGTTATGACTTTCGCACCATCCTCGAGTGTTAAAGGTATACGAAGCCAAATTGTCCATAAAGAAAAATACCTCTCTGCTATATCCGACTTGGTCTAGAATATTTCTGCACTTGAGGATTGGGCATTTCAATATTTGCTAAGATGTTACCAAAACGAATGTTATTAATAGAATAAACTCACTTGTGCCTATCTTACTTTTTTTAGAACTTTTCTCAATTTTAGTAAAACTTTCATACCATCCTTAAATGTTAAAGGTATACTATCCTAAATTTTTTAAAAGAACTAAGCCTCTCTGCTATATCAAACATAGTGTGGTATACTAATGGATTTAAGATGGTCTGTATATTACATAATACTGAGCTATCGGTATTGATTCTTAGGCTGTTTTAAATACTATTTTTATTTTGTTTTCTTCGTTTTTTGAGAATTGTTTACAATTGTTTTAAAACTTTCGCACCATCCTTTTGTTTTGAAGGTATATGAGACCATGTTTTTCTTAAAGAAAACTACCTCTCTGCTAAATCCATCACGGTCTGGTATACTTTTGGACTTAGGGTGGGTTAAACTGTTTTAAACAGTATTTTTACATTATTTGTTCTTTTTTTTTTAGAGCTGTTTACAATTGTTTTAAAACTTTCGCACAATTCTTTAGTATTGAAGGTATACGAGACCAAGTTTTTCTTAAAGAAAAATACCTCTCTGCTATATCAAACTTGGTCTGGTATACTTCTGAACTGATGTATATTGCATCTAAGTATCTGATAGGCCGTTCTAAAACTGAATAAAATTCAAACGATATCGTGTTCTTTAAAATATAATTCCAAGCTATCCGATCATTTAGTAATCTAATCAAAATATACAAACTCTTAGACTGACTACAACTGTTTTAATTTTTTTTTCAATTATTTTTTTTTTTCTGTTTTTGGAATTGCTCACACCTTTTTTCTGAACTTTCACACCAAACTCAAGCGTTGAAAGTAAACCAGGCCAAATTTAGTTTAAAGGAAGATACCTCTCTACAATATCAAACTTGATCATGCCTACTTCTGTAATTATGGTCTGAGCATTTTAATATTTATTGAATAATAGAAGAAACAGCATTAATTTATAAAATATTACTCTAGCAACAAAGGGGATTATTTTTTCGATATTGAACTGATAATTAAATGGTACTGTAAGTTTCAACATTTTAATCCGACTTTTAGGGTCTGATAGTGATTTGAAATTCGGAAAATGTGGGCAAGGAAAAGGGGAATGAATGACTCTTAAAATGAATGAATTTAAAAAAAAATCTGATATAACTTTTAGTAACGGTTACTATAATAAATTAACAGTTATTGTTTTGAAATAATGTCATAAAAGAATAAATGTTTTATTGAAAATCAGTATTAACCAATAGATATACCCAAAATAGCTTAACTAATTACATGATTTTGTGGAAATAATATTATCGGTTTCAAACTTTAGTAAAATGATACTAAAATCAAAGGACTTCATTGAAAATATTAATATAAAAATTTGAACTAAAAGTAAAAAATTACATAATATAAATATACACGAAAACTTTTATTACATCGAAATTATATTTTTTTATTCTTCAATGTTTTGTTTCAAATAATTGTATTTTTAGTTACGCAAATATTTTTAATTAAATTAATTACTGTAGTACTTAATCATCAATTGATGATGTGCAGTTTCATGAAAAGATGAATTTTTTTTAAGGCAATTTCGAAGTAACACTTCTCAGCCATTTTATTTTATTTTATTCATTTCCATAGTGGGCAGAGTTTTTGCATGTTTGCATGTGCATGATATTTTTTTCCATATCTCAACTATGGCTGCCTCCTCTCACAAATTATTAAATTGTTTATTTAAATTGAATATTAAAATTTTTTTTTAAGTTGATTCATTTAATTTTCTTGGCCAGTTAAAATAATAGAAGATAATGCATTCAAATTTATAATTATAATATATATAATTAGTATAATAAATCTATTTGTTGTTATTTCTTTGATTTATTGGTCACAAATTCACTAAAATATAGAATTATTAAGAAATTAAGTCATATTAATTATATAATAAAATAGTTTCAATATGAGAGGCAAGGCAGATTTTAGGTTCTTCACTCTACAAATGCCAACTCCACATATTATATAAACAATGTTTATTATTAATATTAAAAAATATTATTTATTTATAAAATTATATTTTAAAAAATTTGCATGATTTTTATTTCATATATCAACTATGGCTGCATCCTCTCACAAATCATTAAGTTGCTTATTTAAATCGAACATCAAATTTACTTATTTAAAATTTTTTCTTTAGAATTTTTTAAAAAGTCTATTGACTTAATTTTCTTGATTAGGTCTAATAATAAAAAAACATTTATTTTTTTTAAATATTTATAATAGATATAGGTATAATTAGTTTTGTTTAGAATACTAAATTCATTTTTTTTTTTTAATTTTTTGATTTATTTGTCAAATTAAAAAAAATATAATTATTAAGAAATTAAATTATATTAATAAAATAATTTGAATGTGAGAGGTGAGGCAGATTTCAGATTCTTCAGCCTGCAGATGCCGATTTAATTCATTATATTATATAAACTATATTTATTATTAATGCTAAAAAAGAATTACTATTTTCTTATGAATTATTTTTGAAAAATTTAGGCTAATTAAGTAAAGAATTTTTAAAAAGTTGTTATGCACTATGCCGACTTGTAAGTGTCCGTGTCGTAGACCGAAGCGAAGGTGGGAAGATTGCGTTAAGGCTGATCTTGAGAAAATTGTGGTTGGGCGAAGTATGTGTAAGCAATTGCTGGTATTAGCATCGAAATTTCGGGTTCCTAAGCGTGTTATTATTATTATTTCTTAAACAACAAAAATAATTTTATTGATCATGAAATCACATAAATGTTCTTAATTCTTATACTTATTGATAACTGTGATTTCAAAATATTTATTATTACTTCTGAATTTTATTCAACTTAGAAAGAAACTTAAAAAATACGAAATGAGCTAGGATGTGATTACTAGGAGTTTTAGTGTACATGCCTTGTAATTATAATTTTTATCTATATTATATATATATATATAGGTGTGTGTGTGTGTGTGTGTATACATCAAAATATAATATTGAGCTATTAAACTTTATTTCTAAGATAGACCCAAAATTAAATCTAAGCTCTAAACATGGAAGTGACTGAAGTTACATGTTTTGTTAAATGTTTATTTTATTTTATTTATATATATATATATATATATATATATATATATATATATATATATATATATATATATATTTTGTGTTTTTATTATCCTGATTAACGTTTATGTATAGTTTTATTATTTCAACTTAATATATTGCAATCATTTGTTAAATGTTTATTTGTAAATTTTTTTTTCTTTTTGTTTTGTTATTAATTTATTTATTTTTCAGCTTTATTTCACGGTGTTTTATTTATATTTATTAACAATATTGTTAATTCAGTTTTATTTTATGTTAAATATTTCTGTACATATATCTAGTATATTTTCTATTTTTTATTTATAGTTACTGATTTGTATCTTATTATTGTGCTTATTCACGTTTTATTTTTATTATTATTATTTTATTCTTCAATGTTTACACAATAATTTATGTTTCTATTTCCTATATATTGCTATTCGTTGTTTTGTGTTTCGAAATGTTAGAAAATTTTAATTAAAAATCGAGCTTAAGTCATTTAAAATTATTTATAAGTAATAAAAAATAGACTCATTTAAAAATATTTGATTTATGTGTTTAATTATTACAATAAATTAATGTTATGATTAAGCAAGTAAAAAATAAATTTAAATTAGCGATTTCACTTTAAATCCATTTTTATTCAGGACTTCTCTGTAAATAATGTTCTTTTTGAATGCTCTGTTATTGTTTAGTGCATAGCCATGTCCATTGTCATTGAATACATAAATTTTAATATTTTAAATGAACGTGCTCTACTTGCTGCCACATATAATTGTCCATGCGAAATTACTGGATGTTACAATAACACACATTTTACAAAAGTTTTGCCCTACGATTTGATTATGGTAATAGCAAAGTCAGCTATTAATAGGAACGTTGTTCTTTGAAAGTCCAATGTAAGTATAGTGTCAGAAAATGTTAAATTAATTTTTGGAATTAAAATTCTTTAATTTAAGGTAGCCCCCATTAATACTTCAGTCTCATTCCTGTTCCAATAACTAATGCTTAGGCAGTATTTAAGTTGACAATGAGTATAATTATAAAATATATTTTTAAATTTAATTTATGAGGTATCATTCCACTAACATTACATGATATAACCTCATCTAATAATAGTCCAAATTACCTCAGTAAATGAAAAGTAAATGATTTATCAAAAACCAAAATAAAGGAAATCGAATTTGCAAATGAAAAAAGTATTAAATGTTTAACAGTGACGCGGCTGAGAGAGAAGTACTGGGATCTCCTGTAGTCCTGCCTTGGCTTCCACGTCGGGGAATAAGGCATGACTCAGAGTCCCCTGGGTCAATGTAAATATTGTACATAGCTGTGAATGTGATTTATTTACTTTAATTTCATCTAGCTTTTATCTATTATTTCATTATTTTTTTTGTACACAGGCATACCAATTTACTTATTTTATTTTTTTTATATTTCTTTTTCTTTATTATTGATATTAATTGTATGTACATATTGTGTGAATGAATCATGTAACCTTAATATTAATGCCCTTCAATGTGGCAGAATGTATTAATATTCAATAAAGAAAGTTAAAGTAGTTAAAAAAAAAAAAGAAAAAAAATGTTTAAAATGATATATCTCTGCAACAAATAGTCCGATTTCGGTGATTTGTGTACTTTTTGAGTTATTCGCAAATAAAATACTGAATTCATCATAAAAATGTATGGAGCTTGTTTTCGGGAAAGTATATTATATAGATAAATTATAAAGGAAGGAGATGGTCCGGGGTTGCGGTCATAAAAAGGCTAAATAGTGGTAAAACTATTTTATTGAAAGCCAACGTTTCGACCCGACTTTGCAGGTCTTCATCCGGGAGGTGTGTTCATCTAGGAGTTTCACTTAGAACTCAAGTTCTAAGTGAAAGTTCAGTTCTAAGTGAAACTCTTAGAGGAACACACCTCCCTGATGAAGACCTGCAAAGTCGGGTCGAAACGTTGGCTTTCAATAAAATAGTTTTACCACTATTTAGCCTTTTTATGACCGCAACCCCGGACCATCTCCTTCCCTTATAATGCAACGGTCAACCATTAAATATTCAATAAATTATAAAGGTTTCAAGGAGAAGACTTTAGCGAAGTTTCATTGAAATCGTTGAAGCTGTATTGGCGCTACAGTCTAAAGCGAATCACGTTTTTCGGTCGCCATTTCGAAAGAAAGGGCTCGATGATAATGAAACGTATAAAAAAAAAACTTCTAAATATTATTGCGACTTTGTGTCAAAATTTAAAAGAAATCGGTGAAGAACTTTCGGAGATAAGCCGTTATGAAAAAACTATCATTTATATTTTTGTTTACATACTATTTATTATTTTTATTTATTGATAACACTAAAGCTCGTCAATATCTATTAAACAAAAAAAAAAAAAAAAAAAAGAAGGAAGAAAATCGGTTGAATAATAGAGGAGTAAAAGGGGCTGAACCGTTTCGTGTTTGCCTATTTATATAATGATACTATAAGTAAATAGGGTTTATTGAGGGCGGGGTGGCCGAATGGGCTAACGAGTGCATAGAGTACTGCCGTTGCCCGGCAACCTGGCCATTGATAAATGGATAAAAATAGTCTCGAGTTCCCGTCCCGGTGCCGAGGGAGTCTTTTAAATCCCCGCCCACACCACCTGGCCCGGGAAGACTCCATATAGCCTTAAAGGCGATGAAGGGGAGGCCCCTCCCAAAAAAAAGTCAATAAGGATTTTAATATTATAAGCAAGGCCCGGATTTTTATGCAGTTATGCAGGATTTTTATGTTTGTTTCTTTTAAACAATTCTCCGCAGGACTAAAGGAAACCGGGCACCAGGCGTTGATGGAATTCAGAGTATATTACTCAAACAGTTATCAAGGATAGGTATAATGTACCTAGTGAACCTTTACAACTCTTGTCTACGGCTTCGCTACTTCCCGGATTCATGGAAACATGCTGTTTTATTTCCATTGCTAAAACCAGCGAAAAATGGTAATAACCCAGCTCATTACCGGCCGGTAAGTTTGTTACCTCACATTGCCAAAGTATTCGAAAAAATCATTTTGAACTACTTAAGAATGTTTTACACACAGAATGATTTGATCCCACCAGAGCAAAGTGGTTTTCAAGCTACTGAACATTCATTGGTAAAACTACAGACGGAGGTAACAAAAAACTTAAATCGAAATAAGGCCACTGCTTTAATATCAATGTACTGCTCGAAGGCTTTTGATCCGGTTTGCCATAATCAGCTCTGCCAACGTCTTATAAATTTAGATTGTCCTGAACAATTATACTCAGTGTTAAAATCATTTCTAAGCCGTCGTACCTTATCAGTAAAAGTTGGCAATGAGAAATCAAACACTGTCGATCTCACTTGTGGGGTACCACAAGGAGCTATTTTATCTCCCGTTCTTTTCCTATTATATACTGCGGAAATAGTGGGAACTAAACACCAAAATGCTTCTGACACCATTTGCTGATGATATAGCTGTCTCAAGTAGCAGTATGAATGCCAAAAAAGCTATGCAGCAGGCGGAAATAGCTTGTGGAAAAATTGCAGAACAGCTAAAAATCCTAAACATAGATGTCAATTCGGAAAAGACGAAAGGAATTATATTTTCATACCAAAAAGGAAAAAAGAAAATGCCAAATGAATTCAAAATTAACAAAACCAGTATTAAATTATCGACTGACTTAACATATGTCGGTATTCACTTCGACATACATTTAAAATTTACTAGACATTTTGAAAAAAAAATTAAAACAGTAAGATCTAAGACATACAGACTCCAAAATTTAATTCGGACAACAAACCTGTCTTTACGCCTAAAGCTTCTAGTCCATACAAGTATAATACGGCCGGCTCTGTTGTATGGTGCACCTCTGTTCGAAAATATCAGCAAAACAACTGGGAAAAGATTACAATATTTCCAAAATGGAATAATTAGAAAAATTGTAAGAGGAACCACACTGCAGAGAAAGAAAACAGTGGATATAAAAGGAACACTAAATTTATCAACAATAAAATCATTTTTCGAAAAATCCCAACAATTGGCAAACCCTCATTTTAACAATTTGTTACCAGCCAAAATTCCAAAACGTTGGCAACAAATCACATGAGGTAGTTGTTTTATTAATTTAGTTGTAAGCTCTAGAGGATAAGGTCAACTCAAGCCTGAGGTGAGCCCCATCACCTTTATATTACAGATGAAGAACGAAATACTCAGAAACGACAAAAAAATAAAAAAATACACCTTACAATGCTTTTAAGGAGTAAAAGGAGTATTATTAAGACAATCCAATAATTAAAGACAAGAATAAGTAGAAAAGGGATCTGAAAAAAAAAAAAATATGCAGGAAAAATTCACCGAATATGCCATATAATATGCAGTAAAAAAAACATGAAAAATGCAGTAACTGGTTTCTATGTATACTAAACTTACTAATTAGTTGATTACTAATAGGGCAAAGACGTATTTAAATATAATTACGTACCTACAAAAAGTTTAGAAACGAAAAGAAATTTGGATGGGTTGAAAATTACCTTAATTTAATTTTTTTTTTCTAAACTAAAAAATTAAAATAACGAAACATACACGGCTAATAAGTTTATAATATACATTATAATAGTAACGAAAACAACATGAATCACATTAAAAAAATTAAATATCCAAATAGTACAAAGTATATAGAAACGAAAAAAAACATCATTGTATTCACTCATAAATAGATAATCATATTAATAAAGACAGACACCGTTCAATACCTTGGTCCGACATTTGACAGAAAAATGACGTGGGGCCCACATATAATCAAGAAACGAAAAAAGCTAAATCAAAGGTTAAGAATTCTGAGTTCACTTCTTTCGAAAAATTCGAAACTAAAACTTAGACAGAAATTGAACACATATAATTACTTACTAAAACCTATTTGGACTTACGCATCACAGATATTTGGAACTGCTAAAAAGACTCACTTAAACAAACTTCAAATCTTTCAAGCGAAAACATTCAGAACAATTACAAAAGCACCTTGGTACGTTACCAACATAACCTTATATACTGACCTCCATATACCGACTGTTAACGAACACATACGAACTCATTACAAACGATTCCGTGACAACTTACGAGGACATTCTAATACACTTATAAATGACATGGACACTACGAATATGCCAGGTAACGTCTGTAGGAGACTGAAGAGGAGCTGGATGAGGGACCTCCTCGCCTAATGTAGATTTCACGCCGAGTGAGGTGCCGCTGGGCACTGATCCTCGTAATGGCTTTCATGACATTATTTTTTCCAATCAACCTCACATTCACTGATTGTCATTACCACTATGACAGGTGTGAATAAAAAAAAAATAAACAAAAAACAAAACAAAAACTAATAAAAGATAACAGATATGGAAAAATAAGTATGTAAAAACTTTAAAATTTTGTATGTTAATGGATAACATCAACACAAAACATCAAGACCCTACACAGGCCTCACTAACTCTACAACATCATTTGCTTAAACTACAAGATTGGTTCACACTATGGAAAATTCGACTTAATCATGACAAATCCAAACATATAACATTTACTCTTCGAAAAAACACCTGTCCTCCAGTTTATATTGACAACAATCACATTCCTCAAACGGACACGGTACTTTACCTTGGACTTACCTTCGACAGAAGGATGACATGGGGCCCACATGTTAAAATGAAACGCATGACACTTAACAAACGACTCAAACTACTTTACTCTCTTTTTGCCAAATCTTCGAAACTAAAACTAAAACAGAAACTGAATACATATACATACTTACTTAAGCCCATATGGACATACTCATCACAAATATACGGCATCGCTAAAAAGACCCACCTACAAAAACTTCAAACGTTCCAATCACAATTAATGCGACTCATAACAAAAGCACCTTGGTACGTGACTCACAAAACTCTACATACTGACCTCCACTTTCCAACAGTTGACCAACATATAACGACCCTATATCAACGATTTTACACAAACTTAAACGGACATAATAACAGACTTATAAGAGACATGGCCACAGCTGACATACCTCAGAACATGAGAAGGAGACTAAAAAGGCGTTGGATGAGGGATCTCCTTCCTTAGACAACCTAAGTAATTGGAACAAGTTAGGGAAGAGGTACTGCTGAGTACTTTCCTTCCCCATGCCTGTCATGTCATTTTATCATTATCGCTATCATATTTGCTGATTGTCAACTTATTGTTGATAGGCGCAAATACATATTTAATAGACAAAAAAAAAAAAAAAAAGGATAACAATCTAACATGAGTATTTGTTGAAACAATAACATTAACAACTTGTGAAATAAATATCGTAAAATAGATAAAACATTTGAATTATTCTACTTTGTAGACATGTTCTGTATTAAAATTAATTACCAAAACCATTGCTAAATTTGCTTCTGTGAAACCTAAATTTTTATAATTAGAAAATGATCTTTCTACATCAAAAGGCGTGTTAGAGGTAAATTTATTTTATTATGATTTATAATAATTCACTTTTTATTACCGAGTAAATGTCAATGTCGTTGGGAACAATTGAATCTTCGCCATTTAAAATTTGATTTAAAGTTTCAACCACTTGGCCTGGTAGCACTGGTTTCCATCAGCTGTAAAAACTATTTCATGTCTGTTGTTTTAAGTTTAAATCCAAGATTTCAACATAGATGAAAATGAATAAGATACTTTTGCCATTTTAAATAAACAGCTAATGTTCACTACCATGACAGGTACGGTGAAGAATTAAAGACAAAAAAATAAACAGAAATGTGATTTCTTGCTATCAACGTAGGAAACAAACTAAAATAGAAACTTAGTATAATGTATACGTGGGACAAGAAGAAGAAATAGATTTATAAGAATTGGAGAACATCTAAAAAGAGAATTATTACAGGATATAGCGGAAGTTAAGTAGGTATACAATCTACAAATGTAGCAGATTTGTTCATTGAAAATAAACCAAGCATTGAATTCTCGAATTGTATTTTCAATATTGTATTTTAATTTGTATATATAAATAAATACATATTCATTTACATGTATGTAAGTATTTAATTTAAACTTAACTATTTAATTGGGAATAAGGTCACTTATTAATTATTTAATAAACTATTGAATGTTCATTTCTTCTGTTTATTGACGTTTCGATCCCGGTATTTTCTTTTCATTATTCAACCATGGGATCCTCTTCAAAGCTAGAATTTTAAAAAATAGAACTTCGATCAGGCCAGGGACACAGGCCTGAGAGTAGCTTAATATATGTGCCAGTGGACGGTGCTGAGACTGTCGGTGTGTCACTGGCCTGATCGAAGCTCTATTTTTTAAAATTCTAGCTTTGAAGAGGATCCCATCGTTGATTAATAAAAAGAAAATACCGGGATCTAAAAGTCAATAAACAGAAGAAATGAACATTCAATAGTTTATTAAATAATTGATAAGTGACCTTATTCCCAATTAAATAGTTAAGTTTAAATTTAATACTCAAAGGTCGATTAAGAAAAAATAGTAAATGTATGTATGTATATAAATAAATACATATTCATTTACATAAACACATATATATATTTTGTTTATTTGTTTAAATTAACCAAAATATTCAATTATATGCATTTAATCCCAAATATGCAAATTAAAATTTGGCTAATTGTCTCACAGTGGGCTAATTCGTTTAATTATTTGATGAGCAGTTAAAAATAAAAACGCAAACAAAATATACAATTGCATAAAAATATAAGGTAATTGCCTTGAATATAAGATAATATTGGAAGTAAATCCCTTCCACGGCGCTGGTAGACTAACCCGCCTTACAGGCCGGTCGTGCTGTCCTGCCTTATACAGCCCCTTAAAACATATTGCCTTAAGAGCTGTTGTGTTAAATTAAATGATTGGCATTATACTCATGAGGAAGGATAGCACTCAGTAGAACTAATTCCACGATAATGTTTACTTTCTTGATTCAGGAAGAGAGATCTCTCATCCAGCTCCATTTCAGTGGATGCCTGATGGGCTTGTCAGCCGTGGCCATGTGGCATATAGGTCTATTGTGTTAGTTTTCGTTATGTAAAAGTTTGTAGTTTAAGTACCTGAGAGATCCTTTTATTAACCTTAGATATATCATGCTTATATAAAATATCCTCATGTGTGCTACCTTATTTTAGAATTCCAACTAACTCCTTCAACTCACACCTGTCAGAAGTTCTAATAATCAGCGAGTGTGATGTCAAGATGTAGAAGATTGGTCTTGGAATAAGCGTGAGGGAGAGCAGTACCCAGCGGCGTCCTTCCTGTCTTGAGCGTAATATTTACAGTTAGTGGAGGAGATCCCTCATCCAGCTTCTTTTAAGCCTCCTTCGGGTGCTATCGGGCATGTTAGTTGTGGCCATGCCTCAAATCAATGAGTTTGTATGTCCGTGTAAGTTATTATGAAATCTTTTGTAGTATGTTCGTATGTGGTTGTTAACTGTTGGCATCTGCAAGTCTTTATGTAGAGTAATGTTACTGACGTACGAGGGAGCTTTGGTGATAGTCCTGAAAGTTTTAGATTGAAAAGTCTGTAATTTACGTATGTGATTCTTTTTGGCTGTTCCATATATCTGTGAAGCGTAGGGCCAAATAGGCTTGAGTAGGTAAGTATATGTATTCAATTTCTGTCTAAGTTTTAATTTCGAATTTCTTGCATGGAGTGAGTACAATAGTCGTAGTCTTAGGTTTAGAGTTTTTGTTTTTGTTTTTGATATGTTTTGGTGACCCCATGTCATTCTTCTGTCAAAGGTCAGTCCAAGATATTGAACTTTGTCTGTCTGAGGAATTTGGATATTGTCAAGGTAAATAGGGGGGCAAGTTTCACGTCGAAGGGTAAAAGTGATATGTAGTGATTTGTCTTGGTTGAGTAGAATTTTCCAGAGTTTGCACCAGTCGTAGAAATTGTTTCATCATCATTATATTTAATCTCATTTAAACACCATTTATTTTTCCACCTGCTTAACAATCTTCAAAATATATGTAAGAATAATATTTTCTCATTTTACAGCTATCATCCTCATTTTATTTTTATCTCTCAGATATCTATATATTATCTATATTTCATATAAGTACAGATAGCATACTTATATATTTCACACGTTTAGGGTTAGATAACTATGCAACATAATTAATTTTTGATCGTCTTCTAATGCCAGGCAATCTTCATTGATCGTTATAATTATTCTGATTATACTAAATTTTAACTTTACAACATCTCAATTTTCTATCTAACTATTCTATTCACAATTAATTTTAATGTTTATTTCCATTTCTCATATACCTTCATATTTTTCTGTTTTTACATTTAATTCTAAGATTCCCATTTTAATACTTATGTCACCTTTTTTGATTATGTTTACTTCATCATTCCACACTTTGTACCGCTTATTATCAATTATCTCTTTGTTCTTACTATTGTCATTATTCTAACAACTGAATTTTACTTTAATTTTTTAACCTACACTACTTATGTTTTCCATACCTTGTTATCTGGTTCTTTTCTTAGCCCTGATGATGGCCTGAACTTCAGGTCGAAACGTCGGCAAACGTTAAAATAAATATTATCATTTATTTTTGCCTTCTTATTTGACTGATCTCCCCAACTAATCTTCTCTTCAAAATTAATTCTTTTTTGGTGGAACAAGAAATAGCTGATGTGTCCATTGACAGGACCTTTCTTACCACTTTGGGCTAGTGTTGCCCAAAATCGGTCTTAGTCTTGTACTTTCCGAGACCAAGACCAAGACTGGTAAAAAGAAATATATTTCTTGAATATATATTAAGGCAAAATAGTTACTAATACTTGACAATTTTAGTTATTATGTGTAATTAGTATAAACAATATACTTTTGCATTTAACTCTTCTAATTTTTCATTCGGGCTCAGTTAGGTTTCTCCTATCCAAAAAGTTAATGTGATATCTTATATATTATTACTAAAAGGTGTTTTTTTATCGATACGCCATAATTTCGTCAATTCTTCGTCAAATCCAATGATTGACCACTCATTTTGAAGATATTTTTCTCCTTCACATAATCCTATCCCCCCGAAATTTCTGGGAAAAAGTCATGAAGAAAATAAACTTTATTTGCGAATAACTCAAAAAGCATGCTTTTTTTGCATTGTAGCCATGAAAATTAGAAAGATTATTAAATTACCTAAAAAAAAAAAAATAAAAATCATACAATTATTAACAAAGATACAGTCCATTAGTTTTGGTATAGTTAATAATGTCTTCCTGTTTAAAGATATTGTATTTAGGATGATATATTTTTTTTCCTGGATGATATATTAAGTTTGTTATTTCTTAAAGACATTTGGTTGTTCTTACATTTTATTTATTTTTAATAATTTAAAAAATCCCATGAGAGGGTCATCATTTTGTCTTTATTCTATTTCTAGTCAGCGTTTAAAAATAGGTCTTAGCAAAACAAATTGCACAAATATTCTTGTCTATTATGTTTAATGGTATATTGTAAAAGACCAAGGAGAAAATATTAATTCTTTCCTTACATAATACATAGGAACTACTTATTTCTATATTGTTTTGCTATTTCTTCACTAAGCAAAATTTTCTGCGAATTATTCGCACGGACCAACTAGTCTCTGTATTATTACGCTAATAGGTAAACTGCAAGACTGTTTCGAGACTCTTTCGCAAGACCAAGACCTAGGCTAAGACTGAGTTTGCAAGACCAAGACTCGTCTTGGTCTCGCATTTGGGCAACACTACTTTGGGCGCTAACAAGGGGATTGGGTTGATCGATTTCAACCGATTAATTTTTAATGATATGATTTTATGATTCGTTACTATAGGTAGATAACAATGATATAACTATAAAATCTTATACGATATCTTTTGCCGCCTTAACATGTCTGCTCCATCTCTGCCTATTTTGAGCAATTTTTTAACTTCATCTGGTTGCACATCGTCTTGTAGGCCTGTAGTTTTAATGCTCTAAGTAACGTGTCCCGCCCATCTTAACCTTCTTCTCTTCATATCTTGAGATATTGATTGACTATTTACTGTAATCAGTTGTTATTGGTATTTTCCCTCTATGCGTTAGTACCTTGATCTCGTATAGAATTAAATGTTCCTATTAAGTAATTAATAGTAGTTTGTCACACTTACATTTTATGAGATGATTTTCTTTTTGTTGAGTAGCATAACATTCTATCACAATATGGACAACAGTTACATTGAAGAAAGAGTACATTCACGCCATATTTACAGAAAATATAAAAAATAAAATAAAACAGAAATGAAATACCAACTAAACAATAATCAAAAATATGCAATAAATAAAAGTACTAAATTCCAAAATAAGTAAATTAAAATAAAACATACATACCTCTCTAAACTACTTACAATCAGGCAAGGAAATATAAATATAATATCTAGAAAAATAAATAAGATCTCTGTGTTTTTCTTCCATTCACGTTATTGGTGATAAAGCCAGTAGAGATTTGGCGATAGGGATATAACCATATTCACTCTTTTCTTGAGTGGAGAATCTCACCATTGAAAGAACTTCAATACACTATATCTTCTGAATTATTGCTCTTCAAAGCCGTATGAATGGTCTTTTGATTTAATGCCTACATAAGTTGTTTCAATAATTAAAAAAAAACTCCTCCTTGGTTTTTTGTTGTTTTATCTCCTTTAATAGTTTGTTAAAGAAGTTCCTGTTGATGTCATTCTGTATAGTTAATGTGGCGCTAAATTCCTTGTTGATAGCTGAAGTCGTATTGAAGTTATAACATTTTTTTGTGATTTTCGAAAAAAAAAATAATGTGAGAGACCCAAACATTAAGCCTGTAAACATCCGAGCTTGTGCAAATGGCTTTCTACGTTTGCGTGCGACACATTTAGGGCCATAGCGATCTCCCGCACTGATTGGGTGGGATTTTCATCAACAATGTCCTTAACATTGCTCGTTACAATTTCATGTTTGAGACCATTGATGCCGAAATTTCCTGAATGAAATTTGGCAAACCAATTCGTTCGATTAAGGCATCGTCTCCATAAACACTACAATTTTTTCTATGAAATTCTGCAGCACGCTTACCTTTTTTAAAATAATACAACAAAATATGCCGATAATGAATGATATTTTCTTCCATATTTACAGTGCAATAGCAAATACACTGCTAAATTAGTTTCAACAAGAGTTAACAGATATAGTTGTTGACTTATTACAAACAGGATAAACAATTCTCCTTAAGGATTTATTCATCAAATAAGAAGTGTATCATAGTGACATAAAAATAGACAGAAAAAACGAAAGGATTTATTTGCCAACCAAATGTAATGAGTGCGTGGGGGTGCTAGGTAGCGGACAGGTGAACAAATAGTCCACCACAATATTATTGTTCGATATTTAATAATAATCGTAATTTGATACATCGAGTTACGCTTTATTACTAAAAAAAAACTGAATCTATAATCGGTTATTTTCATATAACCGAAATTATTTTCCCTTGAATCAAACAGTTCCTCTCTAATCGATCTGAATACTAATCGATTGATGGATTCATTAATGTTGATTCGAGATACTTACCTCTAGCTGGTAAATAGATTTAGTTATCACACTGTAAATTTTTCAAAACTATAAAATCACATAATAAACACATTATATGATGTATCAAATCTTTTAACTTATTGTTCATTGTCGATTAATATCGTCATTATCTAAGATTATCTTGGTGTTAGTTTCCTTTATAAATGGAGTTAACTTCTTTTATCAATTATCAACTTTCCTTCAGACTTCTACTTTATGCCTGAAATGAAGTCTCTCCTTCCTCTTTCTCTTCTGATCGTCTTTCTCATCTCCTTCGACTCAAATGCAACCGGTCAAGATACAAGTGCTTACCTAGACGAGACTGAAATATTAGGTAAAGTGTAACTAAGTGATTATTAAATATTTAGTGGAGCTTATAGTAAAAAAATACTATCTAATACAATAGTATTTTTATTGCATTTTCCAACGTTTCGACCTATGTTGTAGGTCTTCTTCAGGGCTATAGAAAATACAAATACAGTATATATTAGTTATTTAATTATATATATAAACAATATATATATATATATATATATATATATATATTGTTTATATATATAATTAAATAACTAATATATACTGTATTTGTATTTTCTATAGCCCTGAAGAAGACCTACAACATAGGTCGAATATATATATATATTAATTATGCAGGGTGTTTCGTAATTGCATGGCAGTATTTTAGGTAAGTGTTCACTAACACAAAATAAACAAAAAAGTCCATATTAACATATATCTCAAATTCATTTATTAAACACATATCAAAGGTTAAAGATTTATTATTTATTATTACTATATATTTATTATTATTACAACATTTAGAGTAACCGTTCAAAGAGGCTTCCGTTTCGTATAGCATCAGGATGGTGCTTGATAGTTCCTGCGGCTTCCACGATCCGATTTCTTAGCTCTTCTTGCGTGCCAACTGCCGCAGAATGAACCATAGACTTAATCCAGCCTCACACAAAATAATCTAATGACGTTAAATCCGGAGATCGTGGTGGTCATTTAACAGGTCCGTTTCGACCAACCCATCGGTCTCCATAAGTTTCATTTAAATAATCAGTGAGCTGGAGCACCGTCATGCATAAACCACAGCATTTGCCTAATGTCTAGCGGAATATCTTCTAGAGGTTCATGAAGATTATTTTGAAAAAAATGTAAGTAAGATATACCTGACAACCTAAGTGACAAAAAGAAGGGGTCGACGATGTTGCTTAGAAAACCACACCAGACATTAAAAGAAAAGGTATGTTGGTAATGTCCAACAGCAGTTCAGCCCAAGTATGGATATTTTGAAAATTAAGAATCCCATTTCTTGTAAAGCAAGATTCATCAGTAACCAAAATGCAGTTCAGGAAGTTAGGGTCTCGTGTGCATAGTCGAATTAACCACTGGGAGAAATTTCTGCGCTTATTATAATATTGTGGTAACAAATCTTGTATACTAGATACGTGAAATTAGTGTTGCCAAAATCGCTCTTGCTCTTGCATGTTGCAAGACCAAGACCAATACCGCCTGTCTGTTGCACGACCAAGACCAAGACTGTTATAAAAAAATCTTTTTGTGAGCAAAAATTAAAGGAAAATAGTCAGTTATTAAGACTTGACAATTTTAATCACTCTATGCTAAGAATAGGTATATATATTGGCTTTTGCATTAATTCTTCCATTTTTTCAGGTTTAGTTAGGTTTCCTCTGTCTGCAAAATTACAGTAATATCTCTATAATTATAGGCCAATAGATAACTGCAAGACTGTTACGAGACTCTTGCGCAATACCAAGACCTATAACATGACTTAATTTGCAAGACCAAGACACGTTTCGATCTCGCATTTGGGCAACACTACGTGAAATAGATATAGTTGTTGTTCGCGTAAAGCTCGCCATACGCTGGTAGAGGAAAGATCGAAATGACGTGACAATCTTCTGGTACTAGTAGTAGGAGATAACTGAACAACATCGAGTATTTCTTCTTCAACGTTTACAGTTCGTCCAAATCTTTGTCGACCGGCGTTTACTCGTATAGGTTTTAGCGTGCCATTATTCCTAATGTGTCTTTCAATAGCCTCAAACGTTTTACAATATGGTATTCTTCGGTTAGGAAATATTTCACGATATATTCCAACAGCAGCAGCACCGTTTCTATGTACCTCGCCATAACTTAAAAGCATTTCTGTTTGTTCTGCAAAAGTGAATAAATTTATGGTGTCTCCCATGATAATAATAAATTGAACTGTGTCGCAGTATTCACTCTCACTAAAACACACGGAACTAGACAAACAGAAGAGCAACTACTGTTATTACTTATTCATTTGTTTATCAGGTTATTAAAACCTGTTATTTACTATTAAACACGTTAAACTTTGTACAGTCAGTCTTAATGTAGTAAATAAATAATAAATCTTTAACCTTTGATATCTGTTTAATAAATGAGTTTGAGATATATGTTAATATGAACTTTTTGTTTATTTTGTGTTTGTGAACGCATACCTAAAATAGTGCCTTGCAATTACGAAACACCCTGTAGAATGTTGAAGTAAATGTAAAAAACTATTGACATTCTGTTTAATTTGGAAAGGTGATGTGTTATTAGGATATTGTTGTATATTAAGTGTAATTGGTAGTTGGTTTGTTTAGAATAAAAATAATAATAAAAGTCACAGGGACATAATTTAAGATGTCGTGAATATGGATAGGGGGTGGTTTTCCATTATTACTAGATGATCATTTACAGATTATTCTTCGCTTAAATTAGTTAGTGGCCCAAATGGATTATATAATTCGTAACATTTTCATAAGATTAAAAAAAAACTATTCTAAAACTTTCTGAAACCTGTTTACGTTTTCTGAAATAATTGAAAAAATCTGGTGCGCGCAACACACAAATTTCACTTACCGCTCAACTTTGAATAGAAATTATTTTCTGGGCATATTGGACTGTTATATAATTTTTTAATTGTAATTTTAACCAAGGTAAAGCTAAAAAAATACAGCTAACAAATCATAAATACCATTAAAATAACAAAAGTCCTATTTATTATATCACCGGTTGAATATGGATTGTACGATCCGCTGATCATGGATTGTATTATAATTTTATTTAACATTGCAAAGTTTACAAAAACGGAATTAATAGATTTGCATTTTCTGTCATAGATAGGTCAAAAGTCAAAGTCGCACTAATTGTAGGTTGGAATGTCACAAAAGGAAATTTCATCAAACTATTCACTAATTTAATTTTCTAAAAGGTTAAATAATGATTTTTCGGAATAAACGAACGATAGATATCTAAATATTTAAATATAATATCAGATCTAGTGTTATTAAACTACAGTAAATATATTTAAGGTTTTATATCTATGAAATATTCTTATATTTCTCTTCTTTTTTTACACAAGTACAATGAAATAGTAGTGGATACTGTTAGGATATCACAAAGGGAAGATTCATCAAATTATTCACTAATTTAATTTTCTAAAATGTTACATGACAATGTTTCGGAATAAACGGACGTTGATATCTAATTATTTAAATATAATATCAGATCTAGAATTAGTAAACTGCATAAAATGTATTTTATATTTTACTTCTTTCAAACAAATAAAATGAAATAGTTTTTTTAAACAATGTCATTATCTTGATTAGGTGGATTTTTTTTTGTCTATAAAATATGTATTTGCGCCTGTCAACAATAAGTTGACAATCAGCAAATCTGATGACGATAATGATATAATGACATGACAGGCATGGGGAAGGAAAGTACTCAGCAGTACCTCTTCCCTAACTCGTTCCAATTACTTAGGTTGTCTAAGGAAGCAGATCCCTCATCCAACGCCTTTTTAGTCTCCTCCTCATGTTCTGAGGTATGTCAGCTGTGGTCATGTCTCTTATTAGTCTATTATTATGTCCATTTAAATTTGTGTAAAATCGTTGATATAGGGTCGTTATATGTTGGTCAACTGTTGGAAAGTGGAGGTCAGTATGTAGAGTTTTGTTAGTCACGTACCAAGGTGCTTTTGTTATGAGTCGCAATAATTTTGATTGGAACGTTTGAAGTTTTTGTAGGTGGGTCTTTTTAGCGATGCCGTATATTTGTGATGAGTACGTCCATATGGGCTTAAATAAGTATGTATATGTATTCAGTTTCTGTTTTAGTTTTAGTTTTGAAGATTTGGCAAAAAGAGAGTAAAGTAGTTTGAGTCGTTTGTTAAGTGTCATGCGTTTCATTTTAACATGTGGGTCCCATGTCATCCTTCTGTCGAATGTGAGTCCAAGGTAAAGTACCTTGTCCGTTTGAGGAATTTGATTGTTGTCAATATAAACTGCAGGACAGGTGTTTTTTCGAAGAGTAGATGTTATTGGTGGATTTTAAATACTTTTTTCAAACGTAAAAAATATTTTAAAAGTTTACAATTAGTAAGTAAATTTCATTTAATTTTCTTGAAAACATGTGATTTACGTTAAATATTATTATTTTTCAAAAATTATTATTTATAATTTTTTTTTTACTCTCTGTTACCTTCTACAACTTTCTATATTAGACATTGTTTTTCTCTAAGATTCTCAGCTTTCCAACGATATAATATACGTTTATTTTATAATTAGTATTTCCGGAGATTAATTTTCGACCTGGATAAGCATTTTTATATTTTTCTTCTTTATTCAATTATCAAATTCTTTCAAAAGTTATATTTATCATTTATTTGTAATTCCTAATAATGGGAAACAGTCAATTATTTAAAATAAATCATATTAAAGGTAGTTTAGAGAAACAAAAGTAGAGAAACTATTCCTGTCAGATACCCGGTAACCTTTTAGCATTATATAAATGTTAGTAATGTTCTGTGTTAGGAACACTACAAGAGTTTCCTACTCTTGATGCCAATGAATGCATTTATTATTTGTTTTTTTACTATTTTATTTGTATATTTAATTTTGTTAACACCTTTTATTTCTCCGTAAACCTATCCTATCCTATCCTACAGTATCTTTTAATAATATACTTATCCCTGTCGAATAAATCCGATACTTAGGACCCCACCTGGACAAATGACTCACTTGGAACCCCCATACCAGACTGAAACGACTAGAAACCGCCCGACGTTTTCGATTACTGCAGCACTTACTAGACAAAACACTCTAAACTTCCAACTATTTAAAAAGACTCATACACATTACTATAATAAGGCCTATTTGGACTTACGGAATCGAGCTTTAGGGCTCCACCAAACCATCAAATTTCTCTCATCTCTACAATCCAAAATCCTTCGTAAAATCCTCAATGCTCCTTACTTTGTCACAAATAAAATCATCCATAACGACCTTAATGTACCATATGTTTCCGATTTAGCTCAATCCAGATACCTATCCTTCCATAATAAACTTCTGAACCATCCGAACACTTTCGTTTCAAACCTTGCTTCCTCTTCTATTCCTGATAATCCTGCGAGGCGTCTGAAAAGAAGATGGCCTCGGGACCTTCTAATATAGAAATATAATTGGAGTGCTACCAATGCGTTGTTTCTGTTCATGTTGTTCATGTCATGTTAATTATTTCTTATTTACGCATTCATCATTTAATACAGTTGTAAATTTCAATAGTAAAAAAAAAAAAAAAAAAAGGAAATTGTATGTGTACATAAAACGTAGTCATATACATAATGTTTCATATCTTAAAGGGACCCTACACGGTCAATCGGAATTGCACTAATGACGTTCCGAATTGTCGTGTAAGGTAGTGAATGAAGTACTGATGGTGGTGCGCTGCGGATTTCCGAACATCCGGAAATCAAAGGTTCATTCACGAGAAGTGGAGGGGGGGCTGAGGTAAAAGTAGTGAGGAGACTAACCATACTGCTGGATAGGTTAGGTTACCTAGGCCTCACAACCATTATAAATTTCTGATTTTCATTATATGTAAATAGTTAAATAATTTTTCATATCCCTTGTTTATAATTTTAAACCATCTTCAACTATTTCTTTTAAATAGTCAAGTGGGCAACAAATTAAAAAAAAAAATGAGGAAACTTCACAATTTACTTTAGGAAAAAAAAAAACTTTATCGTTGTGTATATTTATCAGTTCTTTTCCCATTTTCCTCAACAAATTTATTATTTTCGCAATATCTTTCCTTAATTTTTGTAGGTAGTAGACTTATATTTTACTAACTTTTGTCAAAACGATTTTCTATGAGACTAACCTAACTACTAGATAGGTTAGTTTACCTAGGTCTCGTTATTAAGTAAATAATTTCATAAAAGTAAATAGTTGTTTATATCCCTAGTCTATATTATTATTAACCATTTTCAGCTATTTTTTCTTTAAATAGTCAAGTAGGCAATAAATTGGAGAGAAAAAAAAGTGGAAACTTCACAATTTACTTATAGAAAAAAAATCTTTAACTGTTGTGTTTATTTGCCATTAATTTTCCCATTTTTCTTAACAAATTGATTATTTTCGCAATACTTTTCATAGATTTTTGTATGTAGTTGACTTATATTTTGGACTAACTTTGGTCTAAACGATTTTCAGGCACTAGGAAGTAATTATTATAACTCCGTTTTTCTCTTGATGCCCAATATTATAAATGACAATTTCCAAATAAGCATATCTATGCTGTTTCTTTGTTTACAACTGCGCTAAATTGGTCAGCAACGATCTAACCTAAATCAGCAACGATAAGTAATGATCAGTAATGATTGAACGTGTAAGGCTCTTCATGATCAAAGCGATAGCGGGCAATCTTGGAACTTCTTGTGACGTTCATTCATGAATTACCGTGTAGGGTCCCCTTTAAGACGGATAGAGATAATTGCGTTATAATTTGTATTTTTAAATTACAATATTTTTTAACATATGTGTAGGTAAATGCATATTAACTATTCTTGAATAAACTTTTGTATGGTTTCTGAATACATTTAGATCCTGAAAGTATTAAGTTTCAAGAACTTTCCGACTTCAGTAAGATAGAGAAGAGGCAGTGCACCAAGAAATATTGTTGTCCGATTCCATTAGTTTGCTGTTTCGGCGGATTCTGCTGTTACAATTACAAGTAAAATTTTAAATAATGAATCAAATATTTTTTTGTATTCTTGTATATCTTTTTTATTATTATAATCTCGTATATCATGATTCGTAAATAATGTTATAATTATTTTACAGGAAACTGATGCCAATGATATTATGCATTTAATTATCAACAGTTCATAACATATGTTGAGGCCAGGGGTATTTCAAAATTAAAATACAAACCTTTCCCCGGTGAGTTTTCTCAATGTTGGGGAAAATACGAGCAAAATTAAATGGTGGGAAAGAAGGGAAAAAATAGTGAAGATGAGACCTGTAAAACATTAAAGAAAACACATGCACAAACAATACCAAATGAAATTACTCAATTAATTAAAGATGTTATGATAAGCAAATAAAGACATCCCCTTCTAAATGTTCACAATGCTTATTGAATAAAAAATCTGAATATGAATACAAGTTAAAATAAACAATGATGTACAGAAAAAATTTAATTTATTTGTTATTTAGAAATATTACATTCTGTCACATCAAGGACATTTATAATAGTGTTCAGAGACCACACTCACACTCTATTTACAATAATAAAAATAAATAATACAGAAACTAATAATAATAAAAATAAATGTATATAAACAAAAGAACTAACCTAATCATACACACTCGGGCTTAGGTGGAGGATCTGGCCATTGCCAAAACTCCAATATATGCTTATTTACAGAAGGTCTCTGGGCCACTGCCGCTTCAACCTTCGAGGAGGATTGTAAGGATGGGTGGTGCTGGATAGGGATTGTGCAAGGGGATTTGGATGATAGGTAAGGTTCTGGTGAAATTTGGAGAATTTTTTTGGGATAAGGTCTAGGACAAATGGGATATTAAGGTCATGGTGTAGGATTTTGTTATTTACATAGAACGGAGCATCAACTATTGTTCGAAGGAATTTAGATTGAAAGGATTAAATACGTTTGATGTTAGAAACTTTTGCTGTCCCCCACAGTTCAAGTCCGTATGTCCATATAGGTTTCAGTATTGTGTTGTAGATCAGTAATTTGTTTTCAATTATAATTGGCCATATCGTCGGTTGAGTTCTTCTCTTTTGAGTGTTGTATGTGGGTTCCACGTTAGACTTCGGTCTAAATGAACGCCAAGATACCAGACTGTGTCTGAGTAACAGAAAAAATAAAACATAAATACAATATCCAGAGAAAATAAAACCAAATTAAACATTAGGAACAAAATATAAATGAAATCAACTTCTAAAATCTATAGAAATAAAATAAAGATTTTATCTGTACATTGAATAGGATCAACCCGTTTGATGACATCTTTCCGTTTCATACATTGCAGAAACCAAACCCACTTTTTAAAAAAATTTTGTCTGTCTGTATGTCCGCATTGCAACGATATTTTGTCAGGTGTAAGCTCAGCAATGGTTTATTGTAGACTTTTGAAATTTTGACATTATATTAAGGTTTACTTGACTTAAAACATAGGCCTTAATTTAAAACAAAATATTAAGTATAACTAATGTTATGAATACTTGAGTAATTTGTCTAGAGATCTCGGTTAATGTTGATAATAAATGTTAATAATCAACAAAAGTTTATAGGTTATAAAACATCTATAAAAATAAAATAAAGGTGTTGTCTGTACATTGAATTGAATCAACCCGTTTCATGATATATTTTCGTTTCATACATTACAGGCACCAAATCTACTTTTAAAACATTTTTTAGTCTGTCTGTATGTTCGCATTGCTATGAAAGTTTGTCAGGAGTAAGCTCAGCAATAGATTATTGTAGGCTTTTGAAATTTTTACATTATATTAAGGTTTACTTGACTTAAAACATAGGGTTGAAATGAAAACAAAACATTGAATAGAACCAGAGTTATGAATTCTTGAGTAATTTGTCTAGGTTTGGCAGTTACTTCGATTCTCATCCCAACCTACTCTACCGCGAGCCATATTTAACAGTTGTACTATTCAACTGATGGAAAAAATTATCACAACTCAACGGGAAAAATCCGAAATACCAAACATCTGTAACGCGTTGTCGCTTAAATCACATTCATTTTTCAACTTTTCCCAATCTTCACATTCAAGGTGTCAGTCTATTCAACTTTCCGATCCTAACAAATGTTGTCGTATACATTTTTATGATTAACTAAACGGATTAGCCGGAAATCGTAAGAAAAACTTCTAAAAATTTAAATTACCTCTCTTTTCTTACCCAATGTTATGAAATTAACCTTCCCTCATAATACAATAACCATCTCAAAAAAAGATTCTCTAATTTTATTTATAGACCCGTCAACAGGTACATCAGCTAGTTATAAATAAAATAATAGAAAAAAATAACTGTTCAAAAGGAATATAACTAATTTGAGGGGGCAACAAAATTAAATAAATGTTTAAATGTCTCTTGGAGACGGTGAGAATAAAAAAAAAAAGATCAAAGTTGAAGGCTTTGCTTCCAACGAGGTTATTTCGGTGTTCAACTAATGTGAAATGCAGTCGATGGTGGGAAAATCGATAGCAGGAAATCGATAGGAAATTGTTCATCTAGACAATAGCTAACAATGTCCAAGAAGGGATTTGATTATTTGGATGATGATCATCTCATCGAAATACTGATATTCCTTCTCCTTATGAACACCATTTCCTCTACTTCTTCTTCCTCAAATAAAAAAGCGTAGTCAGAGAAAGAATGTCCATTTATCTTCGAAGATAAAGCGAAATGTTCGAAGGTTATAGGCAAGTTATAACAACCCCAGTGAGCAGTTTTAGCGAAATAGCTACGGCAGTACCTTACAGTGTCGTGGGCCGCGTCAGCGAAATAGTACCATAACAAATATACAACATTCCACTCTTCAACTATTAGTCCTCTTAATTCCCTTATCTTCTCTCTTTTTTTCCCTGTTACCATGTGAGCCTCAATTTAAAGATTATGAAGTCAGTGGTCTGATCTGTGTGAAATGTTAATAATTATCAAGAAATAAGAAGACAGAACGAACATCACATTTCCTCGTATGGCTTTAGTCAAGTGATTATTGGATTATGCGATTTGGAAAATCCCTAAATTTATCTTTTTTTATGTTTCATTATCGATGATTATCTTGTAGTCTTTAAACAGATAAAGACAGATTAACCAGTTTTCTTTAAAAGTTATTTACGTAGCATAACTGGCAACAACTCTTTGCGTTCAAACCTCTTTTATCCTTCAAGGCGACTGCCTCAATTATGAGTCCTAATCTACAACATGAGACTGAAATATTAGGTAAAATATGCTTTTGACTAAAATATGTTTTGTGGAGATTAAAGCCGTTAGATTTTCGAAGGGTAACGCTCATGCAAACTGGAGTCAATTCATTGAAGTGTTCTTTGCATATAGATAAAAATAACTCAGAAACTAAAAATCAGACTTGCATGCTATACGAAAAATAAATGTTAAACATTTCATTCTCTTTGAAAAGGGTTATAATTCAAAATTGTATCTTAATGCGACGCCGTTTTAGGCAGGAGAAAAGGAAAGAATAATAATAATAATACTTTATTTATTCTGGGACGAGTCTCTTTAGAATAATACAGAAAGATATAAATATAATCTAAGAAGCCTTAGAGATACATAAATAAAAATACAGAGTAATTCAACAGTCATAGTAAAAAAATGAAAAATTATAAGCTACTTTCTAATTTTAATCAGTTAATATTAAAAAATAAAAAATAGAAAAAAAAAGGATAAGTAAAAATAATGAAGCACGAACTAATAATTTATATACATATTTACATTATTATCAAAAATTTCAGGTTCCTGTCCTGTTCAATTTGGCATTAGAACATGCCATTAGGGAGGTAAAGCGTACCGAGAAAGGGTTGGATCTGGGCGGGACAACATCCGTGCTGGGCTATGCTGATGATCTGGTACTGTTAAACGAAGACGTTGAAACTATAAAACTAAATACGAAAACGTTAATGAAAGCCGGTAAAAACTAGGACTCGATATAAACGTGGATAAAACAAAATATATGTTTAGCTGCAAAAATGGCGATACTACTGGTGATATCGATATAGATGGTAATATGTTTGAACAGGTAGATAAATTTAGGTATCTAGGTTCTACGATAACTAGAAAAAACGAAATTGAAGAAGAAATTAAAGTTAGACTGAAGGCGGGAAATGTTTGTTATTTTTCTGTGACAAAACTACTTAGTTCGCGCCTCTTGTCACGGAACTTAAAAATTAGAATCTATAAACCAATTATCTTGCCTACAGTTCTTTATGGGTGCGAAACTTGGCCGCTTACATTAAGGGATGAGCAGCGTCTTAAGGTTTTTGAAAATAAAGTATTGCGCGGACCGAAGAAGGATGAGTTAACCGGAGAGTTCAGACGGTTACACAACGCCGAATTGCGTGAACTGTATCCGGGTAATTTAATTGAGGTAACTTCATCGCGGCGAATCAAATGGGCTTGTAAAGTTGTTGGGCTTAGTAACGAGAGAATTCCTAAAAGGTTAATATTTTCTGTGCCGAATGGTAAGCGTCCGACGGGTAGACCGAAGCGAAGGTGGGAAGATTGCATTAAAGCCGATCTGAAGGGACTGGGTTTGGACGGCGAACGGTGGAGGGAGGTATGTAACAAGCGATTGGTGGTGTCGGCATCGAACCTTCGGGTTCGCTAAGCCTTTTATTATTATTATTATTATTATTATTTACATTATTATCTATTTACAATTTCATGGGGAGTGGATGGATAAGAAATGATTGAACAGGCGGGATTTAAAGGTAGGAAGGCTATTGGATTGATGGATGTGTGGAGGGATGCCCTTATGTATAAATCAGAAGACCTGGAAAGAATATTGCGGGCACGAACAGAAGATTTGAATTGTAGCAGCTCGGAGATGTATGAAGGACCGTGGGATTGGATGACTTGAAAGAGGATGGATGCTAGGAAATACGACGGTAGGAAGAATAAAGGCGCTTTAACTCCGCATTGAAATGGAAAACAGAGGCGTCCGTTGGGATCCCGAAAATGAATCGTACAAAGCAATCTATCAAACGTTTTAGTTTCGCCTCAAAAATTAAAATAAAACTTCTTTTAATGCCCCTTTCATATTTAAATTGCTTTCGACTTATGGAGTTAGGAGAGAACGGAATAAATGGTATTCGCTTGGAGCTAAGTCTGATGAATAGGGAGGGTTGGGCCAAAGGGCACATCCAAAGCTACCACGTCTTGAGGCGTGTCAGCTGAAACCATATATCTTATAGGCCATTAGCTATATCTCTTATGGTCATTTTCGATACCTCATTTAAAGTTGTTGATGTTATTTTTAAATTTTTTATTACGAGTATAACCTAATAGATAAAATGCATATGATTATTATTTATTATACTTTTGTATGCTTCTTGAATATATTTAGTCCCTGAAAATGATGAGCTTCGAGAATTCGTAGGGACTTAAAAAGAAGCAAAACATGAAAGTACTCCAAGGATACTGCAGTAATAGCCATCGCTGCCCAGTTCCGCTACATTGCTGTAACGATACATACTGCTGTAATGATGATGGCAATTAAAATTAAAAATAATAAATGAAATGTATTTATTAATTTAGTACAACATTATTGATTAATTAATATTATTTACAGGAAACTGATGACAGCAATGCCATACGTTCAATGATAAAACAATTCATACCATGCATACAATACTATAAAAGAAAAGAACCCCCACTGTTATCTAACAATAACTATTGTAATATAAGGCGTAAAGATAAAAAGATGTATTGAATATTTAATAGTTGACCGTTACATTATAAAGGAAGAAGATAGTCCGGGGTGGCGGTCATAAATAGACTAAATAGTGGCAAAACTATTTTTATTAAAAGCTAACGTTTCGACCCGACTTTTCAGGTCTTCTACAGGGCTAGAACGGACAAGATACAAAAAGATAGAGGATTGTTGAAGTTACATAAAAATTAAAAAAAAAAATTATAAACAATGTGAATAAGCTTATTAAAATTATAAACAGTAAGTATATTAAAATATAATCAGAGTAAGCTAAGTAACAAGATCCTAAACTGAAGTGTAAATAGATGCTAACGATTGTTGTAGTGAAATATATAATGAGTGTCAATGTGAATATACTTCTACAGATCTACAGAAGAGATTGGAAGAAAAGGAAAAATGATACAATATGAGATAATAAACATAAAGGAATGTGGAGAAAGAAAAGAAAAAAGAAAACCAATTTTTTTTTTTTTAAATTTATTTAGACATATAATATTCTGTCACAGGGGCAATAATTATATTGATAAATGAACACATTCACACCGTATATACAAAAAAAAAATTAAATTAACAAAGTAAAACAATAACTAAATAATAATAAATAAAAACCAAATACAATAAAAAATAAAATAACCTAAATATAAGTAAATTAAAAACATAAAAATACAATCATACCTATATACAATATATACAATCAGGCGGGGAACCCAAATCCCTGCGCTACTCTCTCAACCGTCTCACCAGTACTAAAGCCGGTGGAGTTTGAGCGAGAGCACTTTAATCCACATATACTCATGCCTTGAGTGGAGAATCTGGCCATTGCCAGAACTCCAAAATAAATACTATAAAAGATCTCTGGGCCACTGCCGCTTCAACCTTCGAGAAGGATTGTAGGAATGAGTGGAACTAGATAGGGATTGTGCTAGGGGATTTGGATGATATGTAAGGTTTTGCTGGAATTTGGAAAAATATTGAGGGATAAGGTCAAGTACAAATGGGATATTAAGGTCATGGTGTAGGGTTTTGTTGGTTACATAGAACGGAGCATCGACTATTGTTCGGAGGACTTTGGATTGAAAGGATTGGATGCGTTTGATGTTAGAGAATTTTGCTGTCCCCCAAAGTTCAAGTCCGTAGGTCCAAATAGGTTTCAAGGTTGTCTTATAGATCAGTAATTTGTTGTCAATTGAAAGTTGAGATTTTCTAGTCAGTAGTCTGGATAATTGGCCGTATCGTCGGTTAAGTCTAGTATGAGGGTTCCAGGTTAGTCTTCGGTCTAAGAGGAAGCCAAGATACTTGAAAAAGGAAGCTGGATGGAATTAAAGTGGACTGATGGACAGGAACTGCGCCGGAGACATCAAAATAGATTAAACAATATTTATCTATTGTCTATTTTATTTATTCTTTCAAACATTTGATCCACCTCGATTGAATTTTTTACATCATTGTTACTATATGATTTTAGGTTATTGATTGTGGAATTGAGATATTTAGTCAAATTTTTCAGTTTCCCCATTGATATTATTGATGATAGGACTAAGTGGAGCGCCACTTTTATGTAACTTTACTAATCCATGTATTCCAAGTGTATTGTAGTTGGGGTTAATTAGTTTAATAAGAAATTTTAAAGTAAATAAGAAAGTTCTATTGCACAAAATATAGACATCAAAGCAAGGTCAATCTAAAAATGTCCTTAATGATTTATAATTTACTTATTTTTTTTTTAAATTTCTTTATGACATTTACAACTTATTACATAAATACATCAAGCAAATTTGGTCATAATTGATATAATGACATGAATACACTTGCTGAGTAACTACCCAATGGTAGCACTCTAATGATATGACTACATTAGGAGATCACGGGGCCATATTAAATAAGAAATAAGTACCATGACATGAACAACATGAACAGAAACAATGCATTGGTAGCACTCCAATTATATTTCTATTTTAAAAGGTCCCCAGGCCATCTTCTTTTCAGACGCCTCGGAGGGTTATCAGGAATTGAAGAGGAAGCAAGGTTAGAAACGAGAGGGTTGGGATCATTCTGAAGTTTATTATGGAAGGATAGATATCTGGATTGGGCCAGATCTGAAACATAAGGAACATTAAGATCTTTATGGATAATTTTATTAGTGACAAAGCAAGGAGCATTGAGGATTTTACGAAGGATTTTGGAATGGAAGGATTGGATGCGAGATGAATTCGATGGTTTAGTGGAGCCCCATAGACGCTTTTCGAACTATGAGCTACAAAAACCAAATGTCGAACATATGTATTTTTGGTTTAGAGGAGCGTTATGCACTTTTTTGTGGAGAGTAAATTAGATTGCTCCGTCCTATTTTAACTCTCAGGTAAAGTCGCCTTTAGTCGACTAATTCAAATGTTTTTAAATATGGTTTAAAATATCACAGAAACAAAAAATCGGGCCTGCATATCTGTAAGCGAGGAAACTGTTTAGCATTTCATCCCCATCTCAACTCCGTAAGTCCATATAGGCCTTATTATAGTCAAGTATATGAGCCTTTTGTAATTAATTGGAAGATTAGAACGTTTGTCTAGTAAGTGCTGAAGTAATCGGAAACGTCGAGCGGTTTCTTGTCGTTTCAGTCTAGTATGAGGATTCCAATTTAGTCGTTTGTCCAGGTGGAGTCCTAAGTATCGGCTTTGCTCAACAGGGATAAGTGGAGTATTGTTAAAGGAAACTGTAGGACAGGAAGTCGTTGGTTTACGACAATTTAAATTAGTAATATTTACTAGTTTATGATGTATCCAACGACTGTATAATATTTATGTGAAAATCTCCAGTTGGAGGATTATGTAATGTTGTATTACTATATATTTTCCATTATTCCTAAGAATTTCTGCTATTATTATCATTTATATTATTTCTCCTTTTATTTTTTCTATACTGTTAATAAAGTCAAAATAAAATTTCAATGTTGTATTAATATTAGCATTTTTACTATATATTATCATTTGGACACTATATTTTCCCCTCTCCTACTCTCTAACACGGTGTTGGGTTAAGATACAAATTTGAATAATAGCTCATTACAAAAAAGACAAAATGCTGAACATAAATCTCTTATAATATTTTAATATATTCAACTCCATTCAATCCATATATTCAACTAACTTCGTTATCATTTGGTTGTTCGCCTCTCTAAAACTCTTTAAGATAGAATTTTGAATTATAGCTCATTACAGAGAGGGTAAAATGCTGAACAATTTCCTCGCTTACAGTATGCTGGCCCTGATTTTTAGTTTCTGAGATATTTTAAACCATATTTAAAAACATTTCAATTAGTCGACTAAAGCCGACTTTACCCGAGCGTTAAAATCTGACGGAGCAATCTAATTTACTCTTCACAAAAAAGTGCATAACACGCCTCTAAATCAAAAATACATATGTTCGGAATTTGGTTTTTGTAGCTCATAGTTCGAAATGCGACTATTTGATGCATAGAACTACATTCGCCGAACGCTCTGGGATTAATCGTAACATCCTGAAGCCTCAGCTTTATATACATATTACACTATAATTTAGTAATATAATGTAGTGTATTAGGAAAACAACTCGTATGATAGGTATTTTTGATTTGTTCTCGTAGTTCGAAATACGATCACATAAGGCTTACTTTCGCCGAACTTTCGAGAGCACTCGTAAGTTAACGAATCGGAGGCAGTGAAGACTTTATAATACTTTTAATCATAATGTCTGTTATAAATAGCATCTAACATTCTGAAATATACTATGGATATGTGGTTTCACTACAAGAGTTCACTCTAGGTCTCCTTGCAAGAGTGTGACTTCAAGAATGGAACTGCATGAATGATTAGTCCAGAGGAGCATGGGGTTTATATACCCAAGAATAGCAAGGGGATGAAGGGAAGTTGGAAGAGGACGGCAAAGGAAATTATCGATAGTTAATATTCTTAAGATGAAGTCTGTGAGGAATTGCTGGTTATGGTGGTGCCAAGATATTTGAGATAGTCTACTCACGATTTTCCTTTTACGCAGATCCTATGAAATGTATGAATTACATCACTATATACATAATATCATACATTTATTTTTATTTTTATTTGCTTGTTGGCTGATTTTCTCTGATTTTCTTATCTCAAATAATTAATGGATGGGAAAAACCTATTAGTTAAGCATGATCTTGGCCAAATCATCTTCCCCCCAAAACAACCGTTGGCCATCACTTACAAAGTACTAAACCCAAACCTCAACTGAGTGTTGAATTAGTTCAAATTAAAAAGAGAAATCTCCCACTCCGTCTCTCTCTCTTCAGTATTCAAATCAGCGCTTTGAAATTGTTCTTTAATTTTTTTTCTTACTTTTGCATCCTCTTCCTCCTCCACAAACCGTGTCACAGGCGGATTTACCAGGGGGGGGGGGCTTTCGGGCTGAAGCCCCTCCCTCAAATGGTAACCACGTTTTATGGTAAAAAATATTAAAAAAATTATGTCTTAAAGTATGATTGTTCGTTTAATTACATTTAATAGGGCTTTAAGAATCACTTAAACAGCATTTCATATAGGTAGTTATTATCTTTCTGTTTTTCCAATGTAATTATCGTTATATATATGAAAAAAAAGCTTCCGGGCTGAAGCCCCCTCCCCTTCCCCAAAACTGAATCCTGGGTCCGCTAATGTACCGTGTTACTTACGCAACTGCATCAATAGATAATTAGAAATAGTCTTTCGTCATAATAATATTAATCATTGTTTTATATATATATATATATATATATATATATATATATATATATTTCTTTTTTTTTTTATTGCACTTTCATTTGTTTATCCGCATCTGTCAATTACAATATTCGACAATCAGCAGATGTGCTGGCATAGTCATGAGAAAAAAAAACCTCTGCCAAGTGAGGTCAGTATAGCTTCCTCACCTTTTCATTGGCTAAACGATATCTCTATTACAAGGTCTAAAATTTTTCATATGAGAATAAATCTCTGAAATAAGCCTTTTTCGGAAATAAAGTGATTTCATATATTCACGAGTTTTGTATATTAGCAAATACTAAAATCGGAAAGAGTTCAACATTTGCAGATTACTTTTTGACGATTCGTAGTTGAAAAAAAGAATTCTAGTACATACTGAATATGCATATCGCTATCGTTAGTGCAAAAGGTGAAATGTCAAAGTTAAGTGTTTTACAGGAGACCATAGAAACACATTATTTCTTTATGATTCATTGGCATAATTTCATATTGTATTGCCCTCTGCTATTTCTCATAGTAGTAGACTACTTTTATCAACTGCAGACTACATAATTTCAAAAGTGAAATACAAATTTAAAAATTTTACATATGACCTTTTGCATTAACAGTAGTGATATATATTTAATAGGCATGTTTTCACTCGTAAAAATGGACGGAACATAAATCCATAGGAAAAATTAACTTTTTGTTTGTCCGGAGTTAATGAGACGAATACTTTTCTTCATTCAGAATAAAAGTAATTATGCTGGAATATAAAAATATGCGTGAAGTTCACACAACTTTGATATTTAATCAGATAATTGAGTCCACGTCGAGCTGATCGAAATTTAATATAAATAAACACAATCACAAATAAGACTTTTGTTACGAACTCAGAGTAACAATTAATTTAAATTAATAAACGAAATCAAAGTAACGGTATTAAGTGTAATGCCAGTAACGTTTGGAATCGACCAAACAATACAGTATTAATTAACTTTTTTAATAAAACCTAAAATTGTATAACCTCATCAAAATATTGTATTAACTTAACTTCCACTCCATATGATCAATTGCTTCAATATTTCACAGCCATTATATTGTTACCAATTATTTATATTAATTTTAATTTTTAAATGAAAATAATATTAGGGAATTTCTATACTATTCTCCAAATTTCCTCCAAGTTTGGGTTTGAACGAACCATTTTCAAACTATAGGTGTGTCAAATAATACATTTTCTTATCTGAAAACGGAAGAGTTTTTTTGGAAATAGTGGATAGAATTTGATAAAATTGATTCATTCTTGATTATCTGTTTACCAATCTCTAACTTCACTCCAAATTGAAGCCAAATCGAAAGATCGTGCGGTTTTAGAGTTATCGATAATCAGCAATTATTTATATTAATTTTAATTATTAAATGGAATTAAATGAAAACAATATTAGGTAATTTCTATACAATTCTCCAAATTTCCTCCAAGTTTGGGTTTGAACGAACCGTTTTCAAACTATAGGTGTGTCAAATAATACATTTTCTTATCTGAAAACGGAAGAATTTTTTTGGAAATAGTGGATAGAATTTGATAAAATTGATTCATTCTTGATTATCTGTTTACCAGTCTCTAACTTCACTCCAAATTGAAGCCAAATCGAACGAACGTGCGGTTTTAGAGTTATCGATTATCAACAATTATTTATATTAATTTTAATTATTAAATGGAATTAAATGAAAGCAATATTAGGTAATTTCTATACTATTCTCCAAATTTCCTCCAAGTTTGGGTTTGAACGAACCGTTTTCAAATTATAGGCGTGTCAAATAATATATTTTCTTATCTGAAAGCGGAAGTATTTTTTTGGGGAGATAGTAGATAGAATTTACTTTTAGAATGATTATCTGTTTACCAATCCCTAACTTCACTCCAAATTCCAGCCAAATCGAATGTGCGGTTTTAGAGTTATAGACGTATCAAATAAAATAAGTTTGCCCATAAATATGAGAAAGTAGAGAACGGAATTGAATAAAATTGATACAAAAATAATTTTTTTTTTACATTATTATTGGAAGTGCATGATGGATTTTGATAAAATTGATAAGGTGCCATCTAGACATCAACACGTACAATCTATAAAAATATCATGAAAATCGGATAAACGGTATTAGGTGATATGCCCGTCACATCGATTTGACTACAGGCAGACAGACACCGAACCAAATTTGAACCTTGATGTCTGAAATGTAAAACGCGAGTGAAAATTTTCGATTCCGAGTACAAATTGTTTTTTAACTTCTCGCACGAATACAAAGCTTCCCTACCTTCGGTAGTGAGAAAGCAATAATAATAATAATAAATAAAAAGGCTTGATAGGCATGAGGTATCCCTTCCATGGCTTTTAGAGTGAAACACTTTATTTTCATAAAATATAAAATATAAAGGATTGCTGCCCAATTATATTGGGTTGCTATATACACAGCATACTCTTCTATCCTTAGGACAATATATCAACTTATATATAAATATACAGAAGTATTAGTTAATATTAGTAAAATAGATCATTTATCTTCAGTCCACTTCTGGAGTTCTCGGTTATACTAGTTGAGGCCATTTCTTTTACCAGCTGGTTGGAGTGTCCATTTAACATATTATGAAATTATTTGTAGTAAGTTCGTATGTGTTCATTGACTGTCGGAACGTGTAAGTCGGTAGTGTTGTTGTTCACGTACCATGGTGCCTCAATGATTAGTCGTGTTTTAGAGTAAAAAGTTTATTGTCATATTAGTAATAAAGTCATTCTTAACTAAACAGCTGGATAATTAATTAATTATTGATTAACTGTAAATACGATTTAAACAAGTTAAATAACAAAGATTATATTCTAGCATTCACTAAACATGAAGGTAGATTAATACTTAGCTGATAAATGTGTTTAACAAAATAATCCGTTGTCTTAAAATATTAGTTATATCTAAAGTCTTAGCTGCGATAAGAACGATGTAAAAACATATTTTCTTCAGACTGTTTTTAATTATTTCATTTATAAATCGTTATACAAATATGAAAATCACCTTTTTTTAACAATTTCAAATATTTATCTCCATTAGCGTATCAAAACTTTTTATTCTGCTTTAAAAGCAAATAGAAATTTCAAGATATGTAGTAAAAATGATTGGAGGCGAAAAAAGTAGGAAAATTAGATTGTTGCATACGTATATGTCTATGTGAATGTGTATCACAAAATGCTACAGTTACGGAATGTACTTAATTCTTAACAAATAATAATAATATTAATTTACTGTTCAATTTGGAACATTAGGGAGGTAATGCGTACCAAAAAAGGGTTGGATCTGGATGGGACAACATCCGTGCTTGGTTATGCGTATGATCTGGTACTGTTAAGCGAAGACGTTGAAACTATAAAACTGAATACGACAACGTTAATGAAAGCCGGTAAAAAACTAGGACTCGAAATAAACGTGGATAAAACAAAATATATGGTTAGCTGCAAAAATGGCGATACTACTGGTGATATCGATATAGATGTATGTTTGAACAGGTAGAGAAATTTAGGTATCTAGGGTCTACGATAACTAGAAAAAACTAAATTAAAGAAATGATTAAGGTTAGGCTGAAGGTGGGAAATACTGGTCATTTTTCTGTGCCAAAACTACATAGCACGCGCATCTTGTCCCAGAACTTAAAAATTAGAATCTATAAAACTATTATCCTATCTACTGTTCTTTATGGATGCGAAACCTGGCCGCTTATATTAAGGGATGAAGCAACCTCTTAACGTTTTTGAAAATAAAGTATTACGTAGAATATTCGGACCGAAAAAAGGTGAGTTAACTTCAGAGATCAGAAAGTTTCACAACGCCGAATTGCGTGAACTGTATCCGATTAATATAATTGTGGTGATTACACCAAGGAGAATCAATTGAGCTTGTAAAATTGTAGGGCTTGCTAACGAAAGAATTCCTAAAAGGTTAATATTTGCTGTGCCGAATGGTAAGCGTCCGAGGGGTAGACCGAAGCGAAGGTGGGAAGATTGCATTAAAGCCGATCTGAAGGGACTGGGTTTGGATAGCGAACGGTGGAGGGAGGTGTGTAATAAGAGATTATTAGTATTTAAAATAAAAATTAAATTCATTTTTTTTTTTTTTTTTTTTGTAAATTAGTATCTTGAAAGTACAAAATACGAATACTTCTTTTGTATTTTCTATTAAAATCACATTATATTATATTTTACTTCATAAAATACAAAAAATGTTTTTATTTAAAAATATTTTATTTGTCCCTTAAAATATGTTATTGTAAAATATTTTATCTTTGGCGTAGGGAGGTGGCGGTCCCATCGCCCGGTCATTGTACCGCAACCAGCCACTGGCCCTCCAGGTTGGGGGAACACTTACACGAACACTCACACACCAAGTACACTTTAGACAGCACACTACAACACCTAAACACTACAGACAAAGGTCACCTACAGTACACACCCTAGGGTCACCTTCCCTAGGTAGCCGCCCCGGATGGGGGAGCTAGTCAGGATGCTCGGAGGAGGCAGCCCCTCTACCTGACTCGGGGGTAGTGGGCTGATAACGCACCCTCCCCCCCCTAAAGTACCTTATTAAGAAACCTCAAAGAGAAGAAGCCGGATTGAATTACGGTAACAGACCCAGGAAACGCCTAAATCACCTAAGAATTGGATTTTGGAACATTTTATCATTACATAGACTAGGAGCACTTCGTGCGCTCCTTGCAGAAGTGGACACATATAGAATCGACATAGCAGCTATCCAAGAGGTCCGATGGATAGGACAGGGAATTATGGAGAAGAAGTACCATACACTCTACTATAGCTGCCATGAAAAGCATCACGTCTTCGGTACCGGATTTGTTGTGAGAGGCAGAGCTCGACAGCTGGTGATGCGATTTACTCCCATTAACCAAAGGTTATGCTACATTCGGCTTAGAGGAAAATTTTTTAATTTCTCTCTAATTAACTACCATGCCCCAACAGAGGTGTCACCTGAGGAGGATAAGGAAACATTTTATGAAGAACTTGGACGCGTGACAGAAAGCTGCCCCAAAAATGATGTTAAAATCATTCTTGGTGACTTTAACGCCCAAGTTGGTAAGGAGGTGGCACTCATGCCGACCATAGGAACCCACAGCTTGCATAAGACCAGTAATGATAATGGGCTACGGATGGTGAACTTTGCTACATTGCACGGACTGGTTGTTGGAACAACTCTTTTTCCTCGAAAGAATATCCACAAAGCAACATGGATCTCTCCAAATGGGCAAACAACATCACAGATAGACCATGTACTTATTAGTGCCCGTCACAAGTCCAACATGATAAATGCAAGATCTTATTGAGGTGCAAATATGGACACGGATCACTATTTGAGCATTGCCGAGGTCAGATCACGAATTTCGCTGATTAAAAACCACCACCAACGACCAAAGAAGAAGATTGATGTAGCTAAACTTAAGGACTCAGACCACCAATATTCGTATCAACAAGCTGTGGAGACGAAACTTAATGAAGATGTAATTAATGACAGCTCTATGGTCGATGAACAGTGGAAGAGATGCAGCAACGCAATGAAACAGGCAGCAGAAGAATCTCTTGGCTACGAGACTAAATCTAGAAGGCCTCCATGGTTTGATGCTGAGTGCCTTCAAGCAGTAAAAGTGAAAAATGAAGCCTACAGAAAGAAGGTTCAGCGTCCCACAAGGCTCTCCCAAGAAACACATCGAAGAAAAAGACGCGAAGAGAAGAGATTATTCCGCGGAAAGAGAAGAGCTTGGGAAAACAAGAACATGGAGGATATAGAGGCATTGCGCGGCCAAAATGAAAGTCGGCTGTTTTTTCAGAGAATAAACGAGGATAGGGCAGTTTTTAGGCCCAGAGTGACGGCATGCAAAGACACGAATGGATCTCTTTTAAGCCACAAAGATGACGTACTAAGGAGATGGGTACAACATTTTAAAGACGCATTAAACAGAGGAACGGTGCCTGGAGAAGTAGGAGTAATGAAGGAAGACTCCCTGAATTCTATTGAACCCCCGGATGAGGAGGAAATGGAAAATGCCCTGATGAAATTGAAAAATGGAAAGGCGCCAGGCCCGGACGGAATCCAGTCAGAGCTGTTGAAATGTGGAGGTGAAGAACTCAAGAAAGCTCTGCATGATTTAATGTTGACCATCTGGGAGAGGGAAGCTATGCCTACGGAATGGGCAACAGCCATTATCTGCCCAATACATAAGAAAGGAGATCAAACAGAATGCGCTAACTATCGAGGAATCTCACTCCTTTCGTGTGCTTATAAGCTGCTCTCTAACATTCTTTTTGAGAGGATTCTCCCGTATTCTGAAAAGGAACTGGGGAAGTATCAGGCTGGATTTCGAAGAGGACGCTCAACCACTGATCAACTGTTCTCTCTGAGGATGATCCTAGAAAAGACTATGGAGCATAAGGTAGTCACCCACCATTTATTCCTAGACTTTAAAGCAGCATACGACAGCGTTGATAGAACGCAACTATACTGTGCCTTGGAGGAGCTAAGCATCCCTCAGAAGCTCGTACGCCTAATCAAGATGACCATGGACAGCTCGAGATGTAGAATACGCATCGGTTCTGACGACTCCGAAGAGTTTAAAGTGAGCAGTGGGGTTAGGCAAGGGGATGCCCTCGCCTGTCTATTGTTCAACTTGGCAGAGGAGAAAGCTGTAAGAGACTCCGGTATACAGACCAACGATATAATATTCAATCGCCTGACACAGCTTCTTGGTTTTGCTGATGATATTGACATAATAGGTAGGTCTGAACAGGCTCTCAGAGAAGCGTTTATAGGCCTTGAAGCAGCTGCAAGACCACTTGGTCTAGAAGTCAACGAGAGGAAAACTAAGTATATGAGAGTTGGTGGTGAGGTGGATCTGAACTCTCCATTTGAGGTAGGTTCTTTTAAGTTTGAGAGAGTAAAAGTTTTATATACCTTGGGTCTGAAATTAATAGCAAAAATGACATGGCTCAAGAAATACAAAGAAGGATCACGGCTGCCAATAGATGTGTCTATGGACTTGGCCGACACTTAAGAAGTAGGTACCTCTCAAAGAAGACCAAGCTGATCATATACAAGACTCTTGTTCGGCCTGTTTTGACATATGGCTCAGAGGCTTGGACGATGACCAAACACGATGAGATGAAGCTGAGTGTGTTTGAGCGAGGAGTCCTCAGAAGGATTTATGGTCCAGTAAAGGAGGGTGATGTCTGGAGGAAAAGAAAAAATAGGGAGCTCAGTTCTCTCTATGCAGGCATCGACGTAGTCACGTATATTAAACTGGCCAGACTAAGGTGGGCAGGGCATGTGGCTAGAATGAGCACCGTTGAGATACCCAAGAAAATAATGATGGAGGAGCTGCACCTCGCAAGACGGGTAGGAAGGCCGAGGACGAGGTGGTTGGACAACGTGGCCTATGATGCGAGAACCCTGCTTGGTGTACGGAACTGGAGAGCTGCAGCAGAAGACAGAGCCAACTGGCGGAGGCTCTTGGAGGAGGCCCAGTCTCGCTAACGGGATGTCGTGCCACACATGAATGAATGAAAATATTTTATCTGTCTGGATTTGTTATAAGGTAGACTATTTTTAATATCACGACTGCTAATGTGTAAGCACTAAACGAAGATCAAGTGTTCACGTGATCTTTGGTTTATCAGGTTGTCTGGCGAAGCGTATTTGTTCAACGCTCTGGCAGCAGGTAAAGTTCCATCAGGAAAACCTAATTAATCATGTGCCGATAGACAAGAGACGTTAGAGCTTCATACAAGAAGCTATCTATCGCAGAATAGATTGTGGTGAGTAAAAGTTATGAGCTGCGAGCGTCAGATTTTTACTTTCACTTATCTATATATGTAATATATAGTAAGGGAAAGTATTGCGATCGTGAAAATTTATTAATTTCAGTTTTCAACAGAAATACGCGTTTTGAGGTCCAAATAACCAAGTCCCGCAAAATGGTCTTTGTGTCGATGTGTTAACAGTCTAACTCAAAAACGAAAAGTCGTACGAAAGTGAAATTGTATATTTAAGATTTTTATATGCTAGGGATGTTACAGTAACTTTTTCGTCAAAATCTACTGACCGAAAGTTGCTCTTTATATCATAGGCTAAACACATTTTTACAATTTTCTGGGAAACTGCTCTAACGATTTTGATTAAATTCATTGTGTAAAATTAAGCAGTTTTAAATAAAATATAATTTTTATTCTGATTGATGTTCTCTAACAGGGGTTAAATGGTTAATTTTCAATATTAGCTTCCTCTAAAGTACCTTTAATTTTTTTTATTTGAAACAATTGACTATTTCACATTAATTTCTAATATAGAAGATAGTTAAATATAAAATATGAAATAACTTGATAATTAACTAAAGAAGAAATCAAAAACTCGTAACGGAGAATAGTTGTAATACATCGTACCTGAGCTCGCCCGAAACATTATAACGGTCTTCCAAACGTATCGTGAGATTAATATAATACGGACTCCGACAATATTCTATAAATATAAATATGCGGTTTTCATAAATGCTGTTGTTGGTATTATTTAATATTTAATTGTTTAGATTTCACCGATATAAATATTAAAATTTGTATATATAAAGATACTTATGCAAATATAAATATACTTAATTAATTATAGCGTCTATAATTTTTACTTTAATTTCTCCTTTGTCTGTAGATACTTATTTCTGCTTAGAAGAGGGTGGTAAGTGAAAGTTGTGTGATGCGCGCACCGCACCATATTTTTTTTTTCTGAAATGTGTTTATATTAAAATAATAAATATATTGTTGTTACATTCTGAAATTTTTCCATCATTTTAAATTTAATCTTTGATAATCGGAAGATTTTGATAATCCGAAAAGACAATACGATATAGGTGTTTAGATTATCAAGACAATCCAGTACTGAGCGCAAGACCCTTCGTTGGTTATTGTGTTGCAGATTTTTTTGTTATTTTTTATCTTAATACGAATTAATTAATTTATATAATAAATCGAGCATTTCAATTAATCCTTGCATCCATTCATTTATCAATTTGAACTGAATTGATGATCTCAAACGCTATGTTTTAAAAATATTCACTTGGCCAAAAAGAAAGTTATTTCAAATGTGATTTCACTGAATAGGTTAAATGTTTTTTTTTAATTACACATATCAGACAAATTATCTCAGATAAAAGGATATCTTCTAATATATTTGGAAGAATGGTGTATATAAAGCAGCTTACAAATAATGGCACGAACACACAATGAATCGGCTAAATCCTTTGCTATTGACCATTATTCTGCTTTTGGAACTGCTTGTAAGTAAACCGATGTTGACAAATGCGAGTCGTCAGCAAGACACCGTTCCAAGAGGTTAGTATAGAATTATAATGATAATATTTAAAACATAACCCACATCGAGAAATGGTCTACGTAACTAATTGAATTTGAGGGGGTTTACTTTTCATCAAGTGGTGCGAGAAAGTTTCGTTTTTTTTGCTTCCTCACTTTCGAAGGTAGAGAAGCTTTGTATTCGTCAGGGAGGTTATAAAAAAAAAAGTTTCAGACAACAAGAACCAAATTCGATTCGGTGTCTGTCTGTAATCAAAATGAAGTGACGGGCATATTACCTACTATCGTTTATCCGATTTTCATGAAATTGTCAGAGCTTATGCGTGTTGGTGCCTAGCTAATCCCATATCAACTGTAATTGTTCCTATATTTAAAAAAGGAGACAACAGGAAATGCAAAAATCACAAAGAACTCTCACTTTTGAGCATCCTCAGTAAAGTTTATTAAAAAAATTTAGAAAAAAAAATTGTGAAGCATTGTGGAACTACTACTAGAAGAACAATATGGATTTTGGAAAAAATAGGAGTACCAAGGATCTATTTGCAACCTGGCAGGCTTCTGTGATGCTCATAGATAAAAACAAAGAAGTCTACATTTGCTTTATTGATCTGATGAAAACTTTCGATGGTGTTGATGTCCAGGATGTTAAAAAAGTATTAAGAGAAAAAGGTGTGCTTCCGATTGGACACGCGTAAATGCATTTTATTAGATACGCCAATATTTCAGAAACAACTCAATCGATCAATCAAAGTTGAAAGAATGGAGGGCATTGGTAAAATAATGATGTTTTATCTATTTTATTGAATTCCATACAGTACTTTGCGTATGCGAAAATGTATTTTCTAAACCAATATTTCGGAAACTGCTCGTTTGATTTGGATAAACGTTGAAAAGAAAAATAATTTTATAGATAATAGTTCAGAGAATCGTTACCAGAAATGGACTTACCAGAGAAAAATTCTAAACTGTTATGTAACTATAGAGAGAAATACTTTATTAAAACCAATGCTGCCCTACTACATAGGGTTGCTTCGTACACAGCATACTTATCAATCTATACGGACATTAACTTTATATTATACTTTTCTATTTTATATATATATATATATATATATATATATATACATATATATATGACATATCTTTCCTTTCTTTTTTTTCTCTCCTTTCATAATAATACTCTTACAAATTATCAACAATAAAACCATATTAAACAATATACATTGCACAATAAACATTTCCGCAAGTTAAAAAAAAAATAATAAATAATTTTTTTCTCTAAATTCTCAAACGCCAGGAACTCATTACAACATCGCACACATATATGACACAGCAATCCCTCGAATGTAGACGAAAAAGACAAGACGATTATGGACCAATTCAAAATTTAATAAACAATTAATACATGACGTCCTCAATCTGTATATAGATGATAGTGGATGATCCTCAGGGTATCCAAAATAATATTTTCGGCCAAAATCGCGAGCTCCCCAACATCAACACCTAGTTCCTCGAGGAACCTCCTTGTTATTTCCCGGATCGTTCCGCGAGAACCAAACCAGAGACCTCTCACGGTTAACTCTCTCTCTCCGAAGGTCTCGCGGAATTTCTCTTTTATTTAACATAAATGTTTAACTTACTTATCGCAAAACTGTTAATAGTAAGGTATGGAACTGATCTCAAGAGACTATAGAAAGAACAATGATTTTAAAATTTCCTTTTGCTAACTTTGTTCATTCAGTTGTCAATAGAGGGCATTGTTCTTCAATATAGAAAAAAATTGGAACCTTTTAATCAACTAGGAAGCTTATTATTTACATTTAAAGTCCAATCTGTCTATCACCGGCATACCGTCCATAACAGCTGTTTATATGTTTGCGCAATTATGCACGTATAATCTCCATTAAAAAAAAAAAAAATACGTTTTTGTTTTAGTGATGGACACCTCGAAATTTAATTGTTCTAATAATGGACAAGGGGTCGGTACCAGTAATGGACATACATAAACAAATTTTTAAAATCTTTTTTTAACTATATTGTAATGATAAAGGGAAGAGAACATAAATGTTCAATTTACTCTAAGCAGAACTGTTAGTAGAAAGATATGAAACACACTGATCACAAAAGTACTATAGAAACAACAATGATAGGCATTTTTAAATTTTCATTTGAATACTTTATTCATACAATTGTCAATAAAGGACATTGTTCTTCAATCTAGAAAAACTAGAAACTTTAAAAATCAACAAGGAAGCTTATTATTTACATTTGAACTGCAACCTGTCACCTTAAAAAGGATAAAAAAAAAATTACTATGAAATATTATAATCTATATTGATTATTAATCTATTGAACATAGGTGGGGAATCTTTTTATCATCAGAGACCGCAGAAAAATTAGGCAGTGATAATAGAGTTCGCAACAATTTTTTATACTTTATATTTGCTATTTTTATTTATCACTAAAAACGCACACCCACATACATTCCCTGTCCTGTCTTAAATATTGATATAAAGAAATATATACAGGTTTCAACGGGAAAATTAATTTTTTCAAAACTTTATTAGAAAATAAATGTATATCTATAGAGAGTAAAACAAAAAAAAATGCCTCAAAATATCTCCCTTTTGCCTTGACACAGGCATTTAATCTTCGTGACCAGTCATCAATAGCAGCACAAAGTACTTCTTGAAGATAGCGCTCAACTGCTCGGACCAGAGATTGTTTAAAGCTTTCAAAGTTAGGATGTGCTTTTTGGCATGCCATCCTCTCCAGTTCGGAACGAAGCTGATAATCTAGTGGATTGAGATCAACGCTTCCTGGGGACCAATCCGAGGCAGAGATCAACTCTAGAATGTTCTTTTGCAGCCTCTGCTGAGTTGACATGGCCTTGTTAACTGTTGAGGAATCCTGCTGGAAAACCCAATGAATTCCAGCAAACAGAGTATCATTTAGAGGCTTGACAACAGATTCCAAAATATCTTTCTGATAGTTTTTAGCGGCTGTTTTAACTCCTTTTTCACAAAATTGGAACATTGTGGTGCCATCAAAGCAAACTCCCCACCAAACCATGACTGAGGAAGGGTGATGACCTATTTCCACTCTTCCAATGACTTCCTTGGTTTCTTTAGAGCTGTGTGCGTAGTACACGCGATCATTTTGGCGATTAAATGTTTCTTCAATTGAATTGTAAAAAAAAATTGTAAAAATTTTCTCATCACTAAACAAAATCTTTCGATGAAGACCATTGGTATTACGGCCAAGGAAATAAGTTAAGGTTTTTGAAAATAAAGTTTAGAAGGTTAAACAAGTCCAAGTTGCGTATTCAGTTAATATAATTGAAGTGATTACATCGCGGCTAATCAAATTGGATCGTAAAATTGTTGGGCTTAGTGATGAAAGAATTCCTAAAAAGTTGATATTTGTTGTACCGGATGGTAAACGTCCGAGAGATAGACCGAAGCGAAGGTGGTAAGATTGCGTTGAAGCCGATCTGAAGGGACTGGGTTTGGACAGCGAGCGGTGGAGGGAGGTGTGTAATAAGCGATTGGTGGTGTCGGCATCAAACCTCGGTGTTCGCTATGCTATCAGAGAAAGCTTGATCTGGCAATCTAGGAATTGCTTTTTCTTTTATCATATGAGTTATAGAAATTGTTAATATAATACACGATTCACCAATTGTCATATTTATTATAACACAATTATTAAAATGAAGGTTGAATTAATATTATTATTTGTTACGGATGAAGTCCATTTGTTGTCCAACTATAGGACAAAAACTACGTCGTTTTTTTTCGTCTCCAGAAAATGTTTAGTTTTTGTTCTTAAAGGCTTTTGCAGTATGGCTGGCGATATATTGCTTGTACTTATATTGCAATAGTTGAAAAATAAAATAAAGGATTTTTTTTTATTTATTCATGTTATTTACAACTGTATTGATAAATAAAATACATTTAGTAAATTTGATAACAGAAAATAATAAAATGAAACCACTTGTTGAGAAACTACCCACTGGTAGCACTCTAAAAACCAAATGTATTTACAATAAGAGATCTGGAGGCCATCTTCTTTTCAGACGCCTCGAAGGGTTATCAGGGATAGAAGAGAAAGCAAAGTTAGAGACGAGAGGATTCGGATCGTTCTGAAGTTTATTATGGAAGGATTGGTATCTGGATTGGGCCAAATCGGAAACATATGGAACATTAAGGTCTTTATGAATTATTTCATTGGTGACAAAGTAAGGAGCATTGAGGATTTTCCGAAGGATTTTAGATTGTAAGGATTGGATAAGAGAGGAATTCGATGGCTTAGTGGAGCCCCAAAGCTCACCTCCTTAAGTCCAAATAGGCCTTATTGTAATCATGTATATGAGTCTTTTGTAATTAATTGGAAGTTTAGAGCGTTTGTCTTGTAAGTGTTGAAGTAGTCGGAAACGTCGAGCTGTTTCTTGTCGTTTCAGTCCGGTATGAGGATTCTAAGTTAGACGTTTGTCCAAGCGAAGTCCAAGGTATCGGATTTGTTTAACAGGAATAAGTGGGTTATTATTAAAGGATACTGTGGGACATGAGGTCATAGGTTTACGTCGAAGGGTAAAGGTGATTTGATGGGGTTTATTAGAATTTATTTTAATCCTCCAGTTTTGACTCCATTCTTCATTTCTTGTGATGTGTGGTTGGGTCATGATTAACGGATAGGACACATGTATCATCGGCATACGTGATAATAACAGTGTTAGGATGGGTAGGGATGTCAGCTGTATAAACTGTGTAAATGATAGGACCTAGGATACTACTTTGAGGAACACCAGCGGACTAAGAAAAGAGGGATGAATAAGCATTATTGTGATTTACTTTGAAGTATCTATCAGTTAACTAGGAACGGATAATGAGGAAGTATATAGGATGTAGGAATTTACGGAGTTTGTAAAGCAGTCCTGGGTGTCAGATACGATCAAAAGCCAAAATAAATGATAAGAAAGAAAACTTAAATAATTATTAATTTTAGTGCAAGATTAATAAATATCGCGCAGAAACGTTTGAAAGCCACAGTTTTCCCACCTATTTTATAGACAATTCTAACACCTCAGGGAGAACTCACCCAATACAACAGATAGTTGATTATTATCACAGCTCATCATTTTTTTTTTCTTTTTTGGAATCTGTTTACTCATCATGCTGTACCATTATCATTTTTAATTTTTTCTTTTGTTGATATTTCAGAAAAGACTAAATTGGGGCTGAGATTCATGTTCTTGAAGTGTCCAAGTGGCCACTGCTGCCCTTTCTCTCTCTACTGCTGTTACGCAAACGCCTGTTGCAGTGGACCTGAGTATGTGTGATTGTTTGTTTCGTAATAAGGGCGCAACCAGGACGGGAGGGGACCATTGCTACTTAATTAATTTAATTCAGAATGTTTAAATACGATAATGGTTCCCTTTGTCAAATGAAAGGTGACGGTCAGGTTCAAGATCACACAGGACTACTACTAAAAGTACTATGTTGTTGGAACTGCCGATCACGACCACTGCTTTAACGTCTTATGACCGCTTGCGGTTGGCCTCTGTGTTAGAGGAATAGAAAGGAACTTGTTTCGTTGGCGCTGCTCGGCAGTCTAGGTATGACGTCATACCTAGACTGCTCCTATCTGACCGCTCGTGAAGCAGTGGAGCTGTTGGCGGTCCGGTGACTCTAGGTTATGTTATCATATCAGAGCATTGTTTTGATGATAACAGTCCCGTCGATAAGTTTTATTTCCTATGTTTCTTTCAAGCCTGGCAAAATTATACGAAATGTTGATTAAAACTTAAACAATGCAATAGTAAATTATTTTTTAAGGTTGAAGTAACAAGATTATTTATTTATTTATTCCACCAACAATATTTTAAAGAGAAATACAAATATACCTAAATCCAAACGATATTAAATAAATTAAAGAATCCAACAGATTTTGACATCAGGTAAATACTAAAATCCACCCATTGAAAAATCGATTTTTATTTTTTAATTAAAGTGGTGATTTAGTGATTACTATTGATAAAACGATAAAACATCGTCTGCTGTGATTTAATTACAAATATATGATATTAATTACTAATCAATTGTGTAATAATTACTATTACTTTTCAAACTAATAATATCTAATATCAGAGGGACTAATGTTGTTATGTTTTATTTCCTATGTTTCTTTCAAGTATGGCAAAATTATAAGAAATATTGTTTTAAACTTAAACAACGTAATATTAAATTATTTTTTTAAGTAACAAGATCATTTGTTTATTTATCCCATCAACATTAATTTATTTCGAATTTCAAATATACCTTTATCCAAACGATATGAAATAAATAAAAGAACTAAAATATAAATGAATAAAAAAGTGGTGGTAAGAGATAATAAGTCCGTTTTTTTATCTTCGAAGATAGAACAAAATGGTCGAAGGTTATAGGCAGGTTATAGGCAACCTCTGTGAGCAGCTTCAGCGAAATAACTACGCAACAGCGGCTGGCAGCGTGAAATAGCGGTCGCTATTTTTATTTGTATGCTTTTATTTATTTAATATAGTTTGGAGTTATTCATATTTGAATTTCGCTGTAAAATACTGTTGGTGCGATAAATAAATAAAAAATCTTGTTACTTCAACCTTAACAAAATAATTTAATATTGCGTTGTTAAAGTTTTGAACAATATTTCTTATACTTTTGCCAGACTTGAAGGAAAAATAGGAAATAAAACGTACTAAAGGTACTATTTCGCTGGCGCGGTTCACGACAGCGACCGCTATTCCACGCTGCCAACCGCTGTTAGCGTAGCTATTTCGCTGAAACTGCTCACTGGGGTTGTTATAACCTTCGAACATTTCGCTTATTTTCGAAAATAAAATGATGTACATATTATAATAATAAAAATGATCATCCTATAATAATGAACATCTCTGACTACCGCTTTTTTATTTAAGGAGAAAAAAGAAGAGAACATGTTGTTCATAAAGAGAAGGAATATCAGTATTTCGATGAGATGCTCATCATCAAATCCCTTCTTGGACATTGTTTGCTGTTTTGTCTAGATGAACAACCAAAAAAGAAGAAAAAGGCGGAACACGCCGTACTAACAACAATAGTCCCTCTGATATTAGATATTATTAGTTTGAAAAGTAATAGTAATTATTACATAATTGATTAATAATAAATATCATATATTTGTTATTAAATCACAGCAGGCGATGTTTTATAGTTTTATCAATAGTAATCAGTAAATCCCCACTTTAATTAAAAAATACAATTTTTCAATGAGTGGATTTTAGTATTTACCTGACTTTAAAATTTGTTGGATTCTTTAATTTATTTAATATCGTTTGGATTTAGGTATATTTGAATTTGGCTGTAAAATACTATTAGTGAGATAAATAAATAAATAATTGCAACTTCAACCTTAAAAAAAGAATTCACTATGTGTTGTTTAAGTTTTAAACAATATTTCTTATACTTTCTTATACTCTTGCCAGATTTGAAAGAAAAATAGGAAATACAACGTATCAACATAACTGTTATCATAGAAACAATGCTATGCTATGATCATAAGCAGATCCTACACGGTAATTCATGAATGAACGTCACAAGAAGTTCCAAGATTGCCCGCTATCGCTTTGATCATGAAGACCCTTACACGTTCAATCATTACTGATCATTACTTATGTGAAGTTTCCACTTTTTTTCTCTCTAATTTATTGTCTACTTTACTATTTAAAGAAAAAAAATAGTTGAAAATGGTTAATAATAATATAGACTAGGGATATAAACAACTATTTACTTCTATGAAATTATTTACTTAATAACGAGACCTAGGTAAACTAACCTATCTAGTAGTAAGGTTAGTCTCATAGAAAATCGTGTTGACAAAAGTTAGTAAAATATAAGTCTACTACTTACAAAAATTAAGGAAAGGAAATATTGCGAAAATAACTTAGAACCTCCGAACCGCCAACAGCTCCAGTGCTTCAAAAGCGGTCAGATATGACGTCATACCTAGACTGCCGAGCAGCTTCAACGAAATAAGTTCCTTTCTATTCCACTAAAGCAGTGGTCAACCGCAATCGGTCGCGGTCGTGGGCAGCGCCAGCGAAATAGTACCTTTAGTGGAATAGAAAGGATCCTATTTAGTTGGCAGTAAGGATGGGAGAGAAAACGCCAAACGTTTGAAAAGAACAGTTCTTGATCTCAAACGAATGAACTGTTCTTCCAAACGGATAACAACAGTTGGTTTTCTTTAGTTCACCCGTTTGTCACTTACAACATTAAATTTTGAATCGAAAAATTGAATTTACTATACCAAAGTATACAATTTAATTTACTTTTTTTTTCGTTTTTTTTTTCACTTATATCAGTGAAACTATGCGTTCTATCTATATAAATGTCATATGTGAAATTAAAGCTGATAAAATTTGCAATAGAAACGATTATATGAGTTTCTTTTACTATATTCTATAGTTTCCGAGATAAAGAGTCCTAGCAAATCACTAACTTCGGAAATGAATTGTTTGTCTCGTATTTTAATCGTTATTCGAGTCTCCAAATGTTTATCTTTTCATTTTACGAAAAAGTAATGAGGAAGAAAGTTGTTTAATATTAAATTTTCTTTAAGAACATATATTATATTACAATATTATCTTAAATCATTCAAAAGCTAGAACAATTATAACTTTATAATTAAGCTCAGAAACTATACAGAAAAACTTACTTTTCGCAATTTTTGTCATTACATAGCTCTTAATGTGAATATATATATATATTTTTTTTTTCCTACCCCCCCAGGAATTTCTTGATTATAAATACAATATATATATAAATGTATATGTACATAAATTTTCAAATTTCCTTTTATTGCCCAAGGGCATTTTAAGGTAAGAGGGCTATGCACGCTGTATGCGTTCTTTGCATCTGTGGCCAGAGGCCTTTTATTATACCACTTAATGTGTATATAATGTATACAGTATATATAAATATATATATATATATATATATATATATATATATATATACTGTATACATTATATACTGTATACTGTATATATACTGTATATATATATATATATATATATATATATCGTGTGACTTCATCGGGAATCTGAAATAGCTTGTGCTTTAGTGATCTTGAACCAGGACTGATCTGTAGCTTACATTTATTTATTATATTTATTGCTTCTTTATTTATTCCACTCAAGTTGGAGGGACTGTTATGCCCACCTTATCCTGGAATCGCCCATTAATGATAGTTTGATTTATTTTTATTTACTTTCACGAGTTAAAGCTGATTTTTTTTTTTTTTTTTACAGCGAAGTTAAAATGATGCAGACGCCATGCTAGATCTGATTAATCATCAAATGTGATTTAAATTAAAAGTTGTTATCTGATGCATATAATTCAAACACAAGAAACAGATGGCAACAAAAGAAACAAGAAACATGTTTAATAATTTCTGTATTATTAGAGAAACAAATAGGACGGACACTTGAAATCGCCTTTCCCTAACCTATTGAAAGTTCAAAAAAAAGAAGCAAAAGAAAATGAAAGAAGGCTTAAAATTCGTCAAAGGAAATGTTGGATGTAAACAAATTATTTCAATATTTCGAGGAACCATTAAATTCAGTATCTCTAGCAACACAAACAGAAAAAAATGTCTAAAACCGACACAAGTGCTTATCCAATCTCTCTTATCCAAACTTTTGAAAAACGAAAAGCAGATGGAATCGAATACTAACAACAAACAAAAAAACACAAGCTCTTAGAAACAACTGATTTAGACATACGTGTTTTCCATAATTTATAAAATGTATAAACGTACCTTATGTTGAATTGATGTGATTACAAACAACTCGATAATCAATGTAATTTTAATTAAATTATTTATTTTGAGGAATTTTAATTTTTTTTTTATAAATAATTTACAATTAAATCTGTGACATCCATCGCATTTTGGTACAATATTTACTTTTCTCTTTTGGAAAGACCTTGATTGGACGATGCCTAATTTTGAAACAAAAATGTATACAGGCTTCATACATAAACTCATGTCGTGAGTGGAGAATTTGGCAAGTGCCATATATACAAACTATAAAAGATCGTGGAACCATTGCCGTTTTAAACTTCTTGAAGGATTATAGGGATAGGTAGTGCTGGATAGGGATTGTGCAAACGGATTCGGATGACAGGTAAGGTTCTGAGGAAATTGCGTTATAACATCAGCATACCAAAGACTAAAAAGAATCTTGAAAATACTATGAAAAAAATGTAAATAGTTTTTTTTTCAATAGTCCTAAGGGAAATACTTATTTTCTGAGGTATATAAGTGAGATTTGTTAACAGTATTTATTCTCCCAAAACAATTATTCTTTATTATATTATGACGTTTCGGGATCTACTTTCATATCCCATCTTTAGAATAGAAATTAGAATATTTTCGTTATTTTTATTTATATAATCAACATAATATTTTTTATATAACTTTAAACAACAATAACAAAATTTTGCCAATCTTACTAGAATCTTCCTCCTATATCCTCTTATTTTTTATATGGTTTGTCATAATTATTTATTTTAATTTTTTATTAAAATTATTGCCATATTGCATTCCTAAAATGCAATAATTTTATAAAGGAAGGTGATGGTCCGGTGTGGCGGTCATAAATAGGCTAAATAGTGGTAAAACTATTTTATCAACAGCCAACATTTCGACCCGACTTTGCAGGTTCTCTTCAGGGTTAGAACGGACAAGTTACAAAAATATATAGAGAATTGTGGAAGTTACATAATATTTAAACAAAAAATTATAAACAATGTGAATAGGCTTACTAAAATTATAACAGTTACTTAGCTTACTCTGTTTATATTTTAATGTATTTACTGTTTATAAATTTAATAAGCTTATTCACATTGTTTATAATTTTTTGTCTAAATATTATGTGACTTCAACAATTCTCTTTGTATCTTCTCCGTTCTAGCCCTAAAGAAGACTTGCTAGTCGGGTCGAAACGTTGGCTTTTAATAAAATAGTTTTGCCACTATTTAGCCTATTTATGGCCGCCACACTGGACCATCTCCTTCCTTTATAATGCAACAGTCAACCATTAAATATGCAATAATTTTATGTTTTTATTTATTTTATTATTTCTATTTTATGTATTTAGCCATTTCTATAATGAATTTATTACCTTGAAATTATGATGCTGTCTCCTTTAGGGAGAGCCTAGGCAGATACTGAATCAAACCTTGAGCAAAGGGTAAAATTCCAAAGCTTTTATTTATTTTTATATATTTAATTTGTTAATTATATAACCATAATGACTCTCTATTTTAGCTGCATTAGTTTTAACTATTTAAATACATAAAATAGTAATAATAAAATAAATAAAAACATAAAATTATTGCATTTTAGGAATGAAATATGACCATAACATTTTTTTTTATTTTTTATTTCTTAATGACATTTACAACTGTTTTACATAAATACATCTAGTAAATTTGGACATAATAGATATAATGACATGAAAACACTTGCTGAGTAACTACCCAATGGTAGCACTCTAATGATATGACTGCATTAGGAGATCACGGGGCCATCTTCTTTTCAGACGCCTCGGAGGGTTATCAGGAATTGAAGAGGAAGCAAGGTTAGAAACGAGAGGGTTGGGATGATTCTGAAGTTTATTATGGAAGGATAGGTATCTGGATTGGGCCAGATCTGAAACATAAGGAACATTAAGATCTTTATGGATAATTTTATTAGTGACAAAGTAAGGAGCATTGAGGATTTTACGAAGGATTTTGGATTGTAAGGATTGGATACGAGAGGAATTCGATGGTTTAGTGGAGCCCCATAGCTCAACTCCAGATAAAAATTTAAAACAAATAATTATGACTAATCTCATAAAAAAATAACAGGATATAGGATGAAGATACTGGCAAGATTGGCAAATATAATATAATAATAATAAGTCATAATATAAGAAAGAATAATTGTTTTGGGAGAATAAATATTGTTAACAAATCTTACTTGTATACCTCAGTAAATAGTTTTTTTTTTCTGTAAATATTGAAGTGTTACAATGAGCTTTTGTAAACAGACACAATATTTCAAGGCGAATATTTAATACGTTAAATTATAAAAGGCTTGATAAGGAATAAAAATAAATGGAATAAGATATTTTAGATAATGTAAAAAAAAAAAAATTATGAGCTGGAATTTACAACGCGTTGTAAATATTTTGTTCTTCAATTTTTCCAACTGTTCTCTATTCGGCTTATGAGTAATTTTAAAAATATCAAGATTTCACATTCACAATCAAAAGTTTACTGTCTGCATAAGCAAACGAGTAGCAATGAAATGCTACTATTTCACCGGCCTAAAATACATCGAAGACATAATTAATAAACTTAGAGATGTATGGAATTTCAACCTAATAATATTAATTCAGTACTGATAAATATCGAAGTAATTATTTGCAAAAAATTTTGTTTAGTGAAGAAATAGCAAAACCATATGAAAATAAATATTGGTCGATTGCAATATTCCATTTAACATAATAGACCAAAATATATGTACAAATCGCTTTGCTTATTTTTAAACGCTGACATAATAACGGAACATAATAAACATAATAAAGACAAAATAAAGTCTGGCTCATCAGATTTTCTAAATTATTAAAAAAGTAAAATGTAAGAACAAACAAATACCATTAAGAAATAATGAAGTTAATATATCAGCCAGGAAAAAAGTGTAGTAGAATAGTAAATGCAATATCTTTAAAGAGGAATAAATTATTAAGTATGCCAAAACAAATGGAATGTATGTTTTTTAATAATTGTCCGATTTTTACTAACATTTTTTCTAGGTAATTTAGTAATTATTATAGGTAAAATAAAGAAAAAACGCATCATTTTTGTTTTTATAGTTTCTTTTCCTTCATAAATTTTTCGGCAGAACTTATGAGTTTCTATATGTTTATTAAACAAGAAATTTAAGTCTTTCGGAAATCTGAGCTTAATAACAGTACTGGTTAAAGTGTGTGATGTTGGCTACTCTGCCTATTCTGTATAGGTTGAAAGGATCGAGAAAAATGAAATAGATTGTGTAAAATCTTGTGCATAAGTTGTCGTCCAGCCATACGTCCGTGGATTTATTGTGGTTTTAATTCTTATAAAAATTAGCGTATCGCAACTCAAAATTTTCTTAGCTTTTTCTAATATTAAATATAACGATTGCAGATGTGGTGAATGCAGTAATAACTTGGTAAAGATGTGTTACAATCCATCAATGATGGATGGAGTCCAATGCTTTATTTTATTATAAGTTGATTATTAACATAATTGAGGTCATGTTTTAACTGAAGAAGTTTTTCTATTCTTCATTAATATTTAAATAAAAATGTGTATACCCATTTAAAAAATAATTAATGGGTATTTTAAAATTGGCTTTCATAATTTTTTTGTAGCAGTTTATTTAAGGGAATTAGGTTATAATTTACTGTGTTATCCCCTACACTTTTCACTCATTTACTGTCTATCGATTTTAGTTACTGCACTGTGTTAGTTTTCCTGTTTAGTCTTATTATGACAGTGCTATGAATTTTTAGGTCGCTTGAAGTATAATTTTTCAAGGAGAAGAATATCTTCAAAATGAGTGGTCAATCATTTTTTATTTTTTTTTTTTTTTATTTCTTTATTGAGTGTTATAACAATCTGTCTCTTGGACATTGGTTATAGTGAGGTAGGATGACATTCACACTATATGTACAAAAAAATAAAATAAATAGAACAAAACAATAATCAAAAGTATATACAATAGATAATAAAATAACATAAAAAACAAGAAAACTAAAACTAAGAAAAAAAAAACACATGCATAGAGTATATACAATCAGGCGAGGGAACTCCAGGAGAACCCTGCGCTACTCTCCCAACCGCGTCACTGGTACTAAAGCCAGCGGAGATTAGTCGAGAGCACTTTAGCCACATACACACATGTCTTGAGTGAAGAATCTGGCCATTGCCAGAACTCCAATGTATACAATCTACAAAAGGTCGTCAGGCCACTGCCGTTTCAACCTTCTTGGAGGATTATAAGGATTGTGCAAGAGGATTTGGGTGGTACGTAAGGTTTTGGTGAAATTTGGAGAATTTTTCTGGGATAAGGTCTAGGACAAATGGGATGTTGAGGTCATGATGTAGGGTTTTGTTGGTTACATAGAAAGTATAGAGCATAGAGCATCGACTATTGTTCGAAGGACTTTTGACTGGAAGGATTGGATGCGCTTGATGTTAGAAAATTTTGCTGATCCCCACAGTTCTAGTCCGTAAGTCCAAATAGGTTTCAGTATTGTCTTGTAGATCAGTAATTTGTTTTCAACGGAAAGTTTAGATTTTCTGCTTAGTATTCGGTATAGTTGGCCGTATCGTCGGTTGAGTTCTTGTCTTTTGTTGAGTCTAGTATGCGGGTTCCACGTTAGTCTTCGGTCTAAATGAAAGCCAAGATACCGGACTGTGCCTGAGTAAGGAAGCTGGATGGAATTAAAGAGTACTGGTGGACAGGAATTGCGTCGGAGTGTAAAGGTAATAAGTTGGCATTTAGATTTATTAACTTTAATGCGCCAGTTATTACACCAGTGCCAATCATTAAGTTATGGCGTACAGTAAAAAAAACACCTTTTAGAAATAATATATAGGATATTTCCTTTAAATTTCTCTTAACTACATTGTAGCGTATCCTATCAGCGTTAAGAGTCAAAGAGCTTCAAATAAAAAAATAATATATTTAAAAAAAAAAACGACAAATCATCATTTTGGGATTTCAATTTAGCAAATATGAGAACTGCCAAAACAAAGATAATTATAAAGTATTCGCAATAATAGCAGTTTCTATTGTTAACGTATCGAAAGCAATGAGGACTTTACAAGTAACACTTTTATTAATAATATCTGTTACAAATGGCATCTTGACAAACAGAAATATACTATAACAATATCGGTTGACTATAAGAGTTCACTCCAGGTCTCCTATAAAAGTATGACAACAAGATCATGGATCTAGGTCTCCTGGTAAGTGTATGATTTCAAGAATGTAACTGCAAAAGTGAGTAGTCCAGACGACCATAAGGGTTATAAACCCTTCAATAGTAGGTGGTGAAGGAATTCTGGGAGATCTAGGAAATCTGGGAAACGGCTGGAGTTATTAACTATAGAGAATTGATGCCCTAATCCTTTATTATCGATATGAGGCCAATGAGAATGAGTACTTTTGCTGAATTGTTCTCTAACGATACAGATATACTTTTAAATCTCTCTAGGCATATTTGCTCAGAGTTTGGTGTTATGTGGTTTACAAAAACAAACGGAGTTACGAGGTTTTTCTTGCCTACCGTCGACATAAATAGGGTTTGTTCTATTTTAATAGTCTTAATGACTTGTCACAGATTAGCTGTAAAGATCGAGGATTAGCTTCAGTAAAAATACACTTCAAAAACTTTGTAATAAATCAACATTGTCAGAAAAAAAATTCTGTTCAAAGTACAGCCATAAATGAAAGTTGTGTTATGCGCGCACCAGATTTTTATAAAGGAATATAATGAAACTTGCATTTCTTAATGTTTAAAAAAAAATCACCAAAAGCCTTTTTTTTTTAAATTATTATTTCTTAATGATATTTACAAATGTATTGAATGAATACATCTAGTAAATTTGAAAATATGTATATAATGACATGAAAACACTTGCTGATAACTATCCAATGGTAGCACTTTAATGATTTGTCTATATAAGAAGATCACGGGACCATCTTCTTTTCAGACGCCTAGGAGGGTTATCAGGAATCGAAGAGGAAGCAAGTTTTGAAACGAGAGGGTTCGCATGATTCTGAAGTTTATTATGGAAGGATAGGTACCTGAATTGGGCCAAGAAACATTAAGGTCATTAAGGATGGTTTTATTTGTAACAATGTTGGGAGCATTGAGGATTTTAGATTGTAAGGATTGGATACGAGAGGAATTCGATGGTTTAGTGGAGCCCCATGGCTCAACTCCGTAAATCCAAATGGTCTCCGGTTTTTTTTTTATGTGTTCTACTCCAAATGTTATATCCTGGGTTTGGTTTTTAAATTTTAAATGTGTTACTGAACTAATGCTATTTTTTTTTTTTTAGCATATTGCTGATGATTAAAGAAAAACAGTTCAGTCCACTAATTGGAATCACCTTTTGATTTTTTTTCTTTGTAACTCGGAAGGTAATGTTGCTTTATATATATAATTGTTTGGAAATAATAAACCATTGTGAAATAATTTGCAGCGTTTTTTTCTCATGATTCAAATTGAACATTCATAATCATCTGAGTGAATACGCCGTCATTCATAAACATCAGAAACAATCTGAGTTGAACTTATAAAACTAAATTAAAAAATTAATTTAAAAAACGTATAATCGTATTGACCTACATAGGGAAAATCATATAACTTCTTCAAATGATAATTTCAATTACTGTAGTAATTATAAAATTTTCGATTAATCAATAAAAAAAAAAAAAAAAAAAAAAAAAAAAAAAAAAAAAAAAAAAAAAAAAAAAAAAAAAAAAAATGCTTGCCGACCTTCTATAGTGAGGAAGCAAAAGGAAACGGCCTTTTCTTAAGAGAGAGCAGTAAATGTTTAAAACTCTATAACTCTTCAACGAACCGTCCGATTTCGATGATTTAAAAAAAAAAAATTATTTTTCTATTCCAGTGAAAATTGGTATTTGAGGATTTATCGAGGTGAGAAATACAAATCTAAACTTTGTTTCTCCTTTAAAAAATAATTTAACCCACTTTACTCCTACGGCCGCTAGAAATATCTTTATTTCGGAGATAATCTAATTCGATGATTTTTTTTTTTATTTTGTCGGCAAATCAGGAATCTTCCAAATAAATATGGGTATTATAAATAAAAAATTGTGTACTTGTTTAGTTATCGGCAAATAGAATATTAAATTCATCGTTACATTTTTCAGCTTGTATTCGGGAAAGTACGTTATACACATAAATTAAAAGGGTTTCAAGAGGAAGACTTTTGTCAAGTTTCGTTAAAATCGGTAAAGTTTATAGCGACAAAATTTTTTCGGCTTTGAACAGAAAAACGTTTACATTTTTATTTTTTTTACATATAGATAATTATCGTAAGACAGAAGCACTATGCCAGAAACCTTCCCAGAAGTGTACGGAACAACTTCCCAAAGTTTCATGGCGATCGGTTGAATGGTTTAGTAATGCACTAAGGACAAACAGACAGACAGACAGACATATATTCATTTTTATATATATAGATTAAATGTATATATATTTATTTGTTAGTGTTATTATTTTTCTGTTTAATTTATTTTTATTTGCTGTACATAGAGTGTAAATGAGCTACTCTATTACTAATGTCCTTGATTGTGACTAATAAAGAAATTATAGGAAAGTAGAAAAAATAATCCTTAGAAAATAAATAAAAGCCTGAAGGACCGCAGTTGATAATTTGTTTTTCATTATTGAAGTTGAGGTGATGAAATGCAAGATGATCAGCTGTTATCGTATACAGTGTTAAATATCACGTTCCAAGAAATTCCTCATCTGTTTAAAACATTAATGTTTTAAGAATGGGGATTAAGGAATCATACTTACAGATAACATGAACAAAACGTCTTATCCATGAGTCATTTTAAATATAACCACATTCTCTAAGATTAACAATGTTATCTATGTATTGAATTATACAACAGTTTTTTAAATTTAATAATATAACAGTCTCTCCACATGCGCAATTATCTAAAATTATTTTTAGATAATAAAAAAGGTCTGCCAAGAAAAAAAGTAAAACTTCCTTACCATTATTATTGGAAACATAAAAAAAAAAAATCGTATATGCATATACAATTTTATTTAAAACTATATACAAAAATCTGATGGGTTCACACACACACACGATTTTTCTACCAATTTCAGAAAAGTTTTTTAATCTTTAAATATGTCTATTCAAAAACTTAAAAAATAATGAAAAACGGATTTATTTTCCTGAAAATTGATCAAAGAAAAGATTTAAGTATGATTTGTTAGATAATACTAAAGCAATGTAAACCGGCTTGTGGAATATCATCGTAAATAATTCAATACACTCTAATATTGCTAACAAAAAAATTCTTTGCCATAGCCCAATTTTGTCAAACAGTAATTTCTATTAAAAGCAGAGGGGAAAGTGAAACTTCCAGATTTTTTTTAATTTCACATACTCTTCTTCTTTCTCTCTCTTTCACACCTTTCTGGCACAGGGATTTGAACTCGTAATCCTACATGCGATGTTGAGTAGCTGTAACTTCGTTAATAGTTGTCCAATCAATAGTTTTTCCAGAAATTCAATCAATTATACCCTCCATTCGCCCATAAATCGGATTCAACGAAATGCTAATTTATTTGCACCCTACAGGATCTCTTTGGTTTGAGAAGGTTCTAACTAACAAATTTGGGCAAATTGAGTTTACTGAGTGAGAAGAGAACCACGCGCGCTATACAACTCTACTCGTGGATGACCATCGATAGTCGATATTATCGATATATCGATATTTTCCTCTACTACGCACTATATTATACATATACTAGGTAAGGAAAGTATTGCAATCGTGTCAAATTTCCGACATGCGGTTTTCGACGGATCTATACGTTTCACAGCCTCCTGAGTCCGAAAAACACATTTTTAGCCATTGGTCTGTCTGTCTATGCCAAACTTTTCTCGGGAACTACTGAACCGATTTTGTTGCTTCTTTTTTTATTTTGTAGGGTTTTGACTAATGCGTTGCACCATGCGCAATACCTTGCACGCAATAAATGAAAAACATGTTTCTCTATAGACTGTAGCGCGAAAACGGCTCTAACGATTTTGATTAAATTTTTCTATTATGTTCTAATCATTGGCCTTTCAATTTTTTTATATAGACTAAATTCCCGAAAAAATCAGCAAAAAAAGTTATAAAGAAAAGAAAAATGTTATGGGGCCTAACTCCCTAAGTATATATTATACGGTACAATTTATAATAAAAAGTTTAGAAGGTAATCAAATTATAAAAAAACACATCGGAATCGAACCAGTATTAACGATGATACAAGTTATTCTTTTTTTTTTAACTTATTACTTTCCTAACTATACTAGGTAAGGAAAGTATTGCAATCGGGTCAAATTTCCGACATGCGGTTTTCGACGGATCTATAGATTTCATAGCCTCCTTCATTTGAAGTATTGAAATTTTTACACTGATCTATATTATCGAATCAGATACTATTGATGTTAAAATAGTTAATATAGGAAGGGAAATAATTTCATTAATATCGATTATCGATGGCCATTCGTAGTTCGGATTTCTCTCACTCACTAACAGTATAAAATTTTATAATTGGTAATTGGTTGACTGTCGTGGATAATGAAGAGAAGAATATTTGGGGTGGTCAGTCAAAAAGGAAGGCAAAAATAAATGATAATATTTATTTTTACATATGCCGACGTTTCGACCTGAAGTTCAGGTCCAACTACTCCATTCTCAATGTCTTAATTTTCTATTTATTTTCATTTCTTATATAACTTCATATTTCTTTTTTATGTTTTACATTTTATTCTAAGATTCCCATTGTACACTTATGTCACCCTTTTTGATTATGCCTACTTCATCATTCCATACTTTTTAACAGTTAATATTATTTATCTCTTAGTTCTTAGTCATTATTCTAACAATTTCATTTTATTTTTATTTATTTTATTTTATTTTTTTTTTTTTTTACCATCACTACTTATGTTTCTCATACCTTGTTATCTGGTTATTTTCTTAGCCCTGACGAAGGCCTGAACTTCAGGTCGAAACGTCGGCATATGTAAAAATAAATATTATCATTTATTTTTGCCTTCCTTTTTGACTGACCACCCCAACTATTCTTCTCTTCGTATAAAATTTTATTATTTAGAATATAGAAGCTATAACTGGGACATTTCTTTTATTTTCGTACCGCGGAGGTAAAGAACACTATTTTCATTTTTGTTTTTGTTCATGAGAGCCAATGTTCCTTAACTTTGTACTGTTAAAATTTTCTTCTGAGTTATTAAATCTACATTCCAGAGTTAAAGTACACCATTTCACATTTTGGTTTATTACTTTCAATAATGAACCAAGTCCGTCCGACCGGCAGTCCACCGTCCGACCGTCCACGGATTTACTCCGAGAGTATTGGACCGATTTTTTTCAAATTTGGAACCAAAGTTAGATGTCATCCGAGGTTAATCCAACTTTGATATTACTCTCAGCCATTTCCTTTCAAGATGGCGACTGAGAAATCTGTGTTGGTGTAGACTGTAGTGCCTAAAAGTACATTTATTGGTTGACTTTGTATATGGTTAGTTAGAAGTTTACGAAATTTCCTTTAAAAAATGGACAATTTGGAGGAAATTTATGGTGTTATACTGCAAAGCTTATATCCTTTTAATTTTTTAAAGTGTTACATCAATTGGAGCTATATTGGATATTTTTCTCAGCAAATTACTAATGATGAAAAAAAATATGAATCACCTTTTATTTTTATTTTTTTTATGCTACAAGGAAAGTAGTGTTAGTTTTAATATAACAATCTTTTTATATAACGGTTTGAAAATAAAAAAAAACTGCGTAATAATTTGCAGCGTTTGTATTTGTTCAGGAAGGAATTTCTATAGCTTTTATCTAATAAATGTTGTTCCTTAGCTAGCAAGTTATATATATATTTATTTATTTACAACTTTTCTTCAATAGATTTTTGAGTATTAAATTTAAACCATTTAATTGGGGACAAGGTCACTTATTAATTATTTAACAAACTACCAAATATTCATTTTCTCTGTGTTTATTGACGTTTCGATGCCGGTATTTTTCATTTTATGAGTTAACAATGGGATCCTCTTCAAAGCTAGGACAACAAATAGCTCAATCGGTACACAATTATGCTTCCATATGTTTCTAATAACAATTATTTCAAAATTTTAACCTACTTTTAAAAATAGAGCTTCGATATCTCAAGTCAGGGACACACCGACAGTCTCAGCACCGTTCACCAGTATATATATTAAGCTACTATAATAATAATATAATCATAATAAAAGGCTTAGCGAACCCGAAGGTTCGATGCCGACACCACCAATCGCTTGTTACACACCTCCCTCCACCGTTCGCCGTCCAAACCCAGTCCCTTCAGATCGGCTTTAATGCAATCTTCCCACCTTCGCTTCGGTCTACCCCTTGGACGCTTACCATTCGGCACAGCAAATATTAACCTTTTAGGAATTCTCTCGTTACTAAGCCCAACAGCTTTACAAGCCCATTTGATTCGCCGCGATGAAATTACCTCAATTATATTACCCGGATACAGCTCACGCAGTTCGGCGTTGTGTAACCGTCTGAACTCTCCGGTTAACTCATCCTTCTTCGGTCCGAATATTCTACGCAATACTTTATTTTCAAAAACCTTAAGACGCTGCTCATCCCTTAGTGTAAGCGGCCAAGTTTCGCATCCATAAAGAACTGTAGGCAAGATAATTGTTTTATAGATTCTAATTTTTAAGAAGCGCCAACTAAGTAGTTTTGTCACAGAAAAATAACAAGCATTTCCCGCCTTCAGTCTAACCTTAATCTCTTCTTCAATTTCGTTTTTTCTAGTTATCGTAGAACCTAGGCACCTAAATTTCTCTATCTGTTCAAACATATTACCCTCTATATCGATATCACCAGTAGTATCGCCATTTTTGCAGCTAACCATATATTTTGTTTTATCCACGTTTATTTCGAGTCCTAGTTCTTTACCGGCTTTCATTAACGTTGTCGTATTTAGTTTAATAGTTTCAACGTCTTCGCTTAACAGTACCAGATCATCCGCATTGCCCAGCACGGATGTTGTCCCGCCCAGATCCAACCCGATCTGGGCTATTAAGCTACTATAGTATATATTATGGGAAATAGTAGAGGACAATAAAATATGAAATTATACCAATAAAGCATAAAGGAATGAAGTGTTTTTATGCTCTTTTGTAAAACAATTAAGAACAATCAATATGGAATCTTCAAATACGGCACTCTTTCGCATTTTAATATTAGCTGATAAACGAAATTCGTGGATATCAAACCCGCGAATGTTGAAGGGTAACTGTGTTTCCGAATCAGCTTCTCCCACATATTTTATTCTCATACGAAAATTTGTATATCTTGTAATATAAATATACTACTAATGAAAACGGTGAGGAAGCTCTGCTGACTTTATTTGGCAGATGTTTTTACTGTTACGTCACCGATACAGGATTACTTTATCAATACATCATGATCAGAGCAATGCCTTATCGATATCTACGTAATCTTTTGATCAATTAATCTAGTTTGTCTTATTATTGTCATAAATTATCCTGCGATAGAAAATCATTCTCCATTATAGCCCGAACAACAAGTCTACCATCCGTATCATGTCAAACCTTATGTTTCTATATGCACTACTTTTCGCCTGCCTCCTTGGCAGTTGCATGGCGAAGATAACTCCGGAAGAAGTTGAAGACGAGGAAGGATCTTATCTCCAAACCACAGGTAAGCTCTATCTTATCTTCAATACTCGAAACCATGAGAAAACATAAAAATAAAAAATACATATATAAAAATGGTAGAAATTCTATGTCAGTTTAATTATCAATCAATATATTTCAAATATTCCTCTTAATATACAGTGAATTATTTAAAAATGGCTTAATAATTTATTTTATTTAAATAAAAAATTCACTTATAATTATTATTTTTATGGACAGGCACGTTTCAATTTCAGATCTCACCTGATCTATTATTGACCTCCATTTTACTTTTATGTACCTATATTTGAAATATATAAGCGAAAATTTCGAATCTTTGAATATGTTAATAACTTCGGGCGGTTATTTATAATATTAAATTATCTAACAAAATGAAGAAGAAAGTTTTTTGAGACGGTTAATATTTCCACCCGGTAGTTTTCTCCACCATGGATCACACTATCGGATCCAGGATTTAATTTTTTTTGGGAGGGGGGCTTCAGAAAGATTTTTTTTTCATATTAATATAACGATGATTAATTTGAAAAAAAATAAAGAAATTAATTACCGATATGAAATTGTGTTTAAACGCCGAATTGCGTGAGCTGTATCCGGGTAATATAATTGAGGTAATTTCATCGCGAAGAATCAAATGGGCTTGTAAAGTTGTTGGGCTTAGTAACGAGAGAATTCCTAAAAGTTTAATATTTGCTGTGCCGAATGGTAACCGTCCGAGGGGTAGACCGAAGCGAAGGTGGGAAGATTGCATTAAAGCCGATCTGAAGGGACTGGGTTTGGACGGCGAACGGTGGAGGGAGGTGTGTAAAAAGCGATTGGTGGTGTCGGCATCGAACCTTCGGGTTCGCTAAGCCTTATTATTATTATTATTATGAAATTGCGTTTAAGTGGTTCTTGAAATCCTATTAAATATAATTACATGAACAAGAATACTTTAAGAGATAATGAAGAGAAGAATAGTTGGGGTGGTCAGTCAAAAAAGAAGGCAACAATAAATGATAATATTTATTTTTATATATGCCGACGTTTCGACCTGAAGTTCAGGCCTTCATCAGGGCTGTCTCCTTAACTGTTGCAGGGAGAATCATTCTCCATTAACTAGTATATGATGTAGTATATGATTCTCCCTGCAACACTTAAGAATAAAGCCCTGATGAAGGCCTGAACTTCAGGTCGAAACGTTGGTATATATAAAAATAAATATTATCATTTATTTTTGCCTTCCTTTTTTGACTGACCACTCCAACTATTCTTCTCTTCATTATCCACGACAGTCAACTATTTACCAAGTATGACTTTAAGAGATAGTTTTTAAATTTTTGTTTCTGTAAAACATGGTTATATTTTAACATTTTGGGAGGGGAGGAGGGGCATACATGTTCTCCAGATTGCTGTGGTATTACAGAAAATTGGTCGTTCTCCAGGATATCCACACAGAATATTCTACGTACTTGATGAGAGAATCGTATGAGAGAAAGAAGTTGACAATGCCTGCTTAAAAAACTTGAAATTATCATGAAATGGACTAACTCTATCAATATAATGACTCAAGAGACAAGAATACATCAAAGTGCGTTTATTTTTGTTGGTGTTTTTTCCTTTCCATTCTCACCTTTTAGGCTATAGGTTTTTTTTTCTGCCAGAGTAGAGAGTTCATAGTTATTTTATCGCAAACTCATAGCTATTTTATCATGTCAATATCGGTCTATGTGGTTGCCAGCCACACCGATTCCAAGTTTTTTTGTTTTTTTTTTTATTTCTTTATGACATTTACAACTGTATTACATAAATACATCAAGTAAATTTGGACATAATTGATATAATGACATGAATACACTTGCTGAGTAACTACCCAATGGTAGCACTCTAATGATATGACTACATTAGGAGATCACGGGGCCATCTTCTTTTCAGACGCCTCGGAGGGTTATCAGGAATTGAAGAGGAAGCAAGATTAGAAACGAGAGGGTTGGGATGATTCTGAAGTTTATTATGGAAGGATAGGTATCTGGATTGGGCCAGATCTGAAACATAAGGAACATTAAGATCTTTATGGATAATTTTATTAGTGACAAAGTAAGGAGCATTGAGGATTTTACGAAGGATTTTGGATTGTAAGGATTGGATGCGAGAGGAATTCGATGGTTTAGTGGAGCCCCATAGCTCAACTCCGTAAGTCCAAATAGGTCTTATTATAGTCAAGTATATGAGTCTTTTGTAATTAATTGGAAGTTTAGAGCGTTTGTCTAGTAAGTGCTGAAGTAATCGGAAACGTCGAGCGGTTTCTTGTCGTTTCGGTCTAGTATGAGGATTCCAAGTTAGTCGTTTGTCCAGGTGTCCTAGGTATCGGATTTGCTCAACAGGGATAAGTGGAGTATTGTTAAAGGAAACTGTAGGACAGGAAGTCGTTGGTTTACGACGAAGGGTAAAGGTAATTTGGTGGGATTTATTGGAGTTTATTTTAATTCTCCAGTTTTGACACCATTCTTCAAGATTTATGATGTGTGATTGAAGCATTTGGGATGCAATTGCTGGGTCATTGTTTACTGATAGGATACATGTGTCATCGGCATATGTGGTGATGACAGTGTTGGGACAGGTAGGGATGTCAGCTGTATAAACTGTATAGAGGATAGGACCTAGGATACTACCTTGAGGAACACCAGCGGACTGGGAAAAAAGGGATGAATAGGCGTTATTGTGATTTACTTTAAAGTATCTATCAGTAAGGTAAGAACGGATAATGAGGAAGTATGTAGGTGGTAGGAATTTTCGGAGTTTGTACAGCAGTCCCGGGTGGATTCCAAGTAAAGTGGTTATTTACCATGTTAGATTTGGAAGAGGAATTAACTTTATCCATGTTTCATGTTCTTGGACTATCAGGAAAACAGGATGTTTCAATCCCTGAAGGGGCTTAGTCTACTCCCAGTGAGCAGCGATATGAATAGAGCTTGATACCTGATCTCCCAACTAATCACTAATAAGAGCCGGTTGAACCAACCGTTGTTAACTTATATTTTACTAATCTTGATTAGTTTAACACTAGTTAACAGAATTTTTGTTGCACCAATGTATATTAGCCTTAACACCGCGTTAAGATAAAAAACTACTCCAACTAATCCATACAAACTAATCCAACCTCAGACATTGATAAAATTTTAAAACATGTTAAAATTATAACCTTTCATACAGCTACTTCTAACAACAAATTAATATTAACTACTTCTGGGAATTCTGTAGTGAGAAAAAAATGTAGTGTTTTTGTTTTTTACGTTTTACAAGAGGATAAAAAATATGATTTCATCTGAAGAACAGTCTTCAGAAGAAAGTTTATCAAGAGATGAAGACTTATTAAATCATATCTATCTGCTTCCTAAAAACAAATTTATTTATTTATTTATTTATTTGGTATTTTGTTGCCTCTACCCTGTAGGGTCATTGGCAACGCCTTCACATTACACTCTGTTGCAGAGTTTTATCACTTTCATTAACGATTTCGTCAGGGTCAGTTATAATGTCTTGTCCAGTCTTTATACCAGGCAATTTCTTGGTTTTGGAGATCCCCTTAATGCTTTTCACTTTATTCCAAAGCTCCTTCATTGAAATGCTTTGATTTAATGAAGAGACGAAGTCTTCCCATGACGATCTTTTGCTTTTCGGTATATGTCGTAATCTTTGTATCTCACTGTTTGAGTTTCTTGTAAGTGTGTTTCTTGGAGACAAACTAGTACAGAGTTCTCTTCGCTTATTGTCATTTTTGGGTGCTCTAAATGTCGGAAAAATCTGTTACAATTCCATTGAATGATTTTAATTTTTTTCATTTTGATTGGCAAAGTGTTTCTTATTTTCCAGATTATTATTATCACCATGTGTTATTTTTAAATGCTCGGTAGTGTTCAAAGAGTGCTCATTCAAAATCTTTATTAGGTTTGAGGTTCTGATTTTTAGCCCTCTATGTGATACTGTGTCTCTGATCTCTGAGAGCATTGTTTTCAGACCGTTTCCATTGTTTGTAAAATGAGACATGACATCAGTAGCGTTTGATTCATTTTCTCCCTGAGTCATGGCGAGTAATAGGCATATTTTTTCGTAAGTGAGAGGGTAAGTGCTTTTGTTGTTTAAGATCATGGTTCGCACGGGTCCAAGTATGGTTTCAGTGGGATTTCTGGTCTTCTTTGTTTTAATATTTGAGCAGGCTTTGCACTTTTTCGCAGGTAATGATACTGTACCTCTATTTTGTGAACGTTGTTGGTTTTTGTTGATCCCTTGATTCTGTGATAACTATGGTTTGGATTTGCATAGGGTTGTAATAGTGATGTTACTCCGTTTTTTTTTCTGGTCATCATCCTGCATATATTCGACAGAACGATGAAGGATGACCTGGGGGCCACACGTCAAAATGAAAAGAAAGACTTTGAACAAGAGACTGAAAATACTTCCTGTTTTCTGAATCAAAATTGAAAATCGGACAAAAACTAAATACATACACTTACCTGCTCAAAAGACTCATATACATGGCCACAATAAGACCTATTTGGACTTACGGAGTTGAGTTCTGGGGCCTCAGCCATAGAATATAGCCATAGAATTCCTCTAGTATCCACTCCTTACAATCCAAAATCCTTCGTAAAATCCTCAATGCTCCTTACTTTGTCACAAATAAAATTCAGATACCTATCCTTCCATAACAAACTTCAGAACCATCCAAACCCTCTCGTTTCTAACCTTGCTTCCTCTTCGATCCCTGACAACCCTCCGAGGCGTCTGAAAAGAAGATGGCCTCGAGATCTCCTTTTCTAAATTCATTTTTAGAGTGCTACCAGTGGGTAGTTTCTCAACAAATGATTTCATGCTATTATATTCTTTTGCTCACATTTACTGAATGTATTTTTACTTGTAATACAGTTGTAAATATCATCAATAAAAAATTATCTAAATAGTATTTTACAAAGATAAAACTATTTTTCACTAATGCTGACTTACTTGTTAAAATCTTAAATTATATAAAGGACTGTCAATTGCTCAAACATGCAAATTTCGAAGTGATGTATTATGTTGTTTAGGAGTTTATAAAAAAAAATTGTCTTTATCTATTTATTCCTTACATATACGTCTACAACCTTCTCCAATTCAATTCCTCAGTCCATTCCCTTTCAACAAGATCTCGATCTTCTGACCTCTACATCCCTTCTCACAGATCTGTCTCATTTCAAAACTCCTTTATAGCTCGCGAATTTCTAGAATTCTCTACCTATCAAAATTCGGTATTCTCCCTCCATATCCACATTCAAAACCCTCCTATTCCAATCCCTATCCCAAAAACAGTCAGGCACCAGCTAACCTTTTGATATCATACATTTCTATTCATCATCAAACGATAGTACTATTCTATATTGTGAACTTCTCTAGGGATATTACAATATCTTCCTGCGCTTAATGCCACTAAATGCATCTATTGTTTGTTTGTTTTTTTATTCTTATATAATTAAATCTGTACCTATAGCCTAGAATTAGACAATGATGAGTTTACATATTATTCACTATTTAAATACACTGACATTTTATATTGTCAGCTTTGTCATTTATTTGTTAACAGAAACACACCTTATTTTAAAGAAGAACTCAATGAATTTTTTATTATTTTGTTTTTCAAAACAGTATAATTATAATTTTTCCTACTGTACATAGTTTTAAGTGTTTTTTATATAGATTTTTTTTGTATAAAGCTTGTTTAACTAATATTTTCTTTACTTTCTCTTTTTTACTTTCACTGACGTATATATGTAATATATAGTAAGGGTAAGTATTGCGGTCGAGAAGATTTTTGAATCTGAGTTTTCAACATACAAAATACACGATGAAATACACGTTTTGAAGTACCCTGAGTTGAAATGACCAAGTCCCGAAAAATGGTCTGTGTGTCTGTGTGTTTGTATGTTAGCAGTCTAGCTCAAAAACGAAAAGTCCTACGAAACTGATATTACGTATTTAAGATAGGATTATGCCTTAGATGTGACGGCAACTTTTTCCTTAAAATCGGCTAACCAGAAGTGCCACCTTATATCAACGCTGAAACACATTTTCACAATTTTCTCAGCGTATTATTGTATAATTAAGTTGTCTTTAATATCAATTAGGTCTTATCCCAATTAATGACACTTTACAGGGCTTAAATGCCCAATGTTCATATAAGCCTTCCTCTAAAGTACCTTTAATATGGTTTATTTTAAAAAGTTAATCATTTCACATTATTCAAATTTACTAAAAAATGCTAAATACAACTTTTGAAAGAATTTGATAAGTTAATAAAGGCGAAAAAAAAAAAAATGCAGAGGAACCTGCGTCAAACGAATGTACCGATTTCAATGAAACTTCGCTAAAGTCATTTTCTCGAAACTCTTTAGATTTATTTATATAACATACTTCAACGAAAAGAAGCTGAAAAAATGTGTTTCAGCGTTGATATAAAGCGGCACTTCCGGTTAGCCGTCACAACTTAGGCTTAATCTTAAATACGTGATATCAGTTTCATAGGACTTTTCGTTTTTGAGCTAGACTGCTAACATACAAACACACAGACCATTTTTCGGGTCTTTTCAATTCAGGGTATCTCAAAACGTATAAATCCGTCGAAAACTCAGATTCAAAAATTTTTTGATCGCAATACTTACACTTACAATATATTACATATATACGTCAGTGAAAGTAAAAAAGAGAAAGTAAAGAAAATATTAAAAGTTACGAGGGATGGTAAAATTCAATTCCGAATAACTCAAAAAGTATACACTTTTTTGGGGATTATGGTTTTTTAAAAGTTTATGGAATTTCCTAAAAAAAAAACAAAAACAAAAAATCGTTACGATCGGAAAATTAGGAGGAAAGATATGGTCTCTAGTTTTTTTTTTCCTGAAGAGACGAAAATTTGGATACATTTAAAATATACTTTTTTAATTGTTGAGACTAAAAAAAACTTTTTTCTACAGATATTTAATAAAGTATCTCTCCTAAGAACATTTTTCATCAGAAATAAGTACCTAACTTTATACCTTTATTCTCAGTTCTATATTTCAACACTGCATTCAACTGGAATCAGCTTAATCATTGTCTGTTTAGATAACTTTCTCAACTAAAAATATCACTAAAATGACATCACTTAAAAATATTGAAATTAGAGTTAGTCATTCTGAAGTTTATAAAAGCAAAGAAAGTTGTATGGTTTATAAAAGCAGATGGAGTTACTAGATTTTTATTGCCTGTTGTCGATATATTAAATAGACATTTTGTAATTATAATGGTCTTAATGCAAAAATGGCGATACTACTGGTGATATCGATATAGATGGTAATATGTTTGAACAGGTAGATAAATTTAGGTATCTAGGTTCTACGATAACTAGAAAAAACGAAATTGAAGAAGAGATTAAGGTTAGACTGAAGGCGGGGAATGCTTGTTATTTTTCTGTGACAAAACTACTTAGTTCGCTCCTCTTGTCCCGAAACTTAAAAATTAGAATCTATAAAACAATTATCTTGCCTACAGTTCTTTATGGATGCGAAACTTGGCCGCTTACATTAAGGGATGAGCAGCGTCTTAAGGTTTTTGAAAATAAAGTATTGCGTAGAATATTCGGACCGAAGAAGGATGAGTTAACCGGAGAGTTCAGACGGTTACACAACGCCGAATTGCGTGAGATGTATCCGGGTAATATAATTGAGGTACTTTCATCGCGGCGAATCAAATGGGCTTGTAAAGTTGTTGGGCTTAGTAACGAGAGAATTCCTAAAAGATTAATATTTGCTGTGCCGAATGGTAAGCGTCCGAGGGGTAGACCGAAGCGAAGGTGGGAAGATTGCATTAAAGCCGATCTGAAGGGACTGGGTTTGGACGGCGAACGGTGGAGGGAGGTGTGTAATAAGCGATTGGTGGTGTCGGCATCGAACCTTCGGGTTCGCTAAGCCTTATTATTATTATAATGGTCTTAATGAATTGTTATCTGTAAGCTTTAAGCTTTAGCTCCGTTTAAAATGAACTTCAAAAAAATTTATAATAGCCCAGTATTGCCAGAAAATAATTTCTATTCATAGTAGATCGATAAGTGAAAGTTGTGTGTTGCGCGCACCAGATTTTTTATTATTGTTTTATTTTGGCCAGATGTAGTCTTTTAATTATGTCCTATTTTGTTATTCTAAAGGGACTTTGTCCCAAAATAAAGTTATTTTCTATTTCTATTTCTATAAATATACTATAATGTAAAACACATGTATTTATTTCTTTTAAAAAAACTACAGGTAACCACACAGAAGTCGGCTGGATCGGACAAATGTTGGTCCACTGTCCGTGTGGTAGGTGCTGTCCATCGAAATATTACTGTTGTTCGCCCAACTGTTGTAAAAAAACCACTGGCAGGTGAGCTTAAAGTTACACATGCATTATCTACATGTGTTAATTATATCTTATAATAATATTTATTACAATTACAAGTTAATTAATTAACTATTATTTTTTTATCCTCAGTGTTGCCAGGGCAACGATACTCTGCGGGTGAGAAGCACGTCTACTTTATTTTTATGCCTATAAAATAATATTTTATTTTATAATAAAATTTGAAGAGCTAATGATTTTTTTTTTAGTGCCTTTCTTTTGAAAAATTAAAAAAAAAAAAAATCTTTTTCAGGTAATTTCTCTAACATTTTAAAAATGAATTATAATTAATAAATGTTCAAAATTTAGTATAAACATGCTTAACATTTATTGAAACCATAGTGAGTTAATGGAAGTAAAAAATATTTTGATGAATTATTGAAGGAAGCTAATAGACTGTTCTAAATATCATGGGTGATACATATTCAGGACGCAGTCTTTTTTAAAAAAAAATTTAATTTTTTATTTGTGGCAACGTTTCAATATTTTGGAAATATGATTGTTCAAGTTGATCAAAAATTATTCCCAGATTTCTTACGGAATTATGAAAATGAATAGGTAGTCCATTGAAGTAGAATAGGAGATAATAAGAAATGCAATTATTATTGGCTTTTTTTTAATTTCATAATCTTTGGATTTCCCGCTAAACTTGTGAATAATCGTTCTCTAAAACGAATATATAAATATTTCTTTCTACTGAACTTAGTATAACGTAAATTTTAATATTTAATAAGTATTTGTTTGTTGTTTAAGAGATATTTTTTTCTATAAAACTACAGACTAAATCGATTATTGAGGGGGTGTAAAGTGGGGGGTGGGTATTGCGCGCTATTTCTAAATGCATCTGCCAGAGCGCAGCACCTGATAAAATCAATGCTTACTCAACCACTGACATCCATTTAGCATCGAAGACTTACTTCGTGCTTATACTAAGAACGTACTTAGCTCCACCTTCTTTGTCAGCCATTGGTCAGTAAGCAATGATATCATATAGGTGTCCTTTTTATGACGTACGAAATGCTCTTTAGATAGCTTTAGAGTCATTTATTGTGATTGTCAACGGACATGTAGCTTATTTTAGGTTCTGCTTTTTGAATGATTACTAAACTTGCAACTCTTGCGATATGTACTCGCGACATTTTTCTTACAAATTCAAATTTAAAATAATCATTAAAAACATATTTTATTTAACAATATTAAATCGCGTAGATGCAAAACATCCATTACATTGGGGTAGGTTAAGTCAGTGTCAAGTGAAGATTTTACAGCATTCAAGCAAAGTGTATTTTTTTTTTTTTTTTTTTTTTTTTGTCTCTTATATATATGAAAATTTAATAATGAATAAAATATGTTTTATTCAATGTTATTCGGAAAAAAAATAGGCAACTTATTTAAACATAGCTAAATGAATGTAGCATGTATATGTTAATTTAAGGTTATGTTTTATGTTCAAACTTGCCATATGTAATGCATAAAAGTGTATATCTGAACATTAGGTATATTGTTGGTTTATTAAAAAAGTCATTAACCTTAAATAATTTAGAACTTTGAAGATTTGAAGCTTTTTGTAACTATATTTAACGTAGCAATAAATAAAGTCAAATAAACATATTTGAAAGTTAATTAAAAATACACTTAGTGACTTTTTGTACCAAACCGACGATGTGTTCAATGAAGTTTCACAGAATGCACAACCCATTCATAAGTTTACTTTTGTACTTTTTATTTATTGTTTATGAATATAAAATTGTCTATATTTTTCAATTTTTGTTAATGTTATTATTTCTACTTTCTTTTTTTTTTTTTTTATAAAAATTAAATTATTTTCATGCTCCTTGGCTTTGATTGTTATTGTAGTATGTAATGTTAAAATATGATGAATAATGTATTATGAATGAAAATAAATGATTTTTAAATAATCTTCATTTTGATGTTTCTATGCCTTAAATGTTGTAAATGTTTCCTCTTCTTGGTTTGATGTTTGTACATAGTACATGTGTATGTATAGATACAGACTTTATTATTTTATTTTTTTTCCATCTCTGCAACAATACTATTTTCATGCTAAACAAGCTTTTTCTTTGCAAAATTTTTGTTCAATCTATCGCCTTCTAACAAACTTATATCTTCTGTAATTTTAAAGTATAAAACACTGTTTCCTTCATAATGTAATATTTTTAAAATTACATAAAAATTACCAATAGTTAAAGTTGACTGTTCTCTTACTTTATATTAATACAATTTAAGTACACATTTTAAAAGATAAAAAAACAGATTGCTTAACCTACGATTTAGAAAGAACATCAATTATATTTAATAAAGAAAAAGTCATTTAGGTATTTAATATTTCAATCATTCAATGACTTATTTGTATATTTTAATTATATGGAGTTCTATTCATTTGACATTTTTCACTTATTAGTGGTTATCTTGAAGCTATGTCTAAAAAGTACAATTCATCAGCTAACATATGGTTTTACTTTAATCTCATCTGACAATAAACAAATACTGTAAAATGGTGGTTTCATAGACATTTTGTTCTAATTTCAGTATTAATCTAAAATCAGAAAATTGATTATTCATTTACAAACAGTGTTCACTAAAATTCTTTGCAAGACCAATACCAAGTCTGCTAAACTGTTGCAAAACTAAGACTAAGACTGGACTCCGTAAAAAAAAAAGTTTTTGTAAATAAAAATTAAAGCAAAATAGTAACTAATTTAATACAATTTTAGTTACTATATGTAAAAAATTGGTAGAATCCATATACTTTTGCATTTAAGTCTTCTAATTTTTTATTCGAGGTTTAGTTAGATTTCCCCATTCTGAAAAATGACAGTCAAATTGCTCTATATTATGTAGTGGTAATTTTTTTAAAGTTATTAAATTTCTGACAAAATTATAAATTAATCGGACCGGTTTTAGTGAAATTACAGTGTATTGAATTTTATACACTGATTTTAATAATTGTTGCTTTAGTAAATTTTTTACTGATGATTTCTCTAATTATTAGCAAAATTAGTCTTAATCAATTGTGTTTACTCTATAACTCTTCCATTACTTGGTGGGAGCCTTTAACAATCTTTCTTGACAATTGTTTTAATATATTGTCTAATTAATTTTATTCATTTGGTTGAACTTTACTATGTTTATGTTAATATGTTAAACAAAATATCTAAATGTACCTATTCTGTAGCGTTTTTTGGAAGATCTAAAGTAACATATTTAATAAATAATGATAAGCTTATTTAAGCTTATAGTTAACTGCAAGACCAAGACCGAGACTGAGTACACAAGATGAGTCTTGGTCTTTTATTTGTGCAACACTAGTTATAAAAGTATGTTTATTGCCTATACATGATTAAAATAAATAAAATCTACCAGTTATAAATAAATAATATAATGTAACTTTATTTTGAAATGATTTATATAAACTTAAATATACATATTTAAGTAATGTTATATTTATTATATATAAATATACATTTTTATAAATATATTAGGTCGTTCGGACAGTAATGGAGAATTTTGGTTTAATAAGAAAAAGAGAAAGATTTACAACTGTTTTATTTAATTAAAATAGTGTCCACTACTATCAATACATTTCTACCAACGCGTTGGAAACTTTTCCATTCCCTCGGAATAGAATTTCCCATCTTTAGAATAGATACAATCCAAAAACGCATTTTCTAATTCCGTTTGCGTATAAAAATTTTCGTCATGTAAGTAGTGCTCCGAAATTGAAGAAGAGATTAAGATTAGACTGAAGGCGGGAAATGCTTGTTATTTTTCTGTGACAAAACTACTTAGCTCGCGCCTCTTGTCCCGCAACTTGAAAATTAGAATCTATAAAACCATTATCTTATCTACTGTTCTTTATGGTTGCGAAACGTGGCCGCTTACATTAAGAGATGAGCAACGATCTAAGGTTTTTGAAAATAAAGCATTGCGTAGAATATTCGGACCGAAGAAGGATAAATTAACCGGAGAATTCAGACGGTTACACAATGCCGAATTGCGTGAACTATATCCCAGTAATATAATTAAGGTGATTTCATCCCGGCGTATCAAATGGGCCTGTAAAATTGTTGGGCTTAGTAACGAGAGAATTTCTAAAAGGTTAATATTTGCTATACCGAATGGTAAACGCCCGAGGTTTTGACCGAAGCGAAGGTGGGAAGATTGCATTAAAGCCGATCTGAAGGGACTGGGTTTGGACGGCGAACGGTGGAGGGAGGTGTATAATGAGCGATTGGTGGTGTCGGCATCGAACCTTCGGGTTCGCTAAGCCTTTTATTGTTATTATTAAGTAGTGGTCCAGGTGTCTAAAAAAAATATAATCTGTTAGCGAAAGGTCCGGAGAGTACAGTGGATGTGGCAGAGTTTCATATCCATGTTACAAAAGTTTTTGGTACGTCATACGTGTCAAATTATTGCCAATTTCTGATGCACTGCATTAATTTGGTTAAAATACGATTCGGCATTGATGGTTTCTTCAGGATTTAAGAAACTGTAGTGTATCAAATCAAATGAAGCCCGCCAAACAGTAATCATCACCTTGTTTTGATGAGTTGGGGCTTTGGAAAATGTTCTACTGCTTTTCCTAATATAATAAACTAAAACATGTATACGAATTTTTATTGGGTTTGTATATCTTTGCTAAAAATATTTATAATTAAATATTTATTATTTTTCGCAAATAAAATTTCGTTTTTGGAATAAGTATAAGTTTTCCGCAAATGGGAATTAATCAATTAACGTCCTGGGACGAAGGCTGGAACGAATATCAGACATTCCGATTTATGAACGATGCTGACAGAAAATTGGAGAAATTGTATTACTGCACGATGTAGGTTCCATTGGCCCATGTAAATTCTGTGATTTTATACCAATTAAGAGCTTTTGAGGAATGTTATTTTCCCATAAGGACTCCCAAATTTCTTTCCGAGGTACCCATTCGGTTTTTAAATTCTATAAAATCTACATACCAGCAGCGAAAGTTTGTAGTGCATCTATCATAAGAATCAAAAGTTTTTTTGTTTTATTCTCCGTCTGGAAAATAGAGTGAATTAAGACGACCCTCTAAGCCCTTCGTTATGTGACGATATCGTGCTTAGTTTAGAATCCCCAGATCAACTTCAGCAGGCAGTGACATGAGCAATGAAGCAGTGAAATAAGGAGCTGAAGAGAAAGATAATGAGTATTAATTCCACAAAAAGCAATTTTCTTCAAGTTGGTAGAACTCTAAAAAATGTCCAGATTGCCTGTAGTGGAGAATTGGTGGAGGTCTTTAAGTATCTTGACTCGGAGATCAGTAGATCTGGTAAACTGGATTCGAAAATCTCAAGCAGAATCTCCAAGGCTAATTCCGTTTATCACCAGATCTGTAACACGATTATAGGAAAAGGAAAGTAGAAGGGACGTAAAACTCCACTTATTCATCCGGCCAGTACTTTTCTATGGATCGGAGAGCTGAATTATAAATGAGAGGCTACTAAGCCTTGTTTCCGTAGGAGAACTGTGGATAAAACACGGAGGGACTGTGTTAGCGAAGAGTGGCCCGGAAAAAACCCGTATCTAAAAGGCTAGACCAATAAAAAAAATCGTTTATCAGGTTGCTCGGCAACGTGCAAGGCTGTATACACGTATTAGCCCCCCAAGTATGAACATGTCGGCCGTATGAACCCAAAACTATTGAATTAGTTAACACCAATAAAAACTATGGAAGTAAAAACACTAAGAGGATGGCCGAGAACCCATTATTAACCCACATGGAACGAATAGGGAGGCGTTGAGTAGATCCTCCCAGTCAATGCAATTTATTCAAAGGCTCAGTTCTTGTCCAGTTCACTAGCGGATTCAGGAAATAATTTTGGGGGGCTTCAGCCTGGAAGATTTTTTTTTCATATATATAACGATAATTTCTTTGGAAAAACAGAAAGATTCTAACTACCTACATGAAATGGTGTTTAAGTGATTTTTGAAGTCATATTAAATGTAATTAAACGAGCAATAATACTTTAAGACCAGTATTAGCGATGATACAGCTTATTCTATGTTCTATTTTAAGTTATTACTTTCCTACCTATATCAGGTAAGGTATGTATTGCAATCGGGTCAAATTTCCGATATGCGGTTTATGGCGGATCTGGAGAGCTCCCTGAGTTCGAAAAATACATTTTTAGCCAATGGTCTATCGGTCTGTCTGTCTTTCAGAAAAGGGTGAATGAGAGAAAAAAGATAATTAAGTGAAAGAAGGAAAATCTGTTACCCGCTTCACACAATTTCCTCTACTTTTGAAAGAAATTATTGTTTGACAAAATTAGGCCATGGCAAAAAGTTTTTGATCAGCAATATTAAAGGCCATTGAAATATTTGCACTGATCTACCTTAAGTCGGTTTACATTGCTTTAGTTTATCGTAGTCAAATCTTTTCTATGATCAATTTTCAGGAAAATAAATCTAATTCATTTTTTTTTTGTTTCTTGACGGACACATATGTAAAGATATTAAAACTTTTTTGAAATAGGTAGGAAAGGCATGTGAATGGACCCACCAGATTTTTCATTCTTACAATTTCAACAGTCAACTATACAGCTATATCTAAAATAGCCTTTCATATATTTTTTATTTCTAGTGAATGAAGAGGCCTGACCTGGTATGGAACGACAGACATGGAATTTAGGTGAGAATCGATCATATCGTCTGTTCATTGCAAAAAGTTACTCAGTAAATTTTTGATGGAGCAGAATTTTTTGTGAATTTCGATCAAAATCAAAATGCACTAATATGACCTAAATCCTTCTATAAATAAGAATATATTAAGGAAAAGCGTACAATTTTCCGATTTCACAAAGGGAAAATTCATTAAATTTCATAGTGGTTTGAAGCTATGTAATGTCACTTAATGTCTTTTTGCAATGAACCAACAATATACTCTGTAAAGAAATAAGGTAACATAAAACTACCTTTGTCAGTATACCATTAATTATTTAAAAAATTAATTTATTTGTCATTGTCAGAACGTGATGGCCGAGCATGGGTTCCATAGTCTAGTTTAGAACCCTGTGGGTTCGATTCTCTCTAGGCTAGTTATTATTTATTTCTCCATGGAACAAATGGATCTTAGCACTCCCACTTTGGTCCTAGGGAATCAAAGTGTTAAAGGACTACAAGGCCAACCTACCGGACTGGTTTGAAACAGCAACCAGAACCAAAACCACTACTTTCTGTTATATATTTCACAAATAAATTTCTAATATACACATCAAATTCATTCAATCATTGGATGTACATTCTCAGAATAGTATAAGTCCTAATGAAGTCATTGATGAATTGACAATCTGTGATAAAAAAATCAAAAGATCCTCAAACAGCGAATGCTTAGAAGCTCCTCTGTTAGAACAATCAGTGTTGTAACAATACCTTTGTCTTGTTGTTCTCAACTAAAATTGAGATCTGGTTAATTTATATATGTTATTACTACTGTTACTGCTTAAATCAAATCATAAATGCCAGATTTATGCTCAATCAAATTTTTCATTGTGCCAAAAATTTCTATCAAAATTTATGAGGGGGGGGCACATTTCGACGGGGTTCTGAATTTTCAGAATAAAAAGTTTCAAATTAAAAAACAACTGAAAGCAATGAACCGACAGCAGTATGTGTTATTGTATATAATCTACAGATATCCAAATTCTACTTTCGTTTGCACTGTTTTTAAGAAGAAGAGAGGAATAAAATATCTTGGAAGGGATGGGGGAAGGTTTATGCGCAATCGGCCTTGTGGAGGATACGCACTCCTGATCAAGATATTTAAACTAAGATAAATATTTGATAATGAAAAATATCCTCCTCTATTGACAAAACCTCTTGCTTGTTAAACCCAACTTCGACTGAAATCAAAGTATAAATGAAATTTCAGTATGTATGAATATATCCGAAAGTAGACGGAAGTGACCGAACCGTGTTGTCGAAAGCAGCGATATCATCATAAACTAATTAAGCCCGCTGATTTTAACTGATAAGGACTAATTAAAAGTTTTCTATGCATTCTAAACATAAAGAGGTTATACCTGAGAACCTGTTGTTTATGCTCAATTATTCTTGTGATTTCATTTTTAATGAGATCGCGAGACCTCAGAACAAATTGTGATATTTATTTGTACAGTAGTACTGGTATAGCCAGAATGAAGAAGACGAGGTTAAAAGCAGAATAATAGTAGAAAATAGAGCCTATTTCTCCATTTTAAGGTTATTAAAAAGCAGGCTTATAAGCCGTAACACCCTGTTTATGCTTTACAAGACGTCAGAATCGTCATATACAGTCGACCCTAAGCAATAAAAGCATTAACCTGCGAGACAGGTATAAAAGGGTGATTCTAAGGTGAATCTTAGGTTACGTATGAGAGGGTTCGATTCCCACCTGGGTCGGTTACTGTTCATTTCTTGGCGGCCACGGGCGATGGATCGTGACATTCCCACTATGGCAAGTACGCGGCGGCAACCTTAAAGGTAGCCGTCAGGGGTTGCCTAAAAGTACCGCTATAGGCCCAATTGCCGGGCTAGTTCCCTCCACTCAGTAGGTACTGGTAGTGGTACTGAGTGGTCAGTAGGTCCTCATATCATTCCGTATGAGGAATGATAATTAGCGAAGAAGAAGAAGAAAAATAGTGAGCTGTTTAGGCTCAACAATTGATGAAGCATCTCCTCGTATATCAAAATAGAGAGGCCTAAGTGGCTTGGTCATGTGATGAGGATGAGCAAGGAAAGAGTGCTTCATAAATCCCACCTCATAAAATCCTGTTCCATCACCTACACCACATTAAAACTTCTGCTAACAATAAGCAGTTAATTAGTTTATATGTTTTGTTATTCTAAACCAGACTAATACCCATAAATTTGTAACACTGGTATTATTCTTAGAGGACTGTAGTCCCAGAATAAAATTGTTTTTTCATTCATTCATTTTCATTCATTTCATTCCTTCATTCATAAATTGTACATTAACGGTTAGTCAAAAGTCCGATGGAGGGATGCTGTGGGGTAGGATCTGCGATAACTGAGGATTCCTGTTACTCTTACTTAAGATAAAGACAGATGGTTAGTGGTTGTTGAGCAGGCCAAGGGAAGCTCCATGCGATTGTTGTGCCAATAAAAGAAGAAGTACTGAAAGTAATGATTTTATCAATCAACCCTCTCTAAATGGTGTTAGTAGTAGTCTAGCATCACTTCATATAGAGGTTCTAAAACGTTACAAGAATTATTCCTGAGGAAAAATGAGAAACTGGCATAAGCCAGTTATGATTACTCCATCTTGCTGTCCTAAACGATTAAGGAATTTGTTTAACTAAATGCATAGCATCCAACCTTTACTACAATAATTTATTATGTTTACAATTTTTTAAAAGATATGATTCAGTTACAAATAGTTCTACTTTTTGTTACCATTCACTTTTAATAGTTATTTTAATCCCAGAAAGGATCACGACGGAGTTGAAGTTCGTCCTTCTACAAGTTGCAGGAATCCTTTATGGAAGCTTCGCAAGACATTTCAGTCCTTTCATGTCTCTTATTTGTAAGTATAATTAATTTAATTGAAAAAACAATTACAATAGACTTATTAATACCAAATGCCCTTGATTGTGGTAAATTGAATTGTTACTGATCAAATAAATCTATCTATTCATCAAGAAGCATTATTTACTTAAAACAGAAAAATACTAAACTTGGATTTCCTACTTTTCTGATGAGAATTAGTCCATTGTTTATATGGACTTTTTTGTAGGCCTTGAAATCTTCTAACACTCCTATAAATATTTCCTTCTATTTATGGGACACGCTGTATAACTGTAGTATGAATACTATAGTAGTACAGTAGTATGCTGCATAGCAGCTAGGACTGTAACAATATTATTATATATAAAAAAATAATACTATCATTTACATTTCGCTGACCTAGGTCTGATGGCACTGCTTTCGATGCACGCCTTCAGTAATGAAGGACTCATCCGCTGGAGTGAGATTCGAGAGGCCAGAGGTTGGGCACTCTTCGATCTCCTCCTCACTAAGCTCGGCGAAATCATCCTCCTCTCTTGGGCAGTGTCCTGGCAGGTAAGGTTCACCATCGATGTCATGTGCCTCCTTCTTGGCAAGTGCTTCATCCACTGGTTTGGCTACAGCGATAGGGTTGCCTTCAGCTTCATCAATAGCTACTGCACAATGTCTCCCTTGAAGCAGTTCGAATATTTTTGTCACATATTTTGTCTTTATTACCTGGTAATTGTGCTCAATATAATGAATAATATACCTTTGGAATAAAAAAGTAAAATTATATAAATGAAAGTACCGAATTTACATATATTTATTAAAATTTATTCTGTATGTTAGATGTACTGGATGGATATATAAATGATTGTAACAACCCAAACTTAGATGTGCAACTTTACTGTATTAGTAATGAGTAAAAATATATTGAGTAATAGTGCCGCTTCGCTGCTCCATCATAGTAGCCGGTTTCAACATCACCCAGAGTACACTGTTCTTGAAAATACTGGATGATCTAGAAATCGGGCTCCATTTTAGAGTAGCTAAAAAAAGAACTAGGACCATAAAAAAATAATAATAAATAAATAAAAAGAGGAGATGAAATTAATAAGGCAGTTATTAAGGTTTTCATTTTTAATTTGTCCAAATGAAACTCACCTTCAAAAATAATTAGTTTTACATATAACACTAAATTGATAATTAATGCTTTAAGGTCTATAATATTCCATCATAAATGATGTCTGTCAACACCGTTGAATACTAGTGGGTCCAGGATTCAATTTTGGAGGGGGAGGGGGAAGGGGTTTAGCCCGAAAACTTTATATATATATATATATATATATATATATATATAATATATATATATATATATATATATATATAATATATATATATAACGATTATAACTTTGAAAAAAACAGAAAGAAACTAAATACCTATACGAAATTATGTTTAAGTGATTCTTGAAGTCCTATTAAATGTAATTACACGAACAATATTACTTACAGAGATATTGTTTTAATATTTTATTCATAAGACATGGATATTTTACAATTTTGGGAGATTTCAGCCGCAATCACCCTTCCCCTACAGCCGCAGCAACTTGAAATTATGGCCTAAGAACGCATTGAGTTCCTAAACTCAGTGCTGACCACATCGAGGCATTGAAAATCCATCAAACTATTTCTTAACACATCAATGGAAATCATCGATGAAATTCGAGTCGCTGCTTTACTGATTCCATCACCGCTGGCTCTTGGGGTCTTTAATATAAATGTCTGTGGTATCTTTATAACCTTTGTGTTATTTTGTTTTACCTATTTGTATTCAATTTTATTTCTATATATGTATATTTATTGCTGTTTAAGTAGATGGATATTTCATTATCTTAAATAATCTTATCAAAAATAACCTTTTTTGAGTAAGAAATAAAACTTTTTTGGTTTTATAATCTAAGAAGTAAGATATTTAATGAAACCAACAACAAAGTGGGGAGGTTATATTTAGACTTCACTGTAAAGTTCAGAATTTCTTCCTAACATTTTAAAGGGACAAAGGTTTTCTCTCTAATTAGCCCATACACATTAAAAGATTCTCTTATAATTTGTTCAACTATACTATTGTATTTGACAAGCCTTATTTCTTATTTAAAAACTGTATCTTTTTGATTCTCTGTAATATATGAACATGGGAATATGTTTATTAAAATTTGTGTTTATAGAAATCTGCTAACTTTCATCTCCTCTTGGGTAAATTGCCAATTTTTTATGAACTTAGTATTGTCTTTCATTTATGACCATTTTTTATAATTCAAAATTATTTTTCTCTTGTTATATTCAATTAGAAAGTTCATATCATAATTTTTTATAAATATGTAAAATAAATTCTAAATATTTTATTTTTACATTTTCAAATTTTTTATTTTGTATTAATAAAAAAAAAATGGCTCAATGTAAAATTTAAGAATATATATATATTGTACAATCATTAAACATTTTCATAAAGAAAAAAAATTGTGTTTTTTTAAATTTAATTTTTCAATTTCTATATTTTAGTTTAGGAGTGATGATGCAATTAGTAATAAGCTAAATGTTTTTACACAATCCTCATTCCTATAAGAAAATACTATGGCAGAAAAATCTACTTCATTAAGAAGAGCCCATATATATTTTTTTTTTTTATTATTACTTTGGTAACCCACTGTTTATTATATCTAGTCACCTAAAGGTGTGTTTAGATCTTTTACAAACCATAGGACAGACAAATATATAATGGTTATTTCACTATTGTAGTATTTTTGTTTCTTGTTTTTGATATTTTCCATCTGCTGTCGATGTCAAGAGAAATAAAATATGTAGTTTGGTTTAGATTATAAATAATGTCGCTGTTAGTTAAGTTAGATAATTATGTTTCTTGTAGTTTGTGAAATGTCTAATCGCACCTTAAGAATAACATAAATTCACATTCCAAACTGCATTTAATTGGCTGCTTAAACTTTAAAAAAAAAAATCCTGTTCCACTACAATCCATGAAGGGTCTTGGATTCAGTATTATTTAGTGAAAGTACTGTTACGAGGCCAACGGTTATGCAAGGAGGTGATCGGGCCAGAATCATGCTTAACCACCAGGTTTCCCCCTTAATCATTCATTTAATTAAGGTTACCCAGTTTATAGAGGCTAAGCGTGCCCCAGGGTCGCCCCATTGCCAATGAAACAGAATAAATAATTTAAACTTTGCTTAAACTTTAACTTAATTTAATTATAAACAGAAAGACTGAAATAAAAATAGAAATTGAAGATAAATAAATTTTATTTATAATGAAAGATAATAAGGTAATTTATTAACTTTTACATTTCTGCATGTTAATATTTTTAATTTAGGAAATAAACTTTCCTTTAAAATTTATTTTTTAATATTACATAGTTTTCCCAACTATTTGGAAATATATTTGAATATAATAAGATATTTATATATAGTAGTGAAAAAATACTATCTTTTAATTTCCAATTTATTATTTTTAAGCCACTTTACACCAATTTTTAATTTGGTCAACTTAATGACTACAAGGTTTCGGTTCGTCGAGCCATTTTCAAGTCCATCATTTATTATATCACTGAATAGATCAGTCACTGAATAGAAATGAGACCGAGAACATGTGGGTGACACATGACAAGTTAAAGGTGGACATGCCAATTGTGATACATTTGCTTATGAGTAGATGCATGTAATTCACATAAGTGAAATGGACAGGTACATGATGGACTTAATGGAAAATGGTTAATTAAGTTGACTATTTAGTAAAATGGCTAATTGGTCATTAAGTTTACCGAATTAAAAATTGGTGTAAAGTGGCTTAAAATAAATAAATTTGAAAATAAATATTATGCACCAAGGTAGAAGACAGAATTATTGAGAAAACTATGTTTTTATTTTATTAACAAAACATTTACAAACCTACATTTCAGAGATCTCCAACATCAGGGTTCCATTCTTTTATAATTATTGTACATTGTTTTTGATTTGTCTCAGGACTAAAATCAATATGCAAATATTTAGTCATAATTAATAAATGAATAAAATACATTTTTGTATTTTTTAAAGTGTCCTATTCTGCGGAAATCACATTGGTGAATGTTTTATTAATAAAACGAAATTATATAGAAGTATTTTTTTTCTACATAAATACAAATATCTAAGTATTATTTTTTTATTTGCCTAGAAGATTTTAATATCTCATATCTACAAAACATTTGTTTTTTAGCATAATTGAATTTATATTCCATTCATTTTACCACTCTTCATTTTTATTTTCTGAACGAAACTATTTTATTTTATTCTATTTACATAAAATATTAAGTATTAAAAACAAGATACATTCAATTTAATTTTAAATGAAATTTGAATTTTATGTAATTAACTAAAAATAATTTTGAAATATTATCATTATTTTATTTAATCAACCTCTTCTTTAGAAAAGTGAGAGTAAATTTCAGTTAACAATTTGCGATGCTTACGCAGTTTTTCCTGTTTTTAATTTTTTGCACTTCTGTAAAGTCCCTCCTAATTCAATTGTAGGGCTGAAAATCTGTTAGGGCAATGTGAAGTGGCTTATGAGGGTTTCGACATAGTTTTCTTCCAATTAATTTTATTTTTTAGACATCTTATGAACTTTCATTTCTACATTTTTTTTAATTTTAACTAATTAAACTTAGGTGAATAAAATAAACAATAACTTTATATGTTTATTTTAAAGTAAATGTATATTAAGAATATAGTTTTTCACCCAAAGGTCGTATAACCAAATCAGCAATCTGAAAAAAAAAAAAAATGGTTACAAATCAGTTTTGGTATATTTGTTTATTCTATCAAATATTTAAATTATTTTTATTGAATATTTCATTTTTACAGTATTATAGGGAAAACTATGTTTTGAAACTCTCTTTTACGGTCCATATATTTTCCCTTTAATACAAAGAGGTGAAATTTTCTAAGATTTAGATTATATATATATAAGTTTGCCGACCTCCAGGTTGAAAACGTCCCAAATGCCTGGAATTTTCGTAAATATAATATTTGTAGGTTACGATGAGATGAAGTGAATTTTACGATAAACTCGAATGGGTTTATGATAAACTACCGCGAAACTACATGAAAATAATTGTAGGTGACGCCAACGCAAAGGTAGGAAGGGAAGAAGTTTATATTCCGACGATTGGTAAAGAAAGTTTGCACGAATATAGTAATGATAATGGGATCCGTCTGATAAACTTTGCCATCTCGAAAAACCTGATAATTAAAAGTACGACGTTTAAACATAAGGATATTCATAAATATACTTGGACATCACCGGATTCGAAAACACGAAATCAAATCGATCATGTCTTGATACAACACAGCTGGCAAAGCAGTATAATTAATGTACGGTCTTATCGCGGAGCAGAATGTGGGTCGGATCATGAATTAGTAATCGCGAAACTTCGACAAAAACTTAATATAAAAAAGAGAAAAGAAAACCGTTTCGATTTTGAGAATTTTAATTTGGAAAAATTAAAAAATCCATCAATTAGAAACCAATTCGAGCTAGATGTTAAGAATAGGTTTGAAGCTTTAGAGCTTCCTGACGAGGACCACGAGGATATTGACAAGTTATGGGTAGAGATCAGGGATAATATTAAAGCGGTCGGTAAGTCGTGTCTAGGAAAAAAGGAAAATAAGAATAACAAACCGTGGTTTGATGAAGATTGCTTAAACATGTGCGAAAAAAGAAAAGCCGCTAAATTAAAAGCTCTAAATAATCCTAGCGAAGATAATCTGGAATACTTCCGAACCTCAAAGAACGAAACGACAAAATTGCTCAAAAATAAAAAAAGGGAGTATCTTAAAAATAAAATAATTGAAATAGAAACTAATAGAATCGAAAATAACGTAAGAGACATGTACAAAGGTATAAACAGATCACGTAAATATGTAGGGCCCGTAACGTCTGGAATTAGGGATGATAATAACAATATTCTGACCGATCCGGTTGACATATTGAATAAGTTTAAGGACCACTTTGACAATATTTTAAATACGGTAAATTATGATCTGTGTCCTCCTTCTGAGTACCAGAGTGCTGAACCGTTAATAGAAGGACCAAGTAAAGAGGAAGTTGAAGTAGCTATCGGAAAATTTAAATCATATAAAGCAGCGGGAATCGATAATATTCCTACTGAACTAATTAAGGCATGCGGGGAAGCTGGAGTTTCTAAAATACATCGGTTGGTTAAAAAGATCTGGGTGAACGAGAAATTACCTGAAGAATGGAAAGAATCTATTCTTATTCCGATTCACAAAAAGGGTCCGAGGACGGATTGTAATAACTATCGAGGAATTTCACTCCTTCCGGTATGTTATAAAATATTCACTTTAATCTTAACCAGTCGAATCACGGAATACGCCGAGGAAATTATCGGAGACTACCAATGCGGATTTAGACGGAATCGCTCGACAATTGATCAAATATTTTCTTTACGGCAAATATTAGAGAAAAAATTGGAGTATAACGGTATTGTTCACCAGCTGTATATAGATTTTAAAAAGGCTTACGATTCTATTGACCGCCAGAAACTGTATAATATTCTAATCGAGCAGGGGATTCCAAAAAAACTAGTAAATCTAGTGAGGATGTGCTTGACGGAGACACTCAATAAAGTTAGAATCGGTAATAATTTGTCCGAAAAATTTGAGGTTCGTTCGGGCTTAAAACAGGGGGATTCTCTTTCGCCTGTCCTGTTCAATTTGGCATTAGAACATGCCATTAGGGAGGTAATGCGAACCGAGAAAGGGTTGGATCTGGGCGGGACAACATCCGTGCTGGGCTATGCTGATGATCTGGTACTGTTAAGCGAAGACGTTGAAACTATAAAACTAAATACGAAAACGTTAATGAAAGCCGGTAAAGAACTAGGACTCGAAATAAACGTGGATAAAACAAAATATATGGTTAGCTGCAAAAATGGCGATACTACTGGTGATATCGATATAGATGGTAATATGTTTGAACAGGTAGATAAATTTAGGTATCTAGGTTCTACGATAACTAGAAAAAACGAAATTGAAGAAGAGATTAAGGTTAGACTGAAGGCGGGGAATGCTTGTTATTTTTCTGTGACAAAACTACTTAGTTCGCGCCTCTTGTCCCGAAACTTAAAAATTAGAATCTATAAAACAATTATCTTGCCTACAGTTCTTTATGGATGCGAAACTTGGCCGCTTACATTAAGGGATGAGCAGCGTCTTAAGGTTTTTGAAAATAAAGTATTGCGTAGAATATTCGGACCGAAGAAGGATGAGTTAACCGGAGAGTTCAGACGGTTACACAACGCCGAATTGCGTGAGCTGTATACGGGTAATATAATTGAGGTAATTTCATCGCGGCGAATCAAATGGGCTTGTAAAGTTGTTGGGCTTAGTAACGAGAGAATTCCTAAAAGGCTAATATTTGCTGTGCCGAATGGTAAGCGTCCGAGGGGTAGACCGAAGCGAAGGTGGGAAGATTGCATTAAAGCCGATCTGAAGGGACTGGGTTTGGACGGCGAACGGTGGAGGGAGGTGTGTAACAAGCGATTGGTGGTGTCGGCATCGAACCTTCGGGTTCGCTAAGCCTTATTATTATTATTATTATTATTACGATGAGATGAAGCTATATATGAAGTTTCAGCCGGATGTTAATAATTTGATAAAATGGGGTCTGTACCACGAACTGTAAGTTGAACATTTATGTTATCTTATCTTTATCGTATGTCTATTACTGGTATTGACTCCCTGTCCAATACTAGAACAATTGAATTTTGGTGTGTCCAACACTTGTGCAAAAAGAGTTCTTTTGTAATGGAGGTTATATTTGCATAACAGATTTTTTTTTTTCAATTTTAAAGTTTTAAATAGAAAAATGAGACCCTAGAGATTCTAAATGTCCAACGGAGAAGTTTATAACTATAATAATTACGGCGCCATAATTCAAAAAAGACAAAAATATCCTTAGCTTTGTCCATCACTAGTGCACTTATCCTATATGTTATTACATATTATTATTAGAATATATAACTACAAAAGTACCCTTAAACCTAATTCAAAAACAGTTACGGCCTTATTAAACCATGCAAAAAAACATAGACATGAAATAGAATTCGAAAATATTAAAATACTTCGTAAATCTACTGATCACAGCTGAAAATTTTTAGAATCCATGTATATAGCAATAAAGGAAAAAAATGTGCTAAATTCAAAACAGAACCCCCTAACCCACATCCCACAACACTATTCACAAATAATAGTCATCCACAAAAAATCAAATAATAGTAAATTAAATAAGGTCGGGTTACTTTAGTTAGCAAATAGTTGGGATAATATAGAGGGCGCTGACGGTAAATCCTCAGGACTCAGTAAGATGGTGTCCGACAAAGAGTAGTCCTATTTTCGGAGAAAGTTGACATGAGACGAAGAACACAAACACTGTTCTCATGCTTTATGTTTTTAAATAGACAAAACTAAAAAAAATGTATGGCATGATCTAATAATAATTGCAGGACATTTCAAAAATTATGTAATACATATATTGTTAATGTTATTAATTAATTGTTAATTTATATTAATTGGAATGTTATAATTATAGAGATGAATATGGTGTATGGACACCGAAAGCTTCTCTACTAATAAAGTTTTAATGTAAAATAGAGACTGTCTATGGTAAAAAAATCCTGAACTTATAAGTACATATTATTTTGATTTTATAAATATTTACTAATTATCATCTTCAATATTCAACCTATTGGAATCTTCCATTGTCTGAAATAGTGCTGGGGGTGCCGTTTTTTTTACTTTCACTTATGTATATATGTAATATATAGTAAGGGTAAGTATTGCGATCGTGGAAATTTTCGAAGCTCAGTTTTCAACCGAAATACATGTTTTGAGGTCCCTTGAGTCCAAATAACCAAGTGTCGCAAAACAGTCTAGCTTATAAACGAAAATTAGTACGAAACTGATATTAAGAATTTAAGGTTTGTATATGTGCCGGATGTGACAGCAACTTTTTTGTTAAAATCGGCTAACCGGAAGTGCCACTTTATATCAACGATGAAGCTAATTTTTACAATATTCTCAAAAACGGCTCTAACGATTTTGATTAAACTTGGTGTATCATTGTATAATTAAGTGGTCTTTAATATCATTCAAGTCTTATCCCCGTTCATGTCAATTTACAGGGCTTAAATGCCCAATGTTAATGTCAAGATCATATGGTTTATTTTAAAAAGTTAACCATTTCGCATTATTCAGAGTTACGAAAAAATGTTACATATAACTTTTGAAAGAATTTGATAAGTTAATAAAGGAGAAAAAAAAATGCAGAAAAACCTGCGTTGCTATAGACTGTAGCGCCTAAACGAATGTATGGATTTCAATGAAACTTCGCTAAAGTCATTTTTTCGACACCCTTTAAATTTATCTATATAACATACTACAACAAAAAGACGCTGTAAAAAAAGTAACGATGGATGGTAAAATTAAATTCCGAATAACTCAAAAAGTATAAGCTTTTTTGAGGAGTTGATCGGGGGGTGCGGTCAAATTAATACTAAATTAAATAAGTAGAATTATTTAATTTTTAATTTTGATGATATCTTAATTTGATGATATCTTTTTTGATGATATTGTTGATATGTTTTTTTAAAAGTTTATGGAATTTCCTAAAAAAAAAAAAATCGTTAAAATCGGACAATTAGGAGGAAAGATACTTTTTTAATTGTTGAGACTAAAAAAACTTTTTTTCTACAGATATTTAATAAATTGTCTTTCCTAAGAACATCTTTCATAAGAAATACGAACCTAATTTTATACCTTTATTCTCAGTTCTATATTTCAACACTGCAATCACCACTTCTGGAATCAACTTACTCACTGTCTGCATAGATAACTTTTTCAACTAAAAATATCACTAAAATGACATCACTCAAAAATGTTTAATTTGGAGTTAGTCATTCTGTGGTTTATAAAATTAAAGAAAGTTGTGTGGTTTATAAAAGCAGATAGAGTGACTAGATTGTTATTGCCTGTCGTCGATATATTAAATAGACATTTTGTAATTATAATGGTCTTAACGACTTGTTATCTGTAAGCTTTAAGCTTTAGCTCCGTTTAAAACGCACTTCAAAAAATTTTATAATAGCCCAACATTGCAAAAAAATAATTTATATTCAAAGTAGATCGGTAAGTGAAAGTTTTGTGTTGCGCGCACCAGATTTTTTTTCACGCTTCAACCGATTCAAATATTATTCTTTTTAATACAGATTGACGAATCGTGGTTTTTTACTTATTTCCTAAAACGTTTATTCATCTAGTTCAAGTTTTATTCATCTGATTATATATTAAATACTCACATGCGTGGAATGTGGCGTACTCAAAAGAGTCACAACTCCGTCGGCAATCGCATTCGGTTGCAGAGCTGGAGTCTGGTCGTTTAGAAATATATCTCCCCAACCTCCAACTTCAAAAATTTCAGTTTCCACCACACCTGGACAAATCGTCTATAACAGAGGTATGAGTTCACTATAAATGATTTATCAACAATTGATTTTATAAACATAAAAACAGCAAAAAAAAAAAAAAAACTATACAACTACAACTGAAGAAGGTTCAGTGCACTAGCGGATCCAGGATTTAATTTTGGGGGGGCTTCAGCCCGAAAGCTTTTTTTTTTCATAAAAATGAGGATAATTACCTGGGAAAAAAAGAAAGAAACTAACTATCTATATGAAATGGTGTTTAAGTGATTCCTTAAGTCCTTTTAAATGTAATTACACGAACAATAATACTTTAAGACATAATTTTTTAATATTTTTTTCCATAAAACTTGGTTATATTTTACCATTTTGGGGGGGGGAGGATTCAGCCCGAAAGCCCCCTCCCCCCGTAGATCCGCCCGTGGTTCAGTAGACTCCATCTAAGATAAGTTTGAGCTATGCTGTTCACATATACACAGAGATACACTAAGACTTTTCTATGAGACTTGTTTATTTGGACTTTGAAAGGACCTTGAAACACGTATTTTCAATGTAAGCACTGATTCAAACATTTTCATGATCACAATATTTTCCCTTATAATCGTCGATACAAGTGCTTACTATCGAATATGAAAATCACCACTCTAATATCATTATAAATCTAACACAAACAACGAGGATGTTTTAATTTTTACATTAATATGTGCTTTTATGAATGTTGGAAGATTTTGCATCCGCTCTTTAAAAATATTTAATTACAATCACATTCTCTTGAGTGCAGGATTTTAAATGTTTTATATTTTCTTATTCGATAGTTTACATTTGTATCGATGATATATATTCCATAAATGATTTTTTTTTTTTTTTTAATTTATGATATTTACAACTGTATTGGTATAAACTAGTTTGCCCGTGCGAAAAATTCGCAGAAAATTTTGTTTAGTGAAAAAATAGCAAAACAATATAGAAATAAGTAGTTCCTATGTATTATGTGAGGAAGGAATTAATATTTTTTCCTTAGTCGATTACAATATTCTATTAAACATAAAAGACCAAAATATTTGTACAAATTGCTTTGCTAGAACCTATTATTAAACGCTGACTGGAAAGATAATAAATGTAATACAGGCAAAATAATGCTCCAATCATGGGATTTTCCAAATTATTTAAAAAAAATAAAATATAAGAACAACCAAATGTCTTTAAGAAATAATAAAGTTAATATATCAGCCAGGAAAAAAAGTGTAGTAGACTATTCTACTCCTAAATGCAATATCTTTAAACAGGAAGACATTATTAAGTATACCAAAATTAATGGTTATATGTTTTGTTTTTTTTCTAGGTAATTTAGTAATCTTTCTAATTATCATGGGTACAATCCAGAAAAAAATGCATACTTTTTGAGTTATCCGCAAATAAAGTTTCTTTTCCTCCTTAACTTTTTTTCTAGGAATTTTGGAGGGATGGGACTATTTTTCGCATTTGAAGGAGAAGAATATCTTCAAAACGAGTGGTCAATCATTGGATTTGATGAGGAATTGACGAAGTTATGGCGTACCGACAAAAAAACACCTTTTAGAAATAATATATAGGATACATCAAGTAAATGTGTACAGAGGAATATAATCAAATGAAAACGCTTGTTGAGAAACTACCTATTGGCAGTACTCTAATAATATGTCTACATAAGGAGATCACGAGGCCATATTCTTTTCAGACACCTTGGAGGGTTATCTGGGTTATTTATGATTATGTTAAAGTAATCAAATTAACAATACTTACAGATACTTTAATTCCAGACTTTTGTTGAGCAAGCTCCATTCGAGCTCCTTCCGTTAGAACACGAAGTGCATGCTTTGTCGCATTATAAACATGTCTTCCTATCCCTTCTGGCCCAGGTATACCCTTCGAGGCGATACTGTCAAAAATATAGTAATAATTTTTAATATTTATTATTATTATAAAATTAATATAAATTAATAACAAACTAATCAAGAGACACAACATAAATGTTAGGTTGTTATTACCGGAAAAATTCCAAGCCACACAGCCTTATGTTTCCGAAATGCAGGCAAAGAAAACAAACTCGTCAACGTTTCGCCGATTCAGTCATCATCAGGGCTGAAAAGAACTGATGATCGAACGTCACTCCATGTCATCCAATCCCATTGGCTAATTGGCTGTTGTGGCTGTGTGGTTTGGAATTTTTCTAAATTATAATCTATAATTATTCTAAAAATTAAGCAAATTAATCTTTTTGAAGTGAATAATTCTGAAGACGCGTGTTGCACTAGTTTCGTGGAGGGTGAATTAGATTACCGTGTCAAATTTCCGATGTGTAACTCTCGGCTAAAGTCGGCTAGAGTCGACTAATTCTAAGTGTTTTTGCAGATAGATTAAAATATCTCAAAAACAAAAAGTCGAACCAGCATACTGTAAGGGAGGGAATTGTTCATCATTTCATCCTCTCTGTAATGAATGGGCTATTATTTATAATTTTTTTTATTTTTTTTTTATTAAGTGAATTTAAAACTGTTTTAAATAATATATACAACAAGCAACATGACATGTACAACATGAAGAGAAACAACCCATTGGTACCACTCCAATTATATTTCTATTTTAGAAGGTTCCGAGGTCATCTTCTTTTCAGACGCTTCAGAGAGTTATCAGGAATCGAAGAGGAAGCAAGGTTGGAAACAAGAGGAGTCGGATGGTTCAGAAGTTTATTATGACAGGTATCTGGATTGAGCTAAATCGGAAACATATGGTACATTAAGGTCATTATGGATGATTTTGTTTATGACAAAGTAGGAAGCATTAAGGATTTTACGAAGGATTTTGGATTGTAGGGATTGGATACAAGAGGATTTGGTGGTTTATTGGAGCCCCAAAGCTCGATCCCGTAAGTCTAAATAGGCCTTATTATAGTAATATATATGAGTCTTTCGTAAATATAGACGGCAGTTTAGAGCGTTTGTCTAGTAAGTGCTGGAGTAGTCGGAAATGTCGGGCGGTTTCTAGTCGTTTCAGTCTGGTTTGGGGGTTCCAAGTGAGTCGTTTGTCAAGGTGGAGTCCTAGGTATCATTTATAATTTATATTTCATATTATCAATCTCTTTTTGATGATGTTTTCATTTTTATTGTGTGGTCTAAAGTACACACCTTAGTTTTTTTGTTGTATTATAATATTTATTTATAACCATCAAAAGGTGGGGATTCATGGCGCAAGTTGAAATATAGGGATTTAAATATTGGTACGTGGAACGTAAGGAGTTTAAACACAGCAGGGGGGCTAAAATCGGTCGCGAATGAGGTAAATGGGTACAATTTGGATGTCGTGGCTCTGCAAGAGGTTCGCTGGCCAGGGGAGGGCTCGATGAGGGAAGGAAAGTACACTATTTGGTACGGAGGAAGCGAGAATCATTGTTTAGGTACCGGGTTTCTAATTAGGCGTAGATTACTATCCGCTTTGAGAGACGTACAATTCTTTAGTGATAGAATTTCGGTAGCTACATTTCAGGGACGTTGGTTTAAAATCGCATTAATAAACATACATTGTCCGACCGAAGACAGTGACGATGAAGTCAAAAGTGAATTTTACGATAAACTCGAATGGGTTTATGATAAACTTCCACGAAACTACATGAAAATAATTGTAGGTGACGCGAACGCAAAGGTAGGAAGGGAAGATGTTTATATTCCGACGATTGGTAAAGAAAGTTTGCACGAATATAGTAATGATAATGGGATCCGTCTGATAAACTTTGCCATCTCGAAAAACCTGATAATTAAAAGTACGACGTTTAAACATAAGGATATTCATAAATATACTTGGACATCACCGGATTCGCAAACACGAAATCAAATCGATCATGTCTTGATACAACACAGCTGGCAAAGCAGTATAATTAATGTACGGTCTTATCGCGGAGCAGAATGTGGGTCGGATCATGAATTAGTAATCGCGAAACTTCGACAAAAACTTAATATAAAAAAGAGAAAAGAAAACCGTTTCGATTTTGAGAATTTTAATTTGGAAAAATTAAAAAATCCATCAATTAGAAACCAATTCGAGCTAGAAGTTAAGAATAGGTTTGAAGCTTTAGAGCTTCCTGACGAGGACCACGAGGATATTGACAAGTTATGGATAGATCAGAGATAATATTAAAGCGGTCGGTAACTCGTGTCTAGGAAAAAAGGAAAATAAGAATAACAAATCGTGGTTTGATGAAGATTGCTTAAACATGTGTGAAAAAAGAAAAGCCGCTAAATTAAAAGCTCTAAATAATCCTAGCGAAGACAATCTGGAATACTTCCGAATCTCAAAGAACGAAACGACAAAATTGCTCAAAAATAAAAAAAGGGAGTATCTTAAAAATAAAATAATTGAAATAGAAACTAACAGAATCGAAAATAACGTAAGAGACATGTACAAAGGTATAAACAGATCACGAAAATATGTAGGGCCCGTAACGTCTGGAATTAGGGATGATAATAACAATATTCTGACCGATCCGGCTGACATATTGAATAAGTTTAAGGACCACTTTGACAGTATTTTAAATACGGGAAATTATGATCTGTGTCCTCCTTCTGAGTACCAGAGTGCTGAACCGTTAATAGAAGGACCAAGTAAAGAGGAAGTTGAAGTAGCTATCGGAAAATTAAAATCATATAAAGCAGCGGGAATCGATAATATTCCTACTGAACTAATTAAGGCATGCGGGGAAGCTGGAATTTCTAAAATACATCGGTTGTTAAAAAGATCTGGGTGAACGAGAAATTGCCTGAAGAATGGAAAGAATCTATTCTTATTCCGATTCACAAAAAGGGTCCGAGGACGGATTGTAATAACTATCGAGGAATTTCACTCCTTCCGGTATGTTATAAAATATTCACTTTAATCTTAACCAGTCGAATCACGGAATACGCCGAGGAAATTATCGGAGACTACCAATGCGGATTTAGACGGAATCGTTCGACTATTGATCAAATATTTTCTTTACGGCAAATATTAGAGAAAAAATTGGAGTATAACGGTATTGTTCACCAGCTGTATATAGATTTTAAAAAGGCTTACGATTCTATTGACCGCCAGAAACTGTATAATATTCTAATCGAGCAGGGGATTCCAAAAAAACTAGTAAATCTAGTCAGGATGTGCTTGACGGAGACACTCAATAAAGTTAGAATCGGTAATAATTTGTCCGAAAAATTTGAGGTTCGTTCGGGCTTAAAACAGGGGGATTCTCTTTCGCCTGTCCTGTTCAATTTGGCATTAGAGCATGCCATTAGGGAGGTAATGCGAACCGAGAAAGGGTTGGATCTGGGCGGGACAACATCCGTGCTGGGCTATGCTGATGATCTGGTACTGTTAAGCGAAGACGTTGAAACTATAAAACTAAATACGACAACGTTAATGAAAGCCGGGAAAGAACTAGGACTCGAAATAAACGTGGATAAAACAAAATATATGGTTAGCTGCAAAAATGGCAATACTACTGGTGATATCGATATAGATGGTAATATGTTTGAACAGGTAGATAAATTTAGATATCTAGGTTCTACGATAACTAGAAAAAACGAAATTGAAGAAGAGATTAAGGTTAGACTGAAGGCGGGGAATGCTTGTGATTTTTCTGTGACAAAACTACTTAGTTCGCGCCTCTTGTCCCGAAACTTAAAAATTAGAATCTATAAAACAATTATCTTACCTACAGTTCTTTATGGATGCGAAACTTGGCCGCTTACATTAAGGGATGAGCAGCGTCTTAAGGTTTTTGAAAATAAAGTATTGCGTAGAATATTCGGACCGAAAAAGGATGAGTTAACCGGAGAGTTCAGACGGTTACACAACGCCGAATTGCGTGAGATGTATCCGGGTAATATAATTGATGTAATTTCATCGCGGCGAATCAAATGGGCTTGTAAAGTTGTTGGGCTTAGTAACGAGAGAATTCCTAAAAGGTTAATATTTGCTGTACCGAATGGTAAGCGTCCGAGGGGTAGACCGAAGCGAAGATGGGAAGATTGCATTAAAGCCGATCTGAAGGGACTGGGTTTGGACGGCGAACGGTGGAGGGAGGTGTGTAACAAGCGATTGGTGGTGTCGGCATCGAACCTTCGGGTTCGCTAAGCCTTATTATTATTATAGTTATTATTATTAACCATCAAAAGGTATAATGAAGGACAGAACCCAACAGCACTTTTTCCCTGGCTTGATTCAGTTGCTTTAGCTGTTTAAGGAAGGAGATCTCTCATCCAGTGCCTTTTCAGTATCCTCCTCTTATTCAGGAGTATGTAAGCTATAGCTATTTCTCTTATTAAACCGATGTCCGTTTAAATTTTCATAGCATTTTTCGTAAAAGCTCGTTACTTGTAGGTCAACTATTGGTAGGGAAAGGTATTGTTATGTTAATTATGTACTAATGTGCTTTTGTTATAAGTATTAATAATTTCGATTGGAAGGTTTAAAGTTTTCGTAGGCCAATATGCTTTTAAATATTTAAAGTTGTTTATAAGAAATTAAAAAAAAAAAAAATTAGTCCATTTCCATTACCTGCTAATATTAATAACTTGTCCATCATCAATCTTGTTCCTCTTCATTGAAGATATTGCTTCTCTAGTAGCTACCCCCACTGCTATCACATTGAGATCAAACATGTAACGCCATTCTTTTAAATTACATTCTGGAAAACAATAAAAACACCATGAAACCAACTACCCGTTATAAACATACACGATTATGACCAACCAACCAAAACTAGAAAATAGAAAATTCTAACGATCCTCCTAATACAACCTATAAACCACTAAATATAAAGTCGACAGGAAACCATTACACCCCTCAACACCGCACAAAAATTACTCGACTCCAGATCTTATGATGGTTCCCCCTAAGACCACTATGAACATGACTACAAGTAGTGTATAGCCCCCAATCGGTCTGTCTTGCACTTATAGGTCTATCACTAATTGCAGACCACGCCCCTAAGGCTCGCCTACACTGTTTGCCAGCCCAAGCACCTAGGACTGTAAACAGACAAAACTCGATGTTTTTTATAAACTACCCCACTACCTTCCAAGGCTAAAATAGTTACTACATCTACTCGCCCAATCTAAGATACCAAAAGTAAAATAACATTGTATAACACCACACAATAAAGATTTTGCAATTTAAAATCCTCCAATTTTTCAATACAGGCCTTGGTTAGGTTTCATTCACCTTACAGCAAAATACAGTACTGCACGAACCGACCGCGAGACCTTGAGCTAAGTTATTCCATAAGACCATGACGACACTGAGTTTGCACGACCCAAGACTACGTCGGGACTCGCCTTTGGGCAACTTATACTAAACTACACGGCAATTATTCGACTAAGGTCTAGGTGTTGCTCTGCAAGAACTTTGATTGAACAATCATTTTTTTTTTTTTCCAAATTTTTCCCTCAGCCTTAACAATACATTCGAATACATACAAACTAACATTTTTAATATCAATAATAAGTCTGGAGGTGAACTCAAATCAAATAATTTTACCAAGACTGTCCCCGATAAAAACTGACTTTCACAATTCACTTTCACATCCCCAAAACTATTTAACGAGAACACTTGTAAAGAGACATTTGTATAAATTTTAACACAAACCGCCATGAACCTACGACTAACAGGGTCTACCCCAAAAAAAGCATTTACAAATTCCTCTCCACATGTACGAACGTCCAAAAATAAAATCTCTAGTCAAAGCACCTCCAATAACGCCTACACTTCATATGCTGTAAATTTTAGATCCTACACCCAATTGTATTGACACCATAAAGAAAACAAGGGTTATAATGGTTATTAGTATTTTCCTAACAATTACTTTACCCAAATAAAATTATAAAAATCTCCAAACAATAATATTCATAACAAACTTTAATAAAACACAAAATAAAATTAACACACGATCACCCCATTAACACATTTATATTAACCACACACAACAAATAAACGAAAAAACATAACCCCAAATAACCATAAAAATCATTAAATCACCAACCTTTTTTTAATCTGTGTTTTAAACTTGGGTTAATTTTTGTGTATCACAATAAGAGATATTTTCTTGATTTCTTTACTCCTTGTTCCTCTGTTCCACAAGAGGTCCTAATCCTCATATTTGTTTATTCCTTCTCATAGAACTGTTTTCTTTAAAAAATATTTTGTCATGCGTGCTACCTCGTTTTGGAATTCTCTGCCAACCTCTGTACGGAAAACCTCATCCTTGTCCTCATTTATTCACAATTTATTTTTCCATCTCCTCAGTAACCAATCTTTCAAATATATGTAAAATAAAGTTACTTTGTACTTTAGAGATGTCAATTACATTACACCTATATCTTGCAAATATCTATGTATGTGTCATATTGCTTATTTGTACAAATACGTGAACTCACCCATATTTAAATTCTATATGTCTACTTCATGATCATATATTTACTACAGTATCGTTTCTTTATTTTAATATTAAGGTTAGACGACTTTGTAAATTTATTTATTTTTAATTGTCATTTAGTTATTCATAATCGCCATAAAATTGTCATTTCTTTGTCCATTATATTTATTCTGAGGGTACTAAATGTACCAGAATAAAATTTAATTTCTTTCTTTCCCCTCGTACTACACGAAGTGGGTATAGTTTAATTTCCCTATAAGTCCACGTTAATCTTCTCCAAAATGCAATTTTTCGATCTTCGTGAATAGCCAGACCTGGTGGATATCCATTTCTGCGCAGACCAGAGAACTCTACAAGTGGGGCACCAGGCTTTGATATTTCTTTCTGATAGTTCCTTCTCATACTTATTCAATTTACTTCTAAACCGTAAGGATTTGTAAGGACCAATAGTCTGGTGGGACACATTTCCCCACCGTCCTTGAATAGACAGTGGGGAAGAACCTTCAGAGAGTCGAGACCATTTGATTGAGGTCCACCGCCTTTTGCACTCCTTGAAATGAAAAATAATTTTATTCTGGGACTGAAGTCCCCTTAGAATAATAGTAGCGTTTAAAAAATATGTACATTAGTCTGGCATGTAAGTACAAATGTATACAAAAAATACCTAGGAAATTGAAAGCACATATATATATTTAGATAGATAGATAGACAGAAAAATAATTTTATTCTGGGACACAGTCCCTTGAGAATAACAAAATAGAACGAAATTAAAAGATCACATCTGGCCAAAATAAAATCAATCGAAAAAAAGAAATAATATAAAAAAAATATAAGGTAAACATTCTATATACAAAAAACCAAACTATATACAAAAGAATTAATACTATGACAAGGCACTTAAAGCTATTTGCACTTATAGACTCGTATACACTTTTGAGAAAATAATAAAGAATTAAAATTAAAAATGTATCAATGAATCAATCAATGAATTTGTATGTATCAAATTCTCTATTAAAATCAGCTCGAATGGTTAGCAACTATCTGACTGTTCTTGGGATAGGAATTGGAATAGGAGGGTTTTGAATTTGGATATGGATGAGGAATGTCGAATTTTGATAGGGAGGGAATTCCAGAAATTGACAGAGCGAACAACAAAGGAATTTTGGAATGAAGCAGATCTGTGAGAAGGCATGTAAAGGTTAGAACGTCGAGATCTTGTGGACAGGGAATGGACTGAGGATTTGAATTGGAGAAGGTTGTAGGCGTAAGAAGGACGATGGCTGTTGATGATTTGGTAGAGGAACGTACCTAGGAAATATTGTCTTCGGAAGGAGGGGAAAAGCCACTTTAACTCAGCGTAGTGGTGAGAAACATGGGAGTATCTTGGGGCCCCGATCACAAATCATACGCAGCTGTTCATTAGTCTTTTCAGTCTATCGCAGAGCTCCACAGAGAGCCCATCATACACCACACAGCTATAGTCAAAGTGGAGGAAAAGAGAGGGAGGAAACTAGGAGTCTACGCGTATGTTGAGGTAGAAGATGGCGGAAGTGATGGAATAGTTTGAGGGTGGAAATTTTCCGTCGAGAAATATGAGAAATATGGTGATTCCAAAAGAGGTTTTGATCAATGAAAAATCCTAAATTTTTAACAGAGGAGTAGAAGGAGATTGGCTGGTCATTAAGGTGAAAGATGGGAAAGTCTGGATAGGATCTAAGAAGGGGCTTGGAAACAATGACAATGGCCTGAGTTTTGGCGGCATTTAACCTTAATCCATTTGATTAAATGGATTTACACACAAAGATACTAAGGAAAATACAAATATATAAAAAAAAATAAAAAATACCAAGGAAAATATAAATATCTACAAAACATACTAACAATATATACACAGATATATACAATAAAATACTGTGATATAAAAAAATTAATAAATAAAAATAAAATGACTTCTATCAATGCTGGTGGCCAACGTAATTATATAACCCAGAAATTTCAACAAGCTTGCGGAAGTTTAAATTTGTAGTAGATGGTGGAATAGGAGTTGTTTGAAGGAGTTTATGGACGTGGTTTGACGTATGGAGATGGTTAAGGAGTTCCAAAGGAGGTAGCACGAATGACGAAGGATTTACTGAAGGATGTGGTTTTATGGGAGGGGATGTATAAATTTATAGGTTGAGATCTGGTATTGAGAGAGATGTAGGGAGGGTTTTTGCTTCTGAAGACTTGAAAAAGAAAAACACCAAGAAGGAATGTTGTTACCTATTGGTACCTTGAGTGATACCTATCTGAACATCGTCCTTGCTAATTGAAATATGTGGTTCCCCAAAATATGGATAGTCTCGTAAAAATTTATAACCTCCCGTCATACATTCAAAATCCCATAAACATGTGCAACCTTTAAAAAATAATGGTGCCAGACAATCCCCTTATGATCAGAATTCGAAACCAGCGATGTAATGAAAGATAGTGATGGCCCAGATTTTAACTGAAAAAGACCATTTGAAATTCTGCAGGAGTCGACAATCGCGCTGTAAATAAAAGAGCGTTGTGACATAACAATCAGCTGTTAATTTAAGCATAATTTTGAATTATTCTAAGCCAGACTCATAAATATGTAACTCTGTTATTATCCTTAAAGGACTGTAGTTTCAGAATAAAATTATTTTCTCATTCTCATTGTCTCATTGTATCAGTAAACACTTAATCAATCTTAGACCATTTTTAGAATACTGGTAGTAGTTTGATCAAGAGAGGGGATCAACTCATCGAAATGGGGCAACATATAAGAAGTATTACCAAAGTCAGTTATATTTTTAGTAATGAAGAAGAATAGTAAGAAATGAATAATACCTAAAACATCTGATTTGAAGGCAGTTCCAGCGTTGTTCACAAGAACATGGCAAGGTCCAATCGTTTCTTCTATCGTCTTGAACAACTTTACAAGCTCTTCATCTTGGGTAATGTCGCAAGGAAACGCGTATATCCTTCCTTTATATTGGTTAACAAGTTCCTGTAAATATATATTTTTCATATCATCAAAATGTTTTATTCATTCATGTAGCTTATTTATTATTGATTTTAATTATTTTTTATTTCAAATCATTGATGAGAGCAAAATCATATTCTCGGAAACAGAAACACAACTTTATCTACTCTTTCGAAAGTATTGAAATCTCTATAAATCCCAAATTAAGAGGGTACAATGTTATGGTAAAGCAAGTTTGATATATGGCTATCTGATTACTGGTCACTAACTTGCCCCATAGAAAACGAGATTTGGGAGGAAAATAAATTAAATATAATCTAAAAAATATTGATGTGAATTGGAAGAACAATAATTCATTTTACTGACGGTTGTATTAACGTTGATTTTGGAGAAAAACCTTAGAAGTTATGAATGCTTTAGTTATCGGCCGGAGAAAGTATCCTAAAAGAAAGTATTAAAATTTTAAATTTTTGGTTTCTATAAAATTTCACATTTAAGCGTCTTTAACACAATCTAACTTTTTTTCATGACAAAAGTTTACATGCACTTCTACTTTACTGTAATTTACTTTTGGATTTTGTAATTTATAGCTCATTTAATATCATATTCATTTTTTTCTTGTTCTATAAAAAAAATAATAATAAATAAAATTCGATTCATATATAATAATTTAAAATCTAGGCAAAGCAAAGACATAAATCAATAAAATTTTGTTTTAAATAAAATATTTAAATAACTACTACTAGGCTGTAGCCTAGTCAACGTATAGTCGATTTTTTTTAATCGATTTTAGGTTACACATTTTATTTATTCATGTAGTTTATTTATTATTGATTGATTTATTATTCATATATCCTTACTTTACAAGTTAACAAGTTCTTATAAATATATATTATTCTTGTCATCAAAATTGTTAAATACAATATTACACGTCAGAACATTTTTATAACAAATATTATTTGAATAAATCATTGTAAGGATTTATAAAAGTGTAGAACAACTTTGAAAGATAATTATACTGTTAAAAAAAAAAAATGTGTTGAATCACACAACTTTCAGTTACCACCATACTTCCAATAGAAATTCATTTCATTATCTATTGTAGTTCATCTATTATCCAATTTTGTCATAGACTTAAGTAGTCGAAACCCTACAAAATAAAAAAAGAAGGAAACAAAATCGGTACACTAGTTCCCGAGATAATCTTGGCACAGACAGACAGACCAATGGCTGAAAATGTGTTTTTGAGACTCGGGAGGGCCTAAAACTTATAGATCGCAATTCTTTCCTTACCTTGTATAGGTAGGAAAGTAAAAATATTTTGTTGAAAATAAACTCGTTTGATTGTTGAATATAGTGTCAATAATTGGTTTTTGCATGTCAATAATTGGTGAAAAACATGCCATCGGTTTTGGGCACAAAAAATTGAAAACTTTATAGTATTTTGGCCATTATATAAGCGGAATCTGTAGAACTGACTTGGACTAGTATGAAAAACTTTAAACACGTAGATAGATATGGATTAATAGATTAATTAATAAAAAAGTTATTGGTAAATTACTTGAAATATTTCGTTAAAGTATTAATAATTGGTGACTTTCCCCTAACTTATACGTCGAATTCATTAGAGAGAGAGATATATATTATATGTAAATTTGGACTAGGTTATACTAGGAATTGCCATCGATAGTCGATATTATCGAAATATTGGGCCTTTGATATCCCATCCGTGATATTTACTAATTATATAATAGTTCATCCGTATCAATTTGGAATATTAAGTATTCAGAAATCTTCGCTGGGTTATTATTAATTTTTCAAAATATACTTTAATTCAATTGATAGGTTATTCAATTAAACAACATGTATTATAGAAGCCTTGACAGTTACGTTATAACATGTCATTGCACAAATTAATAGATACACTGATGATAACATCAAGACTGCTTTGCAAGGTTGCTGTAAACTATATTAAATTATATATTCAGAAAACATCTATTTATAAAGGAGGGGGGCCTCATATTAATATTTCAGTGGAAATTAAACCTCTAATATTTAAAAAGATACCGTTTTTATATATTTATTTAACGTATCTAATACTATTTTAGTCGAACAACACACTTAAAAAATGTTTATACAAAAGCAAGAACAAAATATATATAAGGTATTTTCAAAATATTTTGCGACTACATTATAATGGTACGAACCTTACCTTTTAAATATTATATAATAATTATATTGATTTCAGAAGGTTAAAAAAAATTGAATAACTAGTCTAGTTTGCTAATTTATTTTTACATTAACCCACATCCCGATATCCTTAATTCAACTCACATCAATTGTATTGAAGCAGAACTGGATATTCCTCTCCAAATGTCTCTGCCACCCAAGGCATTTCATCCCATAGAAATATCCATCATTCAAAAATTAGATTGGAAACGATCTATTGTTAAAATGATCCACAAACCCAAAAAAACACCAGAATACACATCCTCTTACCGTCCTATCTCTCTTTTACCCATCATGGGCAAAATCCTAGAAAAAACTCATCTTAAAAAGCCTGTACCCTATCCTAAATTCTTTTTTTTTTTTTTTTTTTTTTTTTTTTTTTTTTTTTATTTAATGGAATTTACAACTGTATACAAATACAACAAGTAAATATGAATGCGCAAAAATAAAAAAATGGCATGTACAGGCTTGAAGAGTTACTACCCAGTGGTAGCACTCTCTAAATAATTTTAAGTAAGAAGATCACGAGGCCATCTCCTTTTCAGACGCCTAGGAGGATTATCAAGAATCGAGAAAGAAGCAAGAGTGGAAACAAGCGGATTTGGATGGGACTAAAGTTTATAATGAAAGAATAGATATCTGGCTCGAGCTAAATCAGCGACATATGGTACATTAAGGTCTTTATGAATGGTTTTATTTGTGACAAAGTATGGAGCATTAAGGATTTTACGGAGGATTTTGGATTGTAAGGATTGGATACGAGAGGAATTCGATGGTTTGGTGGAGCCCCAAAGCTCAATCCTAAATTCTAAACACATAATCCCAGATCACCAATTTGGTTTTCGAACTTCCCATTCCACTATATAGCAATGTCATCGTGTGGTAGACGTAGTCTCCTCTGCATTGGAGCGCGGAATGTACTGTACGGGAGTCTTTCTCGACGTTGAACAGGCGTTTGATAGAGTTTGGCACCCGGGACTGCTGTACAAACTCCGAAAATTCCTACCACCTACATACTTCCTCATTATACGTTCCTACCTTACTGATAGATACTTTAAAGTAAATCACAATAACGCCTATTCATCCCTTTTTTCCCAGTCCGCTGGTGTTCCTCAAGGTAGTATCCTAGGTCCTATCATCTATACAGTTTATACAGCTGACATCCCTACCTGTCCCAACACTGTCATCACCACATATGCCGGTGACACATGTATCCTATCATTAAACAATGACCCAGCTATTGCATCCCAAATGCTTCAATCACACATCATAAATCTAGAAGAATGGTGTCAAAACTGGAGAATTAAAATAAACTCCAATAAATCCCACCAAATTACCTTTACCCTTCGTCGTAAACCAACGACTTCCTGTCCTACAGTTACCTTTAACAATACTCCACTTATCCCTGTTGAGCAAATCCGATACCTAGGACTCCGGACAAACGACTAACTTGGAATCCTCATACTAGACTGAAACGACAAGAAACCGCTCGACGTTTCCGATTACTTCAGCACTTACTAGACATACGCTCTAAACTTCCCATTAATTACAAAAGACTCATAAAATCCTCAATGCTCCTTACTTTGTCACTAATAAAATTGTCCATAAAGATCTTAATGTTCTTATGTTTCAGATCTGGCCCAATCCAGATACCTATCCTTCCATAATAAACTCCAGAATCATCCCAACCCTTGCTTCCTCTTCAATTCCTGATAACCCTCTCTGAAAAGAAGATGGCCCCGTGATCTCCTAATGTAGTCATATCATTAGAGTGCTACCATTAGGTAGTTACTCAGCAAGTGTATTCATGTCATTATATCCATATGTCCAAATGTACTTGATGTATTCATGTAATACAGTTGTAAATGTCTTAAAAAAAAATAAAAAAATGTTTACATTTAAATTTTTGATATCAATAAATTTTCATTAATTTAACAATTACAAAAATGTATCTAATTTTATTGACAAAAGGGTTTAAAAAAATTGTAAGGTATTATAAGAAAGTGAGAAAATAACTTTGAAAGGGAGAAGAATACTGTGTTTAACGGTGATTTATTTCGGACCATTATTCGTTCATTGAGGTAATAGTGTAGCCGAGGTATTTTAATCTATCTTCTCTAGAAAAAAATTTCCATTTAACTGCGATGTCGAAATATTTAAAACGTAATTTATTCCATCTCGATTCGTTCACTTTGAAACAATCTAAGTTTTAGAATCTGCTATTTTTTTCAATGATTTTATTGAAATTGTTGTGAAATTGGATTCTTCACTTCTCGATGAAATTCCATTTTTTCTGATTTTTCATTAATCAAAATCCATTAATCCTGTGAATCGGAAAAGGTATATATTTTCGTATTATTAAATTATGGATCCAGGATTTAATTTTGGGGAATCTTCAGCCCGAAAAAAGTTTTTTAAAAATATGTTATTGATAATTACATTCGAAGAGAGAAACTAACTATCTATATGTAATGGTGTTTAATTAATTCTTGAGATCAAATTATAAGTAATCAGATGAACAATAATACTTTTTTAAAATATTTTTTTCATAAAACATTAGTCTGTTGTACAGACACCTTTCTATAAAATTATTAATATCCGTCTAAAACTTCGTGAATAGCTTTGTCTTATCGTAACCTACAGCTATTTTATTTACGAAAACTCTTGGAATTGGTGCGTTTTCTACGTGGAGGCTGGCAAACTTGTCTATTTAATTTGGTATTATATAGGTATGTGTGTGTTCTTTTTATTTATTTATTTTTAGGTTATTTTATTCTAATTTATTGTATATATATTATTTTCCTGTATGTTTTATTTTATTTATTGTACATAGAGTGTGAGTGTGATCTCTGATCACTATTATAAATGTCCTTTGAGACAGATTGTAATATTATTTCAATATTTGCTTTCAACTTGAACCGTAAGATAATTTTATCGCAAAATCGAGAAAAAAACATGGCCTACAATAATATTGGGCGGTTTGTCCTTTAATACCTCATTATTTTGGAGGTGTGGGTCACGCCAAACGGCTCAATATTTTTGAAGGCAACATCTTTTCTTGAGTTTTTAGTCAAATTATCTTACGATTCAAGTTTTTAGTATCTAATTAAGTAAACAAAGTTTGACGATCTCCAGATAGAAGAAATAGGCTAAATAGTGGTAAAACTATTTTATTGATAGCCAACGTATTTTTTAATCTGTCTTCTCTAGAAAACAATTTCCATTTAACTGCGATGTCGAAATAGATAGAATGGATTTCAGTTCTAAGTGAAACTCCTAGATAAACACACCTCCCTGATGAAGACCTGCAAAGTCGGGTCGAAACGTTGGCTTTCAATAAAATAGTTTTACCACTATTTAGCCTATTTATGACCGCAACCCCGAACCATCTCCTTCCTTTATAATGCAACGGTCAACTATTAAATATTCAATTAAAATATTTGTAGGTTACGATGAGATGAAGCTTTTTACGAAGTTTCTGGAAGAAGTTAATAATTTCATAAAAAGGGGTCTGTACCACGGACTACATGGTTATATTTTACCATTTTGGGTATTCACCCCGAAATCCTCCCTCCCCTCCCTCCCCTCCCCCGCCTCTGGTAGATATGTCTGTGGTATTATGACAGAAACGAATGAAATGGACCAGGTAATCGATCTTCTACCAAAGAGGTTGGATTTAAATGAGTTTGTTATATTTAAATTAATATATTAATTGTTATTATTTAGTATATATACCTGTAGCCTCTCCTTCCTCCTTGCCACAGCGGCCACTCGCATCCCCTCTTCAGTCAGCTTGGCCGCCACAGCCTTCCCGATTCCGGCGCTGGCTCCGGTTACTATAGCGACCTTATCTTTCCAATGCTCCATGCTTTCTGAATGTTGTGCAAATAATCCCACTCCTATTTCCAACCCATCATTCACTTTGACATTGAGAACTTCCTACTATTCTTCTATATTCCCACATTCCGTTCTAATTAGAATGCATGACGATTTTAAATAGAGTAAACAACTTATTCCAAAAAAATGTCTGCGCAAAATAGACGAACTAGCATTGGTTATATTAAATTAGATAAGGTAATGAGTGGGCAGAATTGTGTCATTGTCAAAATAAATGTATCAATTGGTTATTTAATACAAGTTTAAAAAATAATACAATCTGCCACATTCAAGAGTATTTGGCATTATAACTCTATGTTTACATTCATGCCATATATATTTTTTTGTCTTCCTTTTTTTTAATTATTATTTCAAATGTATATAAATACATTTTTTTCCCTATATGGTAACTCCACACACAGATCGTTTATTTGATTTTCCTTCATGCTCCATGACTTAAAGACAAACTACATGAATTAAATTTGTTTACAATTGTTTCTTTTCTAGTTTTACATGATATACATTTTTAGTTCAAATTTATATACATTAACAAACAAAAATACAAAGAACAAACACACAAAAATTAAATCGGAATATTAAATATTAAACACAGAAAGTCAAGAAATCACCCACGCTGGCCATCCCTGGTAAGTAAGTCGAAGTCGATAGATCTAATAAATCTAAGAAAGTCTGTCTTGAATTCAGTAAATAACTTTTGTTCCGTCTCAGGCCAATTTCCACTTTTGATAACAATGCTTTTTATTAACTCAAATCGCTGTCTGTCAAATCGTTTACATTTATATATTATATGTTTAAAATTTTGAACCTGTCCGTCTTCATCACATAAGTCTGTTTGTATAATGTTGAATCTTTTAAGATATTGTTTTGTATTCCCACGTTCCGTAAGTACTTGCGTAAGTTTGTAGTCATTACCGTGAATGTGTCTGTAATTGTGAATTGAAATTTGTGGTATAAATCTGTGTAAGCTTGGTGACTTAGCTGAGGTCACCCATATGTGATCCATCTTTTGATTAAATCCAACTTTAAATTCATCTTTAGAGTGCTACCATTGGGTAGTTACTCAGCAAGTGTATTCATGTCATTATATCAATTATGTCCAAATTTACTTGATGTATTTATGTAATACAGTTGTAAATGTCATACAGAAATAAAAATAAAAAAAAATTTCATCTTAATATAGAATAGAATAGAATAGAAAAAAAAAAACTTTATTCTGGGACTAAGTCCCTTCAGAATAACAAAAATGTACAAAATAATAGAATATTACTGGCCTGAACGTTGAAACAATAAATAAAATTGATAAAATAAAATAAAAAGTAAAGAAAACCTTAGGTGCACAAGCTATATACAGACAGGTAAAACTATGCACAGAGCATTTAAAATTACGAACAAAACAATTAAAACTATGAACGAATCACTTGAACTATGAACAAAATTATATATAAGGGTTGAACAACATAAACATACACTTTGAGAAATGAAGAACGAAAAAGAGATACAATGAGTTCATTTCATAAAAAAAAAAAAAAACTTTACTTGAATATATATAAAAATAAACAGTTACTTATAATTGAATAAAAAAAAAAATATATAAAAAAAAATGTATGTATTGAAATTCCTACGTCGATAGTAGGAAATGCATGTACTATCTCTTACCAAGTGTTATGATTCGTTATTATATTATAGTTATTAATACGATAAAGGAGCTTGATGATACGATGGCGGCATCTGTATATAGAATAGAATAGAATAGAATAGAAAAATAATTCTATTCTGGGACGAAGTCCCTTCAGAATAACAAAAAAGTACAGAAATTAAAATTTTACATCTGGCCAGATAAAAACAAACATAACAAATTAAAATAAAGATAGGTCATTAAAGAAATATACATCATACATACTATATACAAAATAAAATAAAAAAATCTATATAAAAAACTCTTGAAACCATACTAAGATACTTAAAACTATGTAAAATGTTAAAATATAAATAAACCCTTTTAGAAAAAATAAAAAATACAGAAAAAATAAATGTATATTCTTCTTAACAGTAAAATCTGTTTCTGTTGAAAAAAAAAAAAAAAAAAAAAGAGAAAAAGAAAGTCGAATCTATAATAAGTATTCAGGTCATGAGCTATATGTGAATATGGTCTTATAGATAATATGTAATTTTACATAAAAGGTTAGCTGGTGCCTGACTGTTTTTGGGACAGGAATTGGAATAGGATGTATATATATATATATATATATATATATATATATATATATATATATATATATATATATACATTTAAATGATAATTAAATGTATAAAGGTTTGAGGTGTGAAGAGGATTATCACACAACGACGTCATTGGGTACATCAATATTTGATAAATCTCTCTCTCTCTATATATATAGAGAGAGAGAGAGAGAAAGATAAACACATATAAATATATGTGTGTGTGTGTGTGTGTGTGTGTGTGTGTGTGTGTGTGTGTGTGTGTGTGTGTGTGTGTGTATGTGTGTGTGTACATAAACATATAAAAATTAGGAAAGGGATGGTTCAGTAAGTTCTGTTCCCATATGCTAGGGAATTATTTTCGGAAAGTATGAATAAAAAAGGAATAACAAGCACTACAAAACAAAAAATCAACTATTTTTTACAAACCAGGAACAGTATAGTTCAGTGAGTAAGACAATGTGCTTCTAAGATTCGAGTCGGGGCTTTGACTGGGTTGTTATTTATTTGTTCAATAAGAAAAAAAACACGAAAAAAACAATAAAATAAATAAACAAGAACTACGTATGTAGCTGTGTATGATCCCCAAAAGAACCAGAAATTTTCATTATCAATACCAGTTGATTTCAGTATTTTCAGCGCCGAACTATTTGCCATTCCTAACGCCATAATATACAGCGAAAACACGTACATCAACCAAAAAATAGTTATTCTGACAGACTCAGCAACTGCATGTAAACACCTAAAATTAATCTATCAAAATAAAGCACTGACACACATTTCCTTTAAAATCATATCACTAATATACAAAGCCAGCAACAGTTACTTTTTCCAGTGGGTGCCGGGACACGTAGGA